>JAODUP010000982.1:0-139847 GCA_025642065.1 Paralvinella palmiformis | reverse complement strand
AGTTCGCGCGGTTGGTGTGTTTTACATAACAAGTTTACTTGTATATATAATTCACCTTGGTTGTATGTAGGAATAGATTTATCTTTCCTAGGTCCAGTTATTTCCAGTTTGTACTATGACATTCAAGATTAGCTCTAATCTGCTTGTCATAAATAACATTTAAGAACTACAATAGTTAGAATAGCATAAATTAGGTCAGGTTTGAAAATGATAGCATAGTTCAAACAGTACGGAAGCCATGACGCGCTATTACGGTCTGCTTCAGCGCAGATGTCAGTCTTTTAATAGTAATTAAGATAAACAGTTTTAATAGTAGTCGCTTCATGACGCCTGCCCGTTGTAAAAACTGATCTTTGAAGACGGTGACAATTGGGTTATATGCTTTATATAGTATTGCTTTGAAGAAAGATAAAGCAATTGAAAAATAGCTATAAATAGGGCTGCTTAGATAATTAAGCTAAACATTCTCACTACTGCCGTGATCTGACTTGGGTGTTTTACACCCAAACTCCACGGCTGTAGGTGATTCGTATTTTGATTTTGCTTGGCGGCTTAGGGACTGGTGAGACATTACACATGTCTCAGCAAGAAAAGTCGCCACTCTGGATTCAGTCCCCTGAAGAAACGTCCAGAGTTTGAATTCACGGATCGAGATTCTCTGTGCCTGTGCCTTATTATACACAGCTAAAACACACACACACACACACACACACACACACACACACAGACTTATGTTACTTTGCAATACACAGAATGGTATGTGTGTGTGTATGTATGTGTGTGTGTGTGTGTGTGTGTGTGTGTGTGTGTGTGTGTGTGTGTGTGTGTGTGTGTGTGTGTGTGTGTGTGTTAAGGACACACACACACAAAACACACACACACACACACACACACATATATATATATATATATATATATATATATATAGAAAGAGAGAGAGAGGGAGAGCGACGGATTTCCATATGGACTAGTATGGGCCGCAGTCCATGGCCCTCAAGACTAGATGGCCCTCTAGTCTTGAGGACCCCTGATAAAAAAGTATTAAAGATAAAATAAATTTGTATATTTTCAGATTTAATGAGGATGTGAACTAATTTGAAACAGATTTAAGTATTTAGGATCCCTCTAGTTGGAGTAGGTCTTTAAAATTCAATGGGGCCTTTGAAGGGACCACATTTAGAATATGAAGCATCATCTAAAATATTTATTGTTTAAGACACGGAGGCCAACATACGTAATGAAGGGGGCCTAAATTATATTAGACCATGGGCCTCTTAAGGCTTAAATACGGTCCTGTGTGTGTGTGTGTGTGTGCGCGCGTGTCCGCGCGCGTATGTACGTGTGTGTGTTGAATCATTAAATATTTTAGCTGATGCAACTATTATTAATGTTATTGTTGTTGTTATCTAAATGGTATCCCTACATAATTGTGATATTTTTAGCACCTGAAAAGCCCAGAACGTACACAAGCGGCATGAACCTGTTACATCAATACACTGCCATTACGAACTCCACCCCGCCCTTCTAGTTATACTAGGCTCACGTTATAAAGAGAATAACCTGTGGATGTGTACAAGCCGCCGGAAAGCCGTCAATACACCAGGAATAGAACTGCTTTCGTTTTACCATCGCGAACGGGCGTGAAGCAATCAGCCAATCAATTAATGGTGAAGATCTGCTAGAATCAGTTGGCTTTACAATCACCCACTCGCCCCCCTGTTAGCTGGTCCGTTAATAGGCTAATAGTAAACACTCGACGATAGGTGGCGTATTTGTCGGGAGCGGGACTCTTGGAAATACACTATGAGAACATGGTAAAGGTTTGAATGTTAATGATGTACACACCAGATTGATCGTTTAGGCAAGTTTAGTATATATATATATATATATATATATATATATATATATATATATATTCAGGTAATGTTGATTAAATCTCAGTTAGCAAAACACGTATTACCCGATTATACAGATTAACTGTAACCCCCCCCCACACACACACATATATATATATATATATATATATATATATATCTCTTTTCCTATCTTAGACATATACACACAGGCTTGGTCGCGCGTGCAATAGCCAGATAACTAGTTCATACTTATCAGTTGATCAGATGCTCAGTACTGCATGACATATTTGCAATATGATATTAGTACAATCGATTTTCCCATTTATAAGAGTTGTTTGTTGTATGGAAATGATAGAACGCTGCCAAAATATTCATTTTTGGAGTTCATAACACATGATATGATGTGCGTATAGTGCTGGCAACATAATTAAACCAACGTATCTATTTAAATTTGTATTTTATTTTAATGCCTTGATGTTGAAATAAGTAAGAAAAACAATAAGATAGTCCAAAATCTTACACAAACAAAATGTAATCAAATATATTTCCTAAAACGGAAATTATAGCATAGATTACAATCATATATATATATATATATATATATATATATATATATATATATATAGAGAGAGAGAGAGAGAGAGAGAGAGAGAGAGAGAGAGAGAATGGCATAGGTGAGTAATTGATTTATTTATATGTTTCGCCCTGATGCTTGTGAAACCTGGGATGCACGTGTATGGCTAATAAGCTTAACTTGACCTGGTCCTTTCGAGCTGTAAGGTCAGTCAGAGAATAGGATGAATATATTCGAAAAACAGAACATTCTATTGAATTATCCTCGTAAATGCACCATTCTGTGTATTGCAAATTAAACATAAGTGTGTGTGTGTGTTTGTGTGTGTGTTGTGTGTGTGTGTGTGTGTGTGTGTGTGTGTGTGTGTGTGTGTGTGTGTGTGTGTGTGTGTGTAAGCCATCGCAGCGCGTGAACTTTTATAACGAGCAGTTGACATCGTCAATTTGTGTGTCGAGCAGCTATTGTGACTGAGTACGGCGTACACACAAAGAATATTTACAAGTTAAAACGTAGTCGGATTAGAAATGCATTTAAGCGCTTAGATACGACATAGGTGTAGGCTTATTCTGTATTTCGAACTATAATGCTATATTCTAACGGTGTGCCATGTAATTAGTCCAAATTCGTTATAAAACGTATAAAATAAGGTAAATATTTGAGTCATCTGGTCGTGTCTGACATGTCAAATGTCTACTGTGCATGTTAATAGTGAATAAAATATGGTTGTGTGGCAATGCAGAATAAAAACTTAGAATAATTATTTAGTATATCTGTCAATATAGTAAAAGTTGTTTATTTTCTTCCCCAGTGTTCTGGATCACATCTGTCGAAATATATTCACATTCAACCGTCACAATGAGCAATCAGTACTTTACCTAAAGTCTTAGGTGTAACGCGAAATGTGATTACCGCCGTTATAAACAGAAATAAAATATTGATGTGAGTCACCAGGACATGTGTTGATTTAAAGTAAAACTGAGATGACTCTTGCATCTACAATTTGTCCAGAACAAATTTAAATGACTTATTAGTGAGAATTACGATACACAAAGTAACGGTGTCGGGCGAGCCAGTAGTAGATCTCATGCTTATATCTCTGTCACTCGCAAAAGAAATGAAATTTCTTCACTTTTAGTTAATTATGACAAATTACACCATTTGAATATGATGAGTTGTTTCTCCTGTATCAACAAGTTCAAAGTATATTTTATGATGCATTATAATGTATTGATAAGAAGTTCCAGCGCTGCCATGATCAGGATATTAGTATACACGAATTTCATAATCAACTTGTGACTTGGATCCGTGAAGTAGAACAGAGATTTCTGACGAGATGGATAAATCATCATTATCAACTGCATGGCAGATCTTCACTTGGTTCGAAAGCGAGCTCGACAACGAGATCCAAGCGTGCACACGAAGGTGCCAAGATAGCTGCATTAAGAAGAACAATAAACAGCACGCTTAGTACTTCACGCCGAGGAACAGAAGCGAAAACTGAACATTGAACTCGGTAAAGCTCGGACCACAGAACAGGTGTACGCTGAACATTACTTGAAGAACAATGTTTCTACTTTACAAGCGCAGTTATTGGACACTATAACTGAACTAAGCCGACACCAGTTCAAGCCACCAACACCATTTGAAGCAATCATCCATGTTCTGCAAACAGACAAGACTCACCTCGATCCAACAGAACCCGATTTTGAGCCGAGTAGACATAACACATCTATGAAGGAGCAGACATTCAAGCAAACATTCAGGAGAAATTATTGTTTGTTCAACATCGACAGAATGAGCAGCTACTAGCAGCCCACCAGCAACTTGCTACGGCAATTAGTCTCTCCCAACCGGAAGTGCCGAAGTTTATTGGATATGTCATTAACTACAGTTTACTCATCGTGGCTTTTGATACTCCCATGCATCTCGCACAATAAACGGTCCTGGCCGCTTGTATTACCTTGATCAGTGTTCATAATGATTTAATAGTAGGTTGCATACGTAGGGATCCCGATATGGGTTATCAGGAGGACCGAATTCTGCTACAAAACAGTAAGCGACGGACCTCGATCTTAGTTATTGAGACAAGTGCCTTGATAAATCACTACGATGTCAATATCCATTGCAAATTGTTTCTCATTTGCGTTCACAGATTGGAAGCCATACTATGCCCTGGTTATATCATCCCGGACATATTCCAGGGGTAGTGTTGCCTTCATCTCCCCCAACATGGTGAGGATATATATATATATATATATATATATATATATATATATATATATATATATATATATATATATATATATTGTATATATTAGCACCCAGAGTATTTTGATATGATACCCTAGAAAATCCGAAATACCAAAGCCACAATCACCCCCATAAAGAAATGTGAGTGTAACCATAATTAAGAAATTTATTGTCCGTTTGGTTATCAACCCTAATTAAGATTTCTGTTTGATAATTAAGATTATCCTCACCTGTTAACTGCCACCTCCAACTTGTTTTACTTCACATTTGCTAATAATGAATAAAAACCCGGGGTAATATTGGCCAATAAATGCAGGTAGAAATGCAAATCGTCATTGCTGTATTTATCAAACTAGAGCCACAACCAAACCGGGACAACTTGACAAAACAATTAATATTGCTCTTGATCACTATTTATTTTGTATAATTCATTAACAGAACATGAGTTTGGAACTTTATGTAACATTTCCAAATTAAGTGATGAGTGTGGCAACATATTGTTTTGCTATTGACAGGTTTATTTCAATTGAGCAGTCGACATGCCCAGTTTCTGCACTTAGTTTTAAAGGGGCCAAGTGGTGGTCTCGTTCTAACTTAAACATTGCTCTCGTTTTGACTCTATGACCTCACACAGTAACTCCCCTTCACAAATCATAGAACCTGTTGCAAATATGATTTAGGAGTTTCTTTTTTAATGTAGAGCACATGAATGTCATCAACATTTACGACCCTTCGTTCTAAGGTGGGCACGTTTCAAACGAAGGGGTCCCTACGATCGAGATCCGTCGCTTACTGCAAAAAGAATATGGTCAGTTGCCTATATAAACAAAATACTTTCATGGTCGCTTATTAAGTCAGATGACAGTTATGTTTTGAAAGGGTTTAGTATACTCTTAACCAGGTGTATGAAAGCTATGCAAAATATTTCACATATGAATGTTCTTAAATATCTTTAATGGCACCTCTGTGGTCTAAGTGATAGCGCGTTGAACAACAGATCACTACCACCTCGAATCTCGTCATGGGCATATCTGAAGGGTGCTTCATCTTTGACTTCGCTTCATTACCTTTGGAAGTCGTTCGGTCCATTTAGCCTACCATGCGCACAAAAGTTACCGTAAAACATCAATCATCGTCATCATGATCTTAACCAACTTCCAAACTTGCAAGCCACCATTCATAATCTACCGAGGTACAAACAGAATAAGTGGATAGATCACGTCAACAAGATCTATCATACAGCACAGACAGTCGCCCTCTTTGCTGACCTCGCGCACTTTGTAGAGTTCGCTGCGGAATTAGTCAGCGATCCTGTGTTTAACAAACAAGCCCTTAACAGCCACCTAAAGCATGTATAGACAGGAATTCAAGTACAAGTAAGACATATTCCAAATTGAAGAGCTGCAGCTTCGCTGTAGCTGTAGATTCATCTTCAAGAGCTGCCTCCACGACACTTACTCGTCCATCATCAGTTCGCATGTGATATTACTGCCACAAGCCGCATGACCTAGCTGAATATCATGAGTTTATGGAACTATCTACGGGACAGAGACGTAACCTTCTCAAAGACAAGTGTATGCGTTTCGCCTATTAGGGCTTTAACCACAACTCTAAAGGTTGCCTACGTAAACATACCTGTACGAGGTGCAGCAAGGACACCCAGAAGTACTTCACATTGACAATTTCCAACCAAGATAACACACCGGCTAAGGTTTCTACCGTTGCAACGAAATCGTGCTGTGCTATCAACGCAGATGATTCCGTTGTACTCCATGCCATCAGTCCTGTTCGGGTCAATAAACAGGGAAATGGAAAGACAGTCACAACATACGTATTTTACGATAACAGCAACAATGGATGCCTTTTAACTGATGCAGCACTTAGAAGCCGTTGGAACCCAAACTACTCTCTAGTTACGTACCATGTATGGTCAAAGTGCTGTGACTGGTCTAATAGTTTCTAGCTTAAATAGTGACAACCGTATTGAGCTACCTATATCCGTTACTCAAGATTGTATTCGCGTGAATCACTCACAGATACCGAACTCACATGTGTTGTCTTAATAGCCACATCTACGTGTTGTTGCAGATAAGATGCCAGCATACATGCCTGACCTATCAATTGAACTACTTATTGGAAGTAACTGTCCCAAAGTCTTCCAACCACAAAGAGTTATTCCTGCTAATGGAGATGGTCCATTCTCTTATTTGTATTCTCATGGATGGAGAATTAACCGCTACTGGTCACCGCTGATGGTTCAAATAGCATATCATGTTACCGTTTAAGTATTCAAGGAAACGTTTTCACCATCCTCTATTCTCAGAATGTTTGAGCTAGATTTCAACGAGCTCTATACCGATCAATACCAAGGACATTAGGACCATCAGAGGAGGATATAGTTTTTCTACAGAAAACTGAAGAGACAATCCGGTACGTTGCTGAACACTACAGACTACCTCTACCGATCCGAGACGACAATATCAGCATGCCAGACAACCGTGAACAAGCTGTAAAGTGATTCGGAACAAAAGTACTATGCTGATTACGTCACCTTCATTGATAAGCTTATAAATAAGGGTTATGCTTGCAAAGTACCAAAAACCTGTATAAATTAAATTTGCGTTGTCTTTCATTGCGTTGCATTATAAGGAAGTACTTCATTAAAAGATCAGTTGCTACTGGGACCTAATTTGACAAATTCTTTGATAGGAGTTCTGACACCATTCAGATAAGAGCCTGTGCCAGTCATGGGTGATCTCGTTGGAGCGACGACCTCACCGAGGATGGCAAATTTCGCACTTATGAAAACCTCTGACGAAACTGAGACATAATTTGGTTCTGATGTAGCTAACACAATTGGTCAGAACCTTTATGTCGACGACTGACTGAAGTCAGTATCAGAGGACCAAACCGCTATTAAACAGATACAGCATATGCGAGCAGCTTGCCAGAAAGGTGGCTTTAATCTAACACAACTGTGTTGCATTTCTGAGTCAGTGGTTGAATCCTATGCCCTAGAAAGATCGTGGAAAATGTATTCGGTCTCGCTATTTGGACTGTGATGAATTTCCAACCGAAAGAGCATTAAACGTACAGTGGTATCTTTGTCCTGATGCTTTCAAATTCACAGTCAAGATTAATGACAAACCAACCACCAGAAGGAGAATACTGTCAATGGTGTCATCCATTTATCATCCTTGGCATTTGTATCACTATTCCTTCCCTGTGCAAGCAATTCCTCTAGGACTTGTGCTATATATATGTATTATTTGGTCGAAGAGTCTGCACAAATAGAAGCATAATTATTTAATATTATAGAAAATCACATAAATCATGATGTATTTTGCATTAATATTCATGATATCCAGGTAATTTTTCACCAATATGCGGAACTAAGTACTATCGATTAGATAATAGAAAATCTGAGTTCCTAACCTGTTTTATATAATCTACACCTAGTTATAACATTGCAAAACGTTGAGTGGTAGAGTTGATTGATTGTTGGGGTTTAGGACTTGTCAGTACCAGCCAGCTACGCGTCGGTTAAGTTGAGAGCAGTACTGGATATGGCGTATCTCCATAGGCACGTCTATGTAACATAGAAGGCAGGATTCACCGTTCCTTTCTGGTTTGAAAGGCTTGGTTTGTCTAAAAACGACATTCTACAAGTCAATAGGGCTACATAGACACGAATAGGAATCCAGCAGACTACGTGGTTCGATTTGGCAATAGATAATACAAGATAGACATTGGCTTAATGAACCAAATTACCTTTGGCAACAAGAATCGTCTTGGTCAAAACAACCAGTACTGTATAACAACTACGAACTAGAGGGCTGTTGCAAGGCAACTTGTGCCATGGTATATTATTCCGATTAGTATCGCTTGAAAAGAGCAATGGCATTATATCAGAAGTTGTTCAAGCTGTTTTCCAATTGTACGTCACGTTGCATTAACACTGACTCAAAAGATTACACTGTAAGCCCGACTATAGCTAATCAATATATTGAACATGCTGAGACAACTCTACTGATATTCACCCAGCAGCAACACGTTTCTGATATCCGAGATGTTCTGAAGGAGCAATAAAATAACTCGATTGCATATCATTATCGGGTTCGTGTACCTCGTAGCAGGTCGGTGTATAGATTAAATCGTTTCTTTCAAAGGTTGGGGGTCGTTTGCGCAAATTGAACTTAACTGATGACACGAAGTTCCCTATTCTACTACCATATAAGTGCCATGTCACAACTCTTATAATGGGTTATGTACATACCAAGTTGGCTCATGCTGATAGAAATCACGTTCTGGTCCAACTTCGTGAGAGGTAATGGGTAATCCACGCCAACGCTGCTGTATAGCCAGATGTGTTGCCTGTAAAAAGCTCGGGGCACCTGTATCAGAGCAAACGATGTCAGATCTACCTCCTGATCGTGGCAGCATGGCTCCATCGTTCACATACACAGCGGTATATTGTTTTGGGCCCTTCGTGATTAAACAGGGACGCAAAGAAATAAAACAGTACGGAGCTCTATTTACATGTTTAGTTCTATACATATCAAAACTACCAAATCACCTGATACAGACAGCTTCATTAATGAACTGAGACGCTTCCATGCGACAACGGGACTAGCTTCTTTGGATAATATCGTGGTTGAAATGGAGGACAGTACCACCAAACAGACTCTGATAAAAATGGGCATTCGGTAGTTTTTCAAGCCTCCCGCAGTACATGGGACGCATATGGTAAAGGTAAATCTGTACAGTTTGAAAAATCCTAACACAGCTGTTCAAAGATTTTGATGACCAGGTAGACGAAGAATCTTCAGTTTCATCTGATCCAAATTATCTCAATTCATTAGCCCGTACTCATATTTTCATTATGACTTCTGGTGTAGTGTTGCCACCACCTGGTGAATTTCGGCGTGTTAATATCTACATCAGGAAGCGGTGGAGACGGGTTCAATATTTAGCCGCCCTATTTTGGTCTCGCTGGAAGAGCGAGTATCTTCTAACACTTCACCAACGGCAGAAATGGAACGAATTCAGACATAACCTTAACATAGATCGTTTTTTCTGATTAAAGACGATAATTTGCCTAGAAAAATAAAGGGGTCAGTTAAAAGTGTATTCGTATAAACAAATAGCTCAGAATTCCGACCTCCCTTTGATCGTCCAGTGCTATTACTTCCTATTGATGAAAACAGTAATGAATACATTTTCATAACTGATTAATGTATATGTGCAAAATCCAGTTTAATAAGCATGATATGAATTGGTCTGTTATTTAATACATTTGAATAGCATTATACAATATATAAAATATATGTGATCGTATTTCACGAATAGTGTATGCATCACACTGTGGGTGCAATATGCACGTGCATTCAACAATACAGTTCTCATAATACAATTTGGTGTATTTGGAACAAGTATTTCATGTATTTGTAAATATTGTTATGTTGAACAATACATTGGTTCAAAGGGTAGAGTATTGTAAATGCACCATTCTGTGTATTATAAAGTAAACACAAGTCTGTGTATGTGTGTATCTCTGTCAGTGTGCGTCGAAGCCATCTCAGCGCGCAGGCTTTTTTACAGCGTACACACAAAGAATATATACAATTTAAGACGTAGTCGGACAAGAAATGCATTTAAGTGCTTAGATACGATATTAGTGTAGGTTTATTTTGTATTTCGAACAATAATGTTCTAACGGTGTGCCATGTAATTAGTCTAAATACTGTATAAAACGTGTGAAATAAGGTAATTATTTGAGTCATCTGGTCATGTCGTACACATGTCAAATTTCTACTGTGCATGTCAATAGTAAATAAGGTTAAGGTCTAGCTGTAAGGCAATGGAAAATGAAAACGTATGTATGGTCCATGATTCCTAGCTTATATAGAACGTTGTTTATTTATAATATTTATTTAATACATCTGTCAATATAGTAAAATGTGTTTATTTTCTTCCCCAGTTTTCTGGATCACATCTGTCGAAATATATTCCCATTCAACCGTCAAACGTAATGATCGTTACTTTACCTAAAGTATTATATGTAACGCAAAATGTGATTACTGGCGTTATAAACATAAATAAAATATTGATATGCGTCATAAGGACCTGTGTTTATTTAATAGAATACTGAGGTGACTCTAGCATCTACAATCCTTCTGATGGTGAATAATTTATGTGGTTCATCTTTAAAAACAAAAGTCAGCCGTCATTATTGCACAATCGCTGTCACCTCAAACGTATATCCTAGTTATTTTCTCATAACTCTCTTAGCTGGTAAACCTCCAGGAAACAAGTTTAATGAGTTGGCAGTATGTCTAATTGTGTTTCCTTATCATCATCATCATCATCATCATCATCATTGTTTCTTGAATAAGTGTTATGAATTAATCTATCCTTTATGAGCCTTTATCAGGTCCAGTCCTATGGTACACTTGTTTGCGAAATTGAAATTATCATGGATAGAGAGTTGGGTATACTTGAAACAGTTCCAATAGAATCAAATCTTTGAACATATGTACGTCCCTCTTTGAATTTCATATATGTGCAATTTATTTAAGCCTGTGCAGTCAAATAATATAGTTTATCAAGTACAGGTGACGCTAAATAAAAATGCAATATTATGATAACTGTTTTGTGAGTCTGTGGATCATTATTAGTACTAGATTAATTCACAAACGATATATTTGACAACTATTCTTCCAAAGTATGTAATTGCTGTCAACTATTTAAATTCAGTAACAGTATTATTTGTTTTGTGTTAGTTGCCTTTTGGAAAAAATCATCCCCTGCCCCCTATTTATCATGTTATTATGTAACATTTGATTATATGTAGTTCCCCGGTGAAAATTATGGTAAATATTGATTTAAAGCATACAACCTTAAATTATGGTCTGAAGTGATAGTATTCCAACTATAACGGTGTATAGCACCTTTTATTATCCTATGTCATATAGCCTTAGTCCATTTCGGCCGCGCTTCAAAGTCGACCGCGCCACGACCAATTCGGCCGCCAACATAAATCTGTAGAGGGAGCGGATTTGATTCAGTCAATGAATAATCTGTGAATATATATTTTGTTAATATCATTATATATATATATATATATATATATATATATATATATATATATATATATATATAAGAGAGAGAGAGAGAGAGAGAGAGTCGAAATACCCTGAGGGTGGTCACTGCCAGAATATTATATGTCCTCAGGGTTTTTTAACGTCCCCTTTTAGCGCAATTTAAAGTGGTCAGCCACCCGCAATGTTGTGAGCCGAGAAATTAATCTCTGAAAATGTTTTGCCCTTTTGCTGGGATCGAACCTGTGACCCGTGGCACCAAGTGCCGGGTGCTTAGCCGCTAGGCCATCGGAGCTCACTCGAGTAGATCTGAGCTGACTTAAGCATCATGACAAGCTCAAATGCGCTGAGACGAGCTTGTTTCCAAGTAGATTTGATGTGTCACGCTGCTGCATATTTGCAAGGATTGTAATTAAGTCCCATTTGCATTGATCTTCATTTCAGTTCGATCAAGTTTATCATAATTTTAGCAAACTTGTGAGTCATGTTTATTAACACTCATCAAAGATTGTTGTATATATTTTGTTAGGCAGTACGCCCTTAATTATGGTACAATATTACAAGATCATGATGTGTATATATCCATTAATTCTGCTGTTGCAAATTAATATTTGATTCCCAAACCGGCTTAAGGAATATATACAGTAGCAAAGGCTAACTGAGTAAATTACCCCTGATGTCGTGACTTCCTGACGTAAATCGTGTTATCATGCAATCAGTGCACGGTCGTCCTCTCACGTCTCACTTAAACGCTTCGGCCATGCAGAACCAGCAGGTAAGCCACGCCCACCGCCACTAATGACATGCATCAAACTACGATTTTCAAAAATAATTGCAGACCCGTTACTACCGCCTGAGGAACCATCACAATACATACAAATATATTTACATGTTCATACATAATAAAAAATCAAATATACTTGTTAAATTCTACTCAATAAGGCACTTGTCATATAAGTAGACACCTCTTTACAAAGTTCTACGTCGACCTGTAACAACTCCATTAATTCTATTTATTTTGCCATGTTTACATGTGTCGTATAATACCTCGGTATAAATTTAGCTCGTAGATTTTGATATCTTAACAAGAAATGAAACTCGTCTTCTACATCCACCTCGTCACATTGCCTACAAAAACGGTGATGGATAACAACCCTCGGTGAATACCGACTAGTTTCTACTGCTAGATTATGTGATGACAGACATAGACTTGTTAAAGCTCTACGTGCATTAGGTGACTTAATATTGATCAAATACAAAACGGTTTTGTACATTAAATACGACTGTAATCTATTTGTATTTTGCAGTTGTCTACGCCATTCTAGTATATATATATATATATATATATATATATATATATATATATATATCCACCAGAGTACATCTGGCTTTGTAAATTAACTGCTTAGGATCTGTAACCAACATTTCAGTATGCCACAAAGCTTCCTTACCTATCTCCAGTAAACTCTGCCTTATTTCTTCAGCCCAGTTTTATACACAACCACACGTTCATTGGTGTGTGCTTTCAAATATTGACATACAATATATCAGTACCTATCTTGATTACCACTGATAAATTTAGATCAATATTTTAACATTTATATCTTTCTGAATATAATCATTGTGTATTGACCCAGTTCCCCATACACTGCACAGTTAAGGGAAGAAACGTTATCCCCAAATATTCGCTTGCACCATCTAGTATGTACCGGTTGCATTTGATCAGCTTTCGTATATCACCAAACCTCACCACCATAACCCAGTATTGGGGTTATACATACGTGAATCAATCTCAAACTCACCTCTGGTGGAAAAGTACCAGTATTATATAAATTAGTTTGCAACGACACTAACGACCTTTTGTCCTTGGTTTACCTGTACATCCAGCGTATGGTTAGTTTGTCCTCGTCCAGTATGAGTAATCCCCAGGTAAGTATAAGCAGTACAAACAGTCCTAGCCTCACTACCATAGTGCCAAGTTTCCTCAGGTCTAAATAACCATCTGGGTTTACATATTAAAGTATTAAACTTAGACATATTTACAGTCAGTTTGCACTGGATAAAATACCCATACATTATATCTAATGACTGTTGTAAACCAATTATTCTATTTGATACCAGAACCATATCGTCAACGTACAATAAAATATGTATATATAATTTCCATCAATATTAACTCTTTGTTACGTGTACATCGTTTAGGAGGCAAGTCACTCAAAGAGAAAGCAAACAAGAACGGTGATAATTTAGTACCTTGTTGTAAGCCCAGTAACGCCAAAAAGGCAACATTTAACTCTCCACCATGAACTCTTATGCGGCGTTTAATCTTATTGTACAAATCCTGAATAATTGTTAAGAGTCGGCCTCCACAGCCTTGTAAAATTAGTTTATACCATTATACCATATACCAATTATATACATGCCCAAAATAACATAACTAATTTCGTCATATAGGTTATAATTATGAATTTAAAACAAAGCACAAGCCTATTGAGACAATATGAGAGGCACCCGAGCGGAGCGTACGCCCGGCGGGACTCCTCTGTCTCTTTCGGTTTATGTTGGCAGTTGAATGGATCATGGCACGGCTGATTTCGTATATTTAATATCATCCACCTCGTCACATTGCCTACAAAAACGGTGATGGATAACAACCCTCGGTGAATACCGACTAGTTTCTACTGCTAGATTATGTGATGACAGACATAGACTTGTTAAAGCTCTACGTGCATTAGGTGACTTAATATTGATCAAATACAAGTTTTGTACATTAAATACAACTGTTAAATTTGTATTGCCTTAAATTATAAACAATATATATATATATATATATATATATTTAAAATTATAAATAATATATATGTAATATATATATATATATATATACATATATATATATATTATATATTATATATATTGCACCAGATAATATGCTTATTACGGAGAGATCTACCAACAACTATTCGATGCCAAAGCTTCCTTACCTATCTCCAGTAAACTCTGCCTTATTTCTTCAGCCCAGTTTTATACACAACCACACGTTCATTGGTGTGTGCTTTCAAATATTGATATACAATATATCAGTACCTATCTTGATTACCACTGATAAATTTAGATCAATATTTTAACATTTATATCTTTCTGAATATAATCATTGTGTATTGACCCAGTTCCCCATACACTGCACAGTTAAGGGAAGAAACGTTATCCCCAAATATTCGCTTGCACCATCTAGTATGTACCGGTTGCATTTGATCAGCTTTCGTATATCACCAAACCTCACCACCATAACCCAGTATTGGGGTTATACATACGTGAATCAATCTCAAACTCACCTCTGGTGGAAAAGTACCAATATTATATAAATTAGTTTGCAACGACACTAACGACCTTTTGTCCTTGGTTTACCTGTACATCCAGCGTATGGTTAGTTTGTCCTCGTCCAGTATAAGTAATCCCCAGGTAAGTATAAGCAGTACAAACAGTCCTAGCCTCACTACCATAGTGCCAAGTTTCCTCAGGTCTAAATAACCATCTGGGTTTACATATTAAAGTATTAAACTTAGACATATTTACAGTCAGTTTGCACTGGATAAAATACCCATACATTATATCTGGTGATACTAATGAACGTAATGATGTTCATAGAGTATAACAACGACCATAAAACATCTCATTTTCAATTAATTTGCTGTCAAAGCGGCATAAAGTTATTAACTATATACTGAATCAGCTGAAGTGTTTTCTTTAAACTTGAACTATGCATAATTAAGCCAGTATTACTTGTTCTTCTGGGCCTGTCTTCTACATTTGATACAGTTGACCATAATCTACTTTTCTCCGAGTTGATAGACATGTTTGGGTCCATCAGGTTTAAGGTATCTAAATGGTTTTAGTCCTATTTGGAACACCACTCCCAGAGAATGTCACTTCATGTTCGCTCTCGTGTATCTGGTGTACCACACGATTCAATTCTTTTATACGGAATATCTGATTATGACACCATTTGCCTAAAGCTAATTCAGAATAATGTAGCTTGGATAGTGGCAAATACTCGAAAATATTGTCACATAATAATTAATTTTTTTTTCATAATAATAACAATAATGATATTTTGTATAGTGCCTTATTCATTTTGAATTCCTCTAAGGTGCTTTACATTTAAACTATAATTAAAACATGCTCTAAGCTGATATAGCACAAACACATTATATATATATATATATATATATATATATATATATATATATATATATATATATATATATATATATATAAACTGGTTTATATGTTATAAATAGGGGCGCCTCCCTGATAGTACATTGGACCACAGATCACTACCACCCGAGTTCGAATCTCGGTGTGGGCATATCTGAAGGGTGTTTCATCTTTTACTTCACTTCATTACCTTTGGAGGTCACTCGGTCCATTTAACCTAACATGTGCACAAAAGTGTCCGTAAAACACCAATCATCATTATATGTTATAAATATGCTAATTTAAATGATGGGTTTTAAGAAACTTACAGAATATATCTTTACTTGGTTCAAATTTAACATGGTTTGGAAAATTATTCAACAACCGAGGAACTGATGCTTGGAAAGATTTCTCTCCGTGCCTTGCAGTATTCCTTTTAGGGACCTATCAAATGTTTGAATGCGGGAAACAGGATATTGTACAGTGGTCTGAAACATACAGGAAGCCAGGGCAACTGGAACACAATTGGTGTTATATATTCCTGTTTGTAAGTATATATGTTACCAAGCGTGCAGCATAGTTCTGCACTCCATATAGGCGGTTTGCCAGAGTGGAAAACAGGGATATTATATAGCAATGCATTGCCATAGTCCAGTTGAAGAAATTGTAAGAGCTTGCACCAAACATGGGTCAATTCCAGTTCGACAATTTTCAATTACAATTCCACTCAATTCCATTTGGTCAATTCCAATTCCACATCAAATTTATCGAATCCAATTCAATTCCAAATTTATTAATTCGAATTCAAATTCTTTTTTGCCTAATACCTTTGACCATGAGTAGGTACTCTATTTCTGAATTAAATGATTAAATGGTAAATTAATTTGTGGATTTTATTGCCAGTTCTAAACATCGAACCGGTGTAAATTCCTAAATAACAATATATCTAAATAAGATCCAGGCATGCTATGAGGTCGTGTCATAGTGTTGTAGGCAGAGCCCAGAGTATCCAGATTATTTTAACTGATTTAACGCTCACGTGAGATGCTACAGTCGGCAAGCGTATCTGATATATATATATATATATATATATATATATATATATATATATATATTGCTGATTGATATGAAAGATATCTTGATGTATCAATTCCAATGAGAACACAAGTACTGTCAACATTTGCTAAAAGCCTCCCTATTAATAGTGATTGAAAAAGAAATGTAAATAAAATATGTAATGTGTAGAATATCATAATGTATGTTGGTTAAACAATTTAATATATAATTGCATACAATGTATGCTGCCTGTATGAATTAAAGAGAGTTGTATATATAAATGTTTTGTTGAATTTAATGCCCGTTCTAAACATTGCAACGAGGTAAATCCCTAAAATACTAATATCCTGGGCGCCTCCGTTGTCTAGCGGCAGCGTGTTGGACCAAATATCATTATCACCCGTGTTCGAATCTCGGTGGGGGTCAAAGGTTGTTTCATCTTTGACTTCGCTTCATTTCCTTTGAAGGTAGCTCGGCCCATTTAGCCTAAAAGTAACAAGTACGCAGTTTAATGAAATAAAGACAACAAAAATACGAAATGTGATAACATTTTATTTAATATAGTTATTTAATATTTGAGCATTATAAATTAGAATAAATGTAGAATTATGTCAAATTATTATTTTCATGCATGTTACCTTAGAATATATGGATAATAATATTATAGCTCTGTATCAAGCTTACCGTACAATATCTAAATTATATTCTGCATTCGATTTATAAGAAGAAGAAAAATATAATCTTTGTACATCCTTATTGAATAGGGATGTATTCATTATCCAACCACCACCAACCCTCGTAGTGTTGGCCTTTGTCTCCAAATATTTAGACACAACATGTAAATTAGAAAAAATACACGAATTGTTTGAAAACTGTAAACTTCGCTTAATTTAGTTAAGGATAAATAGAGTTCTAGATAATTCTATCACCGCGCAGTATTTACAATTACAATAATCAATATTATATTACTTTGTTATGGTTATTGTTTTTTTGTTGTTGTCGTCGTCGTCGTCCATTCGGCACAGCCAGCTTTTAACTGACCCAACAGGTAAAAGAGTGAGACATCTGGCGGTTGAAGTCAGTCCGGCTCAACAGATGTCGCTGCAACTAGTGGGCCAAACGTTTGTCATAACGCGTCTAGTCGACTATATCATTGCGCATAAACACCCAGTCTCTTTAAATGATAGAAAATACAATTAATACTACGTGTAATATTTATATTTCTTTCTTATACTATATGTAATATTTATATTTGTTTTTTAATATATATTTAAATCTTTCGAGATTTGTAATTTTCTCCTGTTAATAAATTGAAACTAGTTATTATGCTGCTAAATAAATTAGCAACAGTCTACTGTCCCTTGAATCTGACAGCTTTATAAGGAAGTTATTTAACTTATTTATCGGTATTTAAAAACGTTGCCAGGCTACTAAGAGGCCATTCAAAGATATATCGGTTCCAGCTTCCATAAATACATCTTGAACTTATATTTATTTATGTATTTACTGTTGTTTCATATTTACTAATGTGGAGAAGTTTTATACATTAAATTTCATTTCAATTACTTTTAGATCTAAAGACAATCTATATATCTCAATATGATACAAATACCATACAATATAAATGACTTTTGTGTTTGGGGATGTTACAAATATTCATATTTATACCAAAATAAGTTCAGTTTCAGTTTAATTAGATGTGAATTTTATTTCCTCTGCCTTCAGGATTAAGAAAATGCTGGCTGATTAATACCTGCTTATTAGGGGAATGTTTCTCCTATTTTGTACATAAAATGAAATCAAAACTGTGATTCAAAAATATTAATCTGTCAGCTGGTACACATTAAATATATTAAACTCTTGGTGGATTAAGTTACTCATTTAGTTAATAATTCTGAGGCACTGTACAGTATTATTATCCCTGACTCAGACCTGTTTCCACCCAACACACATCTCAACTCCTAAGGGAGCATACAACGCATGCTGCCATTAAAGGTGCAAAGCGTTACTCAAACACATAGACAATACGTCCTGTCAGGAACAAATATAGTCTTCTTGATGGTATTTACCAATTACATCTAGTTACAAAAACTAAATGTCCAGAAAGGTGAAGATTTCTTACGAGGTTTTTCAGAGTTAATTGGCTCATTCACCACAAACAGTGTTCTTTTGACCAATGGCCATTGGCTATTTCAAAATCCATTGGTATTACCAAATAATTGGTTGAAATTCTCAAGTTGACCCATCTCAGAGAATATGTGTAAGACAGTCCACATACAGACAGAAGCTGATAGATTAAATATTGTCAACTCCCGCGAAAATGACAGTTTGATCAGAAGTGTGTATGTCTGTGTATGATCGCTTCCTTATTAGCATTGATATTTACCGACAGAACCAATCTATTTCGAATAAAGTGAATTGATGCAGATCTCAGAGGTTACTCAACGAGAATGTTTTTCTTGCTGATGCAAGAATATTGGATCCACTGTATGATATAGTTTACCTGATGTATCTCTACAATAGTAGACAGACGCACCTTATAGATAAGCACGTATCAATCAGGACAAAGGAAATATTAAGAAGACCACACTTATATATTCTATGATAAGAATATATCAGCTATCAAGATACACAGCAGATATTGTGAAATGTTCAAGGGTATTGAAATTCAATCTAAAATACTGTCGCCTCCTCAGACAATTATAATAGTAAAATCAAATCATCCAAGGGAAATCAATATGGTTTTTCCCTTCTAAGCTTAAAAGGTCAGGATCTCTGGCATTATCTCAAGCTCCATAAAATCATCCCTGGTACAATTAATGATGATAAGCTTCCATTTGGTCTGTAATATATACATACTTCCAGTTTAGTTTCAAATTTAATAATTTTCTCATAAAAAGAACAGTTAGTCTCCATCTAAACACATAGTTAGTCAACGATTTAAAACAAATCTAACAGGAAACTCTTCACATAAAAGCAGTCACAGCACCAAAATAGCCGCAGTTGGGGTAACAATATAATATGGAATCAATTGATCAGGAGACCCATGCAGTACCACTGGTTCTCCTGGACCTATCATCTGCACGTTATACAGTTGACCATAATGTAGTGTTCTCATTCTAGGACATGTTTGGTATATCACGTAAAATACTCAAATGTTTTCAGTCCTACGTGAATGAATGCTCCTAGAGAATACGTTGTTATATAGTTCTTAGCACTTTTGTTTTATAATGCGCATGCCCTCTTGTGATAATTGTACAGTGATATGACATTAAAAATCACTTGCATTCCAGTGAAACAGGGCAGTATATATCACTGTATTCTGACGTTGACCGAAATGACTCGTTTCCTTTGGAGAATTTCAAACATTGCATTGCACACATTTGATTATTGGTGACTCGTTTGGCTTCACTAGATTGTGTTAAATACCGATATCTACCAATATCACGCATTATTCAATCTTTCATTATCATTAATCGCGAATTAAAACAAATCAAAGGTTAATTTTTACAAATACAAATTAATATGAACGAAAATGTCACAACAATATGTCCAGCTGCCTACTACCATTGTAAGAATATTCACAATCTAAAAACATTCTTACCCTGGTGTATCCCTTTACTGTATCTTGTACAGCTCAGTACAACTCCATATCATATGGCTCACCTAAGTATAACACCAGTCACACTCATCTAATTCATAATTATGCAGCTTACGTTGAAACGAATACTCAAAACTATTATCATATAGCCCCAATTCCCGAAACAAACGTACATTAAATTCCATTTCACGATTTTGCAAGCAATTTATAAATTTATCGAAGGGATGGCACCTAAATACCTGTATGAACTTGTGTTCTATAGAATGTCTTCCTTGGAACTAGAGTCATGGAGTCAGATGATGATGATGATGATTGATATTTTACGGCCACTTTTGTGCACTAGATAGGTTAAATGGGCCGAGTGACCTCCAAAGGTAATGAAGCGAAGTCAAAGATGAAACAACCTTCGTATATACCACACCGAAATTCGAACACGGGTGATAGTGATCTGTGGTTCAACATCCTACCAACTAGACCACGGAGGCGCCCTCTCATGGAGTCGGATAGCTGTGTTTAAACTCAGGCTACATGACAATTGCATGTTTACCATAGCAGCACCTATTTTATGGGAACGTACTATTGACCGAGATTATGTCCATCATCACCTGTTGAAATATTTTATCTATTCTAAAAATGTACCTGTTTATCGTTTCATTCAACAGTAAACAAATAAACGATTGAGTTCTGCTGGTTAAATTTGCTTTATTACTGTTATCATAATTTATATTATAATCCCATACAACAAAATGAATTCGATGTATTTATCAGAAAGATATTATTTTAAAATGTGTATATAACTAATATTAAATAGAATGTTTTAAATGCCTATTGGTGTATGGACTAAAATCTTAAAACTGAATACTTTCATTGAAATTGTGCTCACAGAGATAATCCACACTTTCGATGTGACAAAAGTTACCAGTTAGATATTTGTGAGATGAAAGGGTCATTTATTAATCCAGAGTTACAAACACCCCCACACACACAATATTTAATAAGAAGTTTGGATTGACACAAGGCTGAAATATTGATCTACACAAAGAACTCATTACTTTAAGCAACTGTAGTATAAATTAAACTTTTAATTTTTCTAATGTTATTCAGGATGTTATCCAAAACCTCAAAACAGTTCACAGGATAGCCTACATCTATTAATGTCGTAAAATGTTCTTGTCTAAAATGTAAATAGTTGTGATTACTCCAAGCCTTTTAAATCTTGCTCCAGTTGCTATATCTTATCAATATTTTCAATTGTTACGTTAAGATAAGATAAGATAAAACTGGACTTCAGGTCGGTAATACATACACTTTTATTTAACTTTTAATTAAAATTAGCTAAATATACTATCACTATCCCAATAATATACTATCACAATGGACATAACGTACTATTAAAACAAGAGCAAATAGGACCTTTCCATTTCTTAATACGCCCTCTAAATACCTTTAGATTAATAGCTCGTTTAATATCGTCATCTAACTCATTCCACATTTGAACCCCTTCATATCTCAACGAGTGCTTAGCATACTGTATAGTTCTAAATTTAGGCATCGTAACCTTGAATGAACCTGTGACATAATGAATGTCTGCCCTTTGAACAAATAGTTCATTTAGATAACTAGGTCCTATTTTATGAATATTCTAAAATATTTCAATCATAATAAGCTTGATTCCATGTACACAAGGAAGAGGTTTGCAACCCATATTTCGTAATTATGCATATGTGGATAAATAATCTTCTGCATTAAATATAGTGTAAAGCTCGCTTCTGGATATTTTCTATTTTCTTAATATCTGTTATTTTGCAGAAATGCCATACAGCCGGAAAGTAGTTAAAATGTGACATAATGAAATGAGCGAGACTGACTGTACATTGTGAAACGAACAGATTGTGTTTTAATTATCTTCGCGAACATCATAGTATGCGTGCCAAGGGTCTTTGCCAAAGGTGTCGTCAAAAAGATCACACATCACTCTATCTTGGCAATAATCAATCTGATAAAAGGGTAAAAAACACATTACAGCCCAAGACCAAATACATCTCATGTAACGGTGGCTCCCATGAATACATCAGCCCTTATACGGGTGCTACATTATTCAAGGCAGCATTAAACAATCTCAACAGCGAGAACAATAAGGTTACTGTCAACATACTTTTAGATGAGGGTGTATACATTTGTACAGATTATACAATCAAGTGCTTCAATTATTAGGTAGTGACATGCTTTACTTAGCCTACCACGAACACATTACGAGAGTTCAAGCGAGCACAGTAATTTCAGTTGATTTATTCGACTAATGCTTGGTGTGGATGTTTGGAAAGAATGTGATAGCCATCGCTGTAAACACATCGCTCCTTTCAATGTTCACTGGCGTCCTTCCGTACGCCGAACACGGCTATTTGTAGACACCAGCTGAAGGGCTAAATGGTGCTTGGTATTTTTTTAATAATAATTGTTTCAACAGAAAAAGTTTTCAACAGATTTTTCGCTACAATTTTTGTAATTTTCCCTTTTTCTGCCTCTCACCATTTTATTCATACTGAACTCATTCTTCTTTATTGCCTTATTGAGTCTGTATTTATGTGTGTTTTTAGGCATATTCGCCTGGGGCCTCGGGGTGATGACAAAAGTGGAAGCTCCGACTCTTGGATAGCCTACTGTCATATGGTTTACTGGCCCTCCAGAAATTCTAGTTTCCGGGCCAACCGTTTTAATAATTTATTCCAGGAAGCTCCTAGCCTTCATTTCCACAGAAATCACCAAGTGGTGTCTATTTATCAAAGTGCAACATGAAGGTGGAGGATGTGTTTGAGGACTGTGGGTCTGATGTCACTGACTATCAGATAATTGCTCTGGTAATCCTTTACTTCAGAGTCATAGGACCTTACTGGTTATGCTGGGGCAGAAAATGTATTACTTTGATTTCTACTTCAGCCTCACCGTAGTCCTTATACAACACCTGAACACGTAGATGTACTTCTTGCATCTTATGGAAGCAGATCCAACCAGAAGATAGCAGCACAGACTGAACTTAAGTATCACAAGCATGTTTTAGCACTGACATATCCTGTATTGAAGATCACTGGCAGCCTACTCTAGTTGATTCAAAACCTCATGATATTCCTTGGAGGATGTGTAGTGGAAGTGATAAGATTCTAACTACCTCCAGCTCCGCGGCACACAAAGTCCTGGCTGATAAATTCAGACATGGAACAGAATGTGGAATCACATGCTGAAATGGTGAATGAAATTGAAGATGATAGGGACCCAGGCTTTAAGCAGGCGGGGGAAATGGTAACATTCTACTTCCAAGAAGATGTTTGCATTGGAGAAGTAGTTCGGGTGTTATCTGAAGATAATGGGGAAGTAAATCTCACGGAGAAGTTCACGCAAGTTATCTGTGGACCAGAGGTGTTCAGATGACCCTCAAGAGCTGACCAATGTGAAATCTCACGCAGCTATGTTTTTACTGTCAGCATCTTGTTGCAGCCATCTTCATCATCTGGACGAACTTTTTTTGTAACTAGACATGAGAACCTGTCAACAGTGTATACCAATTTCAAAAAAGTCCTTAGAGTCCCTAAACTGGATATGTTCTGTCTATACCTTTCCTTTCAGCATTTTATTTCAATCAACGTAATTATCGTTACACATTTCAAGATTAAAATCGACAACTTCTGATTTTATTAATATGGAAACAGGTCAATTAAATGATGACATCTTCAGTGGAAAAGTTAAAAGATATAATTGTGCCAAATGTGAAGTAAATTGATCCAGCAGTTCAGATGTTACAGGCATTGTACGTTTTTCAATGAAATGCGTCAGTTCCGCATTGTGCATGTTGGCCTTTTGGCCAAAGTTATTGCTTATTATTTTAGGAATGCCTCAAGGTAACCTATATACATAGGGTAGCTTCCTGGTGCGTTTTCGGAGGTTTTCTATTATTTAAAAATAAGCTTTAAAATGTCTACAAAATGGCCGCTTATGCTATTTCACCCGTTTCAAAAATGTTTTCCAGATTCTGACTTCATGAGATTTCTAAACGAGTTAACATTCTTTCAGAATATATCTGTTTTTTATTTTATTCTAGTAACAATCAAATGAATCTCAGACAATAAAGCTAAGTATTTGTGTGGTTGATGGTTGGCTAAAAATGGTCTATTCACACTTCGAGACAGACTTTTACGTTCGTTTTAAACTTCCGAAAGGTTTATCTGAAACGTTAATGAAGATATTAACACAATTTCTCCTTTAATATATTTGGATGAATGGATACTACTTACTAAAATTAATACAAGAACAATTAATTCCGGCACAGGCTGAATATCTCATCACTTGGTGTAACAGAAACACAAACAAAACATTTTGACATAGTACCACTAAAATTAGACGCAATATCAGGTGGCACACTAAACATCTCTGTACTGGTTGTATCTCAAATTACCAAACCAGTCAAGAACTATATCAATCCAGCTGTGATTAACCATCCATATTTACGAATATTACCACTGGCCAGCCACACCAAAAGTGGTATCTTTTAAATGTGTTGAAAGTTTCATGATCCAACGGCAGTTGCATCCAAATTGGGATATCTTCTCTCTGGACCGACTAATCTGAAGAATACATCAGCTCTGAATACGTTAGTTACAAATGCAGATGATCTATTATCTCAATTCTGTGATCTGGAAACAATTGGCGTCAAAGATGACCCAAATAATAAGTTATGTAAATATGAAAAATATAGTAACGATCAGCTGAAACAAGAAAATGGAAGATATACAGCCCGCTTGGCATGGAGACATGACCATAATCTATTGCAGACAAATTAAACGTGTGTTACATGAGAACTCGATCAATGAGTAATAGACTCACACCTAAATTACATTAATGATAATTATATTTAATAAAGCTCCCTTACTAGCAGGTGATATTCTAAGGAGCTGTACAAATAATATATAATATAATAATAATACCCCAAATAATATATAACATTACATCCCACATTATGCAGTCTACAACACCAGCACGAGTAGTCTTCTAGGCATTTTGCTTAGATTCAGATTACATTAAATAGTATTTGTCAACGATATAGAAAAGAGTTTCTTGAACTGGCAGAGCATGACAGGAATTACACAAAATTCCTATGGTTATCAGACTCCATGGAGCCAAATGATATCTGCAAAGTCTAGAAATTCATATCTGTATTATTTGGCTCAGGAAACTCACCATCTACAACCTTTTCAATAGCACCCGACGCACGATGCTATACGTCGTCTATTTTACAGTACCATCTCGCCTATTTTATCGGCAGAAACTCGGTCGGCTACTGTTGTAACAAAGTGGCCTAAAATGCACCAAGCAGTCCACTTCCCCCAAAGGTTTCAGGGTAGAGCCACATACCCCCTTCCTGCGGCAATGGCGTCGCGGTTGTTTTACAGGCCACCACAGGTAAGTCTTGCCTACTTTTTGTAAGGGGTCTTCTACTCAAATCCCCACTGAAAAGGCTGCATTTCTATTATATTATATGATGTTGTCAAAACACACATGGACTAACATCCCAGTCCAGTTACGGTAGATCTCCAGAGGAATATATATGTGGACAATCTCATCTCTGGCACAGATTCAGAAACAGATGCTATAGCATACTGTAGAAAATCAACTGAACTACTACATGAAGCAGGATTCAAGCTGATATGTTGGAGCACAAACTGTAGCACACTACAGTCAATAGCAAATAATGACAGCAACCTTGATTCCAGCAAGTTAGTGAAGCTTCTTGGTATAATATGGCAGCCAAGAACTGATATAGTCACCTATTCACCAGTACAAAGATATTCGGCTTTATTCACCAAACAAGAAGTTGTCAGACATGTATCTACCTATTTCCATCCACTTGGCATATCATAACCCCTCCATGTAGGAGCCGAAATCTTCATTCAGAATCTATGGACAATGAACTTACATTGGGATGACCAACTAAGTGAACCTCTTGTGAAAGAATGGAAAAAAAAGTGAGGACATGGACATGATCAGAAATACAGAAATAAGTCGTCCATTCTTCTCTACGGAAAACCAATCAACAACATATGATCTACACATGTTTGCAGATACAAGCATGAAACACTATTGTGCGGTAGCATATCTGAAACATGGAAATAAATATGCATTTGTTATTTCCAAATCAAGAGTGAAACCATTGAAGGAGATCACTTTATCCCGTTTGGAACCGCCTAGCTGCAGTTAGCACAACTAGCTCAATTACGTATCACAGCATTCAACCAGCTGAAAATCAAAACAGCTACACTATGGAGTAATGGCTAAATAGTGCTTCATTGGATCCACATTCAAAATACGTTACCACATTGGTGCAGAATTATGTAAAAACCATAAAGAAATGACCATTCCCTGAAATGAAATATTGCCCTGCTGAAGACAACCCTGCTGCTCAATTGACAAGATGACTGACTTACACTGAATTCAGCCAATCATCTTTATGGGATAATGGTTCTACATAGTTAAGCAATGGTGAATGGCCAATATGCGGTACCTTTGATCGAACTGTGCTAGCTTGTCAGGCAGATAATATTGATCATTATGTGAAATATGACACTTCACTGACACAGATTGTCAACACACCAATCGAGCTACGATATGCAATCTGATAACATCAAAATAATAGTAACACAGATTTCACTGAAATTATTTGCCGTTTCAGTAGCCTTACTAAATTGCTAAGAGTTACACGTTTTGTATTATGATTCACCAAGTTCCTTAGGTTTGGATAGAAACGCATTACGCAAACTGGAGACATCACAGCTCCAGAGTTGAACACATCACGTTGCTTATGGATCAAAGATATACAACAGGATCATTTCCCCAAGGAACATATGATACTCAAAGATCATCACAACATGCTGTATGTCACATGTCAGAAGGTCAATGGCATGCCATACCGCCTATCTGAAACACCGCCTCTACAGCAATGCCGTCTCTCGGATGCCTCACCATTCACAGTATGTGGTATCGACTTCACATGAGTTATATGCTACCAGTGAACATCATCTTCAGCTCCACACAAGGCATGCATTTGCCTGTTCACATGTGCTGTTACCAGGAGGGTACACCTAGATACCGTAACTGACATGACAGTCCATTCATTCCTGAGAGCATTTCGTCGTTTTGCGGGGCGACGTTCACTGCCTCAACAAATGATATCTGATAACGGATCTACATTCATCTCTGGTGATGAGGAGATAATACAGATAATGAAAAATGACACAGTGAACAAATATCTAACTAGCAGGAGTGTTGGGTGGAACTTCATTCAAAACCATGCACCATGGTGTGGAGGATGTTATGAGAGACTCGTTGGAATTACAAAGGCTGTACTGAAAAAGACTCTAGGGCGTTCTTTAGTAAACGTAAACCAACTGAACAGGTTCATTGTTGAAATCGAATAACAGATAAACGAGATACTGTTGATATATGTATGATCTGACATAAAATATCTCTCACCCACATCTTTGATTTTACTGTGTGGTCTTACAATAACAGTATTACCGCATCAACAAATTAGTGAAGATGAACCGAATGGCCCAGAGTACAGCCATAATAGAGTGGTTCAGAACAAAAGAGTCAGACGTCTTCACCTACTCATCACACATTGTTGAGATAGATGGAAGTCAGAATATCTGAGCAGCTTACGAAGAGCACATCAGGCTTATGAGAAAAAACAAAGAGCTCGGACAATGGGCAAACACAGTCAAATTTGAAGACATTGCGCTCGTTTATAGCGATACAGCTAAGCGTTCAGTGTGGCCATTACCAATCCTGACAAAGTTAAGCCATGGACACGATGGATTGGACGTTCATTTGACATTAAAACCAAAACAGGAACAACAAAAAGGCCCATTACAAAGTTGTACCGACTCGAAGTTTCATTGGATGTTGACCCAGATAGTAGCATGTGTCATAACCCTGCTCCATGATTACTGTCTGTAATAACATTATGTTTTGATTGCTTAGGTTTCAATATATTTGCTTAGACATATATGACCATTCATCTTACTAGTGTATATTGACATTAAGCGATCAGTAAATACTGTTTTATCGAATGTATATTAAGTATTCGATTAGGTTTTCAAAACGAAAATAAGTCCGATTTAGAATAGTATTTGAAATACGATTTAGAACTTTATCATCATTTAAAATATACGTGATCACGTATCTCAAACAACATTACTTTTTCTGCCCCAGGAAAGTGGAAAATGTTGATGTTATGACGATGTCAATCAAACATTACACCATTAGATATGTTGCCTATGATGTTCGCGCATGCGCAATAATGATACAGAACAACAAGCATTTGTTTCCCGCTCCTAGATACGTGAATGAACGACACACATCGTCTATGCGGAGGGCTCCATTGGGTAAAGGCACTTTGAACTCTCTGCAAAACACACACACACACACACACACACACACACACACACACACACACACATATATATATATATATATATATATATATATATATAGGTATATATATATATATATATATATATATATATATATATATATAAACAATTCAAATTACGGGGTATGGATATATATATATATATATATATATATATATATATATATATATATATATATATATAATACCCATACCCGGAAGGAATTGGAATTATTTATTCTTAAAAGGGGAATTGGAATTGATATATTTCGAATTATAATTGAAGTTTGCTACAAAACAATTAAATCCACAAATTAATTTGTCCTTTAATTTTTTAATTCAGAAATATTTCTTTCATGACAATCCTTACTTGGACTATAAACTACTCGGAGCAAGTATTCCAAGTAGGTACTCGGAGTAGGTACATCAAAGTCCGTGCTTTGCTCACACGCTCCAACTTGTGGTGAAGGATGGTCTTGATGGACAATTCCAATTCTGGAATAGACCGATCCAGGCGAAATGCGTTGCATCGATTACCAACTGCTGTCTTGCGTTAGAAACAGCTATGGCGCCCACTGTTAATAGGGGATGGTAAAGTTCACTAACGGTAAACAGTGGAAATCTTTCAGCTGAGGCTACTGTTTCAGCTAAGCCTTCATAATTCATGTTGACTCGTAGGTGATGTTAGCGTGGGTTTCAATGGATTTTTTAAATGATTTTAAAATTAAACTTTTAGCTGAATGTAAATTGATTTAAATTAAAACAAAATTCATATTTAATGTAGATATAAAGTGCAATTTGCAAGTGTAATTTTAAATAAATGGTTTCATTGAATATTTTCAAATGTTTTGGAAATATAATTTTTACTTGTACCTGGGCATTAATGATATATGTGTATATATAATTATATAAAAATGTTATTACATTCGAATATTAAGTGTCCCCTTGACATTTACATGTAGTAAACATTCTAAGAAAAGGCTGATTTAGAAAATAACACATTTCACTTTCAATACAAGATATCATGTATAAATACCAATATTATAAATAGGAATCACCCATTGAATTATAATGTATGTGATAGCGATCTAATCCATTCACATCGTCATGTCAGAGATGGCAAAGGTTCTACAAAAGACCGGAACATGGTAGCCATGCAAATCGCGCTCAACGTTACTTAGTTTAGTGGCATATTTCTATTGGGTGAAGTCTATGCCATTCCTAAAAAATGCATAATTATGATCTGGAGATAACATACCCTTAACGGACTATTAATAAAATCCAAATATAGCTGGTAAATAGCCTATATGTATCTTTTAATTAGGACATTTATCGGCCACTACACGCGTAAATCGCCATTCAACACAGCCACAAGGTGGCGCCAGGAGGAAATGGATCGTCTATTAAATGCTATATATGACCCTATAGCTAATAATTTATTGACGTGTCAACTCTACACTTTCCAATATGGCGGACCACTTAGCTTTGGACAAAGCTACGGTTGGCTGCTCTAGTCTAGATTTTCCTTACGAGCGACGATCTCTTAAAGCTGACAGTCAGTAACAGTGAGTGCAGCATACTGAAAGCAGGTTCATTGGAGGCGACAAGGAAGTTTTAAAGATTTGGATAACGCAGATATTCGACCAGTTTTTGGACTTTAACGTTTGTATACAGGTTACCAGCCACCTGTGTCAGTATCAACCGATTAGTGGAGTGCCGAGTACTTCCCTAAGTGTATAAAGTTTTACCTGACTCACTTATCGTAAGTATGAAAAGCCAGGCAGTGTTTTTATTTCTGGCTGTTTACTATAACAATGTGAAATTCGATTTGATATGATTCAAGACATATACACAGTTAATAACGTAGCAGTAATATACAGCCAGAAATCTGAATTTTACAAAATGAGCTAGAACTTATTTCCTTTGTGGTTATTTTCACAAATTACGACAACAAAAAACAAAACATGGTACATGATTACCTTCAGATAATTCTCATAAGACTTGATTGAATCTATTTTCAAGTGAATGTTGTGTTAAAAGAAAATGATAAAACAACACATGCATGATAAAATAGATTATAAACAGGGTTGGCCAAAAGCCAGCTAATACGAGTATTAGTCGGACCGGTCGCTTTTACTGGTTTAACCGGCTTTTACTGGCCGATTGGCTTTTACTGGCTGATTGGTTGTTGATATGTGTTGGCCGGATTGTTGAGCCACAGATATATACAGTTATGGTATATATCTGTGGCTAACCATGTACATGCAGTGACAATGGCTTCACTATATACTCCATCTCCAGTGGTTTTTGGTTTCTAATTGGACTGTAGCCAATTACATGTAGGTACCATGTGATAGTCATACTTATGGTGTATATGTGTGGCTGGCCATACTCATGCACTAATGCAGTAACAATGGCTTTGCTTAATCCTCCATCTCTGGTTGTTTTTGGTGTTTCTAATTGCACTGTAGCAAGATATCTGCTAATCTTTCACATGAAATTATAGAGCACACTGAATGGCCTATATTGTGCCGATGTGTCGTTAAACAACATTCATCATTACATGAAATTATAGTTACACACGGATACACATGATTAGCATCATGGGTGGCTTCAATACAATACAGATACCCCTGGGCAAGTATATTGGAAATGCACTTGCCCAACAAATGTTTTCACTTTCCCAACAAATGTTTACCTGATCCAAAATTATTGTTTATTTTTAAATCTGCTATATTTCACCTGCCTACACATAGGCATTTATTTGCATTAAAAGTCGACAATTAGATAAGTGTTTGATAAGAAATGCTTATTCAGTGAAGCCCAATGCTGCTTTGCTGAGTTACCCATACTCCATAGCCATTTACACTCTCACTATATAAATAGCGAATCCGACAAAAAATGGAAAACATGTAAACGTACGAGCGTGATTTCATATGTGCGATTTCCAAATGCGACAAAACGGATCACACCATCTGGCGATTGGTGCGAATACTAATCAGACAGTGTGTAAAATTCTGGATTCAACCGTCCGAACGGGCAAGTGATCGGCGATCAACACTAGCCCGGCATGAAAATGAACTTTCCCCGGGCGTCCCGGCAACTGATTTGTCAGGCCCTGACAAGACTACTGCTAAATGCAATCAATACTTGACTGTGTAAAATTGCCTGCCAACTTATGCCTATGCCGGCCAGCTCAGCAGCTATTGAATGTGTGTTCTCAAACTTTGGTGTCATACAGACCAAATTGAGAAATCGACTCGGACTATCTAAAGTAGACAAATTAGTAGCATGCTATCGATTTCTGACAAGCAAAGATGAAATTGACAGATTTCAATAAGATAATGGATAAATATATGTAAACGTGTTCTTCTCTTCTTTTTATCCAAAACATTGTAATCAATCAATCAAATTTTCAATCAGCCAGTATTAGCTACTTGGATAGTAAAAGCCAGACCGGCTAAAGCTGGTTAAAACTGTCGGCTTTAACCGGAGGGCAGTTGAAACTGACAAACCCTGATTACAAATAATCAGTACCCATCTTTATAATCACAGGTGTAATGATGTAAAGCTATTATATAAAACTGATAATTATAGCATAAGGTATCTCAATATTTATTAATTAATTAATTTATAAATGAGCTTCCCTCCTGATTTGTTAGAATGCAAAACAATATTGCTCGGGATTCTATTCCACGGTGGTGTTCTTGCGTGTTTAAATGAACTTTTCCCAATTGATTGACATAGTGGAGTTGGAGAGATGAGCCATTGGAACTTGTGTTTTGATAGCTATTGATACATGTCAAGTGGAAATAATTATTAAGATACCTAGGTGCTTTATCATTAACTATGTTACGGAATACATTAAATTTAAGCTGTTTAACACACAAGAACAGGTAACATTCCAACCTTTCTATGCTCGTTTACACCTATAACTATGAATTCTGGCTAGTGCATCTTATTGTGAGTGGCGTACTTTGTTACCTGGATTTTTACTTTTTGGTTACTCCAGAATATCAAAATGTACTGTCATACGCAATATTACATTTTACAAGGTCTGCTGTTAGAAACTTGATAATTTCCACTTTTGTATGTTCTCTCTGCATGCCTGTATAGAAACTTTACTCTAGGATTTAATAAACTAATTATATGGTCAGCCACACCTTCTCCTCTAAGGGACTAATAAAGTTTGATATGGAGGTTATTGACATGTGTACAACATGCACCTGGGTATTGTAAGTGCATTATGCTTAACAGGAACTATTATGGTGAAGCTTTTGTTTTGAAGCAAACATTGATTGACTCATTTCCCCCAAAAGTTCATGGGACAATTTGTCAATCAGTCAATCTGTTAGATATTATTCCCCACTTTATGAAGGCTGAATCATCTGCCTACCTGGGTGGTTTGTATTGTACTGCTGATGGAACATAATTATTATAAATAAGGAAACATAGTGGCTAAGGATTGGCCGTAGTGGTATTGCGCATCTAAAAGTTGTTAGTTTGGAAATAGTTTGCCAATTTCCACTGAATCCTGATGTTTTTGTAAATAGGGCTGAAACCATTTCTGAAGTCCCAGAGCTTCTAGTGTTATAAGATAGGATCCTATGATCTACTGTGTCAAATGCATTTTGAAGATCTAGTCCAACCATTCATATGACCTGTTCTTGTTTGACAGAATTAGTGTATTGTATCAATCATGTAGCAATGGAGGGTGGGAGATTTGACCGAGACTGATATTCACATGAGATCCCATCGGATTGAGAGGCCACAGTTAAACTCATCTATTCTTTTTGGTATAGTATATTAGGTCATGATCGATTACCCCAAGATTAATGACCCCATGTTTCCTTATTTTGAGCTAATCTGACACTAAAATTAAATCACCGATTGCAAATATTGTATAAATAATCATTGTTGGGCTACTTACTGATGAGTTCAACCAAAATGGCTTCTAATTCTGTGTCAATGGCATTGTCTTTTACTTGGGGGCAGTATCCCTCCTGATGTAGAGGCATATACCACTCCTCTTAGTCCTGTTTCGATCACGACGTGCAAATCTGTAATACTTATCACGGGCAATTTAGTTTTCACGGCTAGCATCCGTTATTCATCCAGTTCTGCTAGCAGGCCACCGGTGCTTAGTTGAATGAAGCTCATCTCCTTTGTATTCAGACACTCATAATCTAGGATGTTCTGAGTGCCAAAAGCTAGTGCTTGTCCAGTGAAATATGTTACTGACTGGCGATGTGCCTTCATTGAAATAATACTGAGTTAAAACAAAGTTGGTAACATTCAGCTATTATATTATTATGGAACCACTGTGCATTACGCTTGCCTCAACTATGGTATCCCAAAAGAGGCACATTTATCCACTTACGCTGAAACCATATGTCATAAATGTCACAGCATCGAGCAACTTGGTTTTCATGGGCCCGTTGCTGGAAATCCCACAGGGGTCTGTAGCGGTTGCGTTGGCAGTTATGCCAGAAATCCCACAGAGCTCTGTAGCGGTTGCGTTGTCATTTATGCCGGAAATCCCACATGGGTCTGTAGCGGTTGTGTTGATAGTTATGCCGGAAATCTCTCCGAGGTCTATAGCGGTTGCATTGACAGTTATGCCGGAAATCCCACAGAGGTCTGTAGCGGTTGCATTGACAGTTATGCCGGAAATCCCACAGAGGTCTGTAGCGGTTGCGTTGGCAGTTATGCCGGAAATATCACAGAGGTCTGTAGCGGTTGCGTTGGCAGTTATGCCGGAAATATCACAGAGGTCTGTAGCGGTTGCGTTGACAGTTATGCCAGAAATCCCACAGGGGTCTGTAGCGGTTGCGTTGACAGTTATGCGCTGATCGACCATCTTTGACATATATCTTCCACCCAGTTTGTTTATGTACCAGCCATTTGCTGAGCCACTGTACACACAAACCCCCAATTCTCTTCGGACATGTTGTCTTTTTTCCCGTATGATCTATAATAATCCGTTTGCCATTTCGTCGACTTCCCGAGATATTCCTTGACCATATGTTTGCCATGGGAACCACAACTGTGAAGACCACCATAGATAGGTTACTGATTGCCATGTTGCTGGAAGTGTTCATGCAAAGGTTCTGAAAGTTATGCTAATACCGGAGATTGTAGGCATTGCGTGTATTGAATCATTTGAAAAAGTGTTCGTAAACAATTACCAGTGATGCCGGGGAACTAATTTGGCTAAATGTTTAATAAAATGTAGTTTTTTTGGTTTGTAACAGGCATAAAGAAGAAACATTGCGGAAGAAAAATGACGAAGCAGGTACTAGCGGAAGAAGCCATCAATTCACTTTACCCCGCCGCGTCTAAAATGAACGAACCAAAGTTGTATTCAAGTTCGGAATGTAATATATCTCAGATAGAACTATCCCTGAGTTGCTGGTATGTAGTAGCCATACTTCCCAATAACAGTCATAGGGTATGATCGTTATTTACTCTCTCCCCCACTCTATATTTGAATTGTGCCTTTATTAACTGTGACTGTTTCGTGTGACTTTCCTATGTCACATCTCCGCCGCTTGCTTCCATTACCGCACCAATGGCACATTTGTGTGACCAAAACGTGATATAGATCTATTTGGCGGTCGTGATCCACTGAAACCTACTCACAACACCTATAGTGGTCATGGTGGATTAGTTTATTTTAAGTTAATTTATTTTACTTTGCAATTAATAAAATGGTATAAACTCATTACTGCAGTTAAATTGCATTGTATTCTAACAATTAATACTGCCAGTATATCAGTTACACCGCAGGATATGTTTTGTCTTTATTAAAATTTGAAATATTTTCTCTTTCTGTGTTTTATAAATACTGTATATCTCATTAATCTTTGGGTATTCGTACTAGGATACCTTCTTTTCCCCAAAAAATCCGCCCCCCCCACTAGAATGATTTTAACATGACTGTTTGCAAAGTGATGCAATATCAATGTACGCTAAATTTACGGGGTTTCATCTTTGGCTTCGCTTCATCGCATTTGGAGGTCGCTCGACCCATTTAGCCTACAATTTGCACAAAAGTGTCCGTAAAATATCAATGATCATATGTTGATACAAATGGTAACACGCAAAATAAAAATCCGTGACATGTATTATATATATATATATATATATATATATATATATATATATATATATATATATATTACTTATTATATGAGCCGTTATATTTGTTTGGGCAGACGTGTGCATACAGGAAGTAAATATAAAATTATTGTATAGATTGGTTATGAGAACGCAATGTTATCACCTAGATTCTCTGAGATAATACATTAATCAAAGTAATAAATACAGTCCTCTTGGTCAGTATATGGCAAATTTCTATATAGCAGCCAACAGATGTTTATATTAAATGGCTAAGGAATTAGTATTATAACATTCGATCGTGTGATGCATTACTCAAAGCATATATATTAGTTAACAGTTACGCCTAAAAACGATTATTTGGTGCCTGGTGCAAACTATACATAAATAAAGTGTTTGGTCACTAGAAATGTTGCAATATCCAAGTGGCTCATTAATCATGCAACAGAATATGTACGCATGCTCATTGTTGGCACGCAGAGAGCGGTGACGTTACACTCATGTTTATATCACAATATACACATATTGATGATGTCAGTACATAGCTTTACCAGTTGTAACTTGCCGAATGAGAAAGAAAACAAACGGATATACATCAGGTTGCTTTTTGCCGCCCTATTATTTTTCGTGCTCGGAATATCTACGTATTGCAATGGGTTAACGTTTAATATAACCCGTTTTGATGAAATGAAACATAAATATGACTAGCCTAAGTCTTAAATACAGTTTTAATGAGGAATTGTATATTTAGGAGTAGGAAGAAAATGTTCGAAGAATGGCTTTTATAAAGAATGATATTTGATTATTAAAGGAGTGTCAATGAAAACTTTACAGGATATTACGTACAGGTAGAACTAGAAAACCCCGGTGCACTCAGCAAAGTTACTTTATGTTTCATGCTCTAGTTACCTTATATTAACATAACGTCTTGGCCTTCTTGTACGACACAATATCGCCGCGTTTTATGACTCGTTTTTGCTTTAGCTGTATGTGTGTGTGTGTGTGCGTGCATGTTGTGTGTGTGGGGGGGGGTGTATGTGTGTGTGTGTTTATGTGTGTATGTTCGCGTTATATAATTTGTGAAAAGACAAAATCATGTATCGTGTTTTTTGTTTCTCGCTGCGATTCATCAGGGAAAAAACACAGAGAGCCAATATTTCATGGTGAGTTGTCTAATGTCTCGCCTATCTCTAAGTCGCTGTGAAATATAACTCCAAACAGTAAATCACATACAATCGTGGTGTAGCCGAGAGTAACCTATCCAAGCTGTATCGATATATAGTAGCTTAATTGAAGCGTTTTTCGTTGGAAGGAATGATTAAAATAAATAATCCTGCCCACACTCCCCCCCCCCCACTCCCACCCCCTTGCCATCGATTAGAAAGTTTAGCGTGTGCAACGGGCAATCGAAAAGTGAGATTTGATCTATACTAAACTGTCAATATGCGATGTATACAATGTGATGTATACAATGTATACAATGGTTTGTCGTGTCAACCTCACCTGTTTCATATTATATATGGTGTGATGTTTTACTTTCTTTCAGTAATCTGGCTGATAGAGACACTTTCTCGAAGTCTGATCCTAGTAAGTATACTGTTGAATTTAGTGGGTAATAGGTTTAACAGAAAGCCTAAATGATGGTCATAGTGGAAGGGATGTTTCATCCACTAGGTGAAGTTAATTTCCAATGGCTGTTATAGCAGCATCAAACGTATTAGCGGAAGCAGTAATGGCTGCGATACTAGTACCAGTAACAATCATAGTAATTAATAGTAGTGGTATTAGCAGTAATATTAGCAGCAGTTGTAGCAGTAGTTACAAAACTTGATAACATCAATATGTTTCTTCAATTTTGATTAAATTATTATTTATTATCGTCTCTTTACCAGTGATTGTCGTATATATCCAGGAACCAATTTCTACGGGGTATAAAGAGGTAAGTAAGGTCCGATCCTTAACTGAACTCTTTTGAATATTTTTAGTTAATATCTATAATTGTTATAAATCATCCGTAATTTTTAACAAATCCTTGGTTATGCAAAGTACCCATTTCGAGATATGGAATCCGTCCAAGTCCACCACAGGGAGTCCGACAATCAGAAGAATCGACCAGAAAAGTCCTGAAATGGGACACCTTCACGTAGGAGTTCGAATGCTTAGCTTGACACTTGGAGCTTTCAACACTAACGCAGTGGGGCTGTCCACGTCAAGTCAAATTATGGATATTCCAATAAACGCTGTAGATGTGGTTTTTGTCGGGTTTCGCTCATATTTATATCAACATTTAACACGTGCAGTTAACCATTAGAATGGATGGATGAATGTTGTTTAACGACACATCGGCACAATTTAGTACACCTGCAGAATAGATGTTCTATCGATGAAGTACAGTAACTGTTTAATGTGACAATTGCCTAAGATTCATAGTAATTTGGATAACAAATATTATATTCAGTTACACACTAACCACGACATAAACATATTCTCAATACTATCATTTATTGATTCATTGTATTTTCCTACTTTTCTGCTACCCTCTCTGTATTTTCAGTCATACCTTCCTCCCACCTTTTCACAAAGGTGTGTTGGACAGCATTTGGCATGTTTTCAGACACTGGCAAACACATCAACCTTCCATTTGTTTTGTCTTTTGTATAATGATAACAAAATAGTATTATACAGGTAATTATTATGGGAATTCACAACAGGTAACAGTATTATAGAGGTACGTTTTATCGGAATACACAATAGGCCATAGCATTGTACAAGTAATTATCATCGGAATACACAACAGGTAACAGTATTATACGGGTAGTTCTTATCGGAATACACAACAGGTAACAGGATTATACAGGTAATTCTTAGTGGAATACACAACTGCACGATGAAGTCTTGTTCAGTAAGTCTACATCCTCCAGTGAAATGTGAGTGAGTGTTTTGTTTAAAATCGGCATTGGTTACACCGGGGAACAAAAGGCCAATGGAGGAATCCCAAGCGGGGCATCCGACAAACGCAGGTAAGGATCGGATTCGAATCCGGAACCCTCATGTTTGCGAAGCAACGATCTAATCATTGCGCCATCTGAGCGTCCCCGGTGAGTGAAGGACGAAGCTGAAGAATCATCAGTTATGAAAGAATTTAATCGTGTTATTATATCAAAAATGGTTAATTACGCTCAGCAATCGACGGTGTTCAATGTACCATTGATGCCGATGGGATATTGAGTGGTTCGGTGAACATGATTGGCTTATATCTCGTTATTGCTCACACCTGAGACGCATATCCGAGGATCATCCCCCCCCCCCTAAACAGAGGTAGCGGGATTTTTTCTATTCGAACCATAAATTTCAAGTAAACCGTCCAATGTTGTAGCCACTGTCCCATAGGCGAACCCGGTTATATGTTAGCGATGACTGCTTGAAATTGTGGCAATTAACGTAGGGTCGCCTATTACTAACATCCTCCTAGCCGGTTATTGCTGTTTAATGACAATAAAATAGGATGCCATATTTCGAGCGCCCTTTTCTACTGTACACCAACCCAGTGTGACGTCATTAATGATATTTTATCTGATAACCTCGCGCATGGTTCACGTTCTCCGATTGTTCGGGTCCCTGCGAAACTCAACAAGAACAAGAACTGTATAGTTCGAATTGGCAAAGTACAGCTAGTACTTTCTCTGGCTCGGATTTCCTACTACGGGTCAGACTGCTCGGTGCTGCGAGTGTTCTTTCCGAACTGATGACCAAGTATCACTGGCAGCTACAATATGCCCGCCCTTTCAGCAGTTATATTTCCAAAACAGCGATAATTGTGGGATGACTGTTAACCGGAAATCGGATATGCTTATCGACAATTCTGGAACTGATGGACGAACCTTTATGTTGTATACTTGCAGCTCGGCAGAACGGAAGTGATATGGAATAACTTAAACCCCGTGTTTGTTCGCAAGTTTATCCTAGACTACAATTTCGGAAATATATCTAGGTTTAAATTTGAAGTGTGAGCAAAATAGATCGATTATATTTCGCATTATGGTAACTTATCCACGAGTACATGCTTCAGATTTAAAATTTAAAAAAAAAATATAATTAGCGGATGCCACTAGTGAACCAGAATTATTTAATGTATTTTTATTTATTTTTCACGCAGGTACGACGTTGATTCAAAAACACATCCGAATGATCTTTTTCGCCACGTAAGCCCAATACTGTAACATGCAAGCACCTACATATATACACATTATATACATAATATATACACATTATATATATATATATATATATATATTGTGTGTGTGTGTGTGTGTGTGTGTGTGTGTGAAATCCGTAAAACGTTCAGGGAATTCGTGAAATAATACAGTTATTTCATGAATTTCCTAGGGATTTAAAATCCCTGGTTTCACAATCTTACTATAATATATATATATATATATATATATATATATATATAATATATATATAGGACTTCTTGGGAAAGCTTATTGTGTCTTGGACGAAATTTGCAAGTCAAAAAAGTTGGAAAAGACACTCCAGTAGGTATTTTTCGATCATTGATGTACATTTTACAAAGTAATCCCACTGACTGATATCCATAGCTGACTCTGTGTTTCAATATTCCTTTTCAGAAGTCGTAAAAAAGGCGACAAAGTTTCGGGGAAGTTAATCAGTAAGCAATAGAAGTCTCCTCTGCGCTACCTTTCTCTTAATGTGTTTATTATAAGGCTGGCATGCATTATTTTATCTCGTGATGCAATACTTAATTAGGTTTCATTTTTCCCTCACAATGACGAAGTCATCGGAGACGAAATCCAGGTTTCTAAGGTACGTATGTACGCTGAATGGTGTAGTTGCCAAATGGGCTTAAGATTGTTACGTTTTTACTGGTGGTTACATTCACCTAAAAGAAAACTAGACCGAGCCATCAGTGGTGTTTGAATGGTCCGCCATGACCAAACAGCGCCGACTTCCGGTAGGTGAAACAGTAACGTTGAGGCGGCTGCGCTTCGAGTTTGGAACATACGAATACGGACATTTATTGTGATGTGTGCATTATAATATTGTGTGTGCAGACAATCTGTATTATTCCTCTCCTATTATATGCCATGAAATATGTAAATTTCGGTTTATGCAAGTCCGTAGATATAGTTTAGTTCGGATCAAACGCCAGAGATAGGCCGGGGATTGTCGTACAGGCTAAATATAATAACGGTTAAGCTTAATTTCCCGCCAAAAACAAATCCCGCTTTAACAGCTATTTTAAATGTGTTCCTTATACTTACCGATGAAAAGACATCCCGTTTGTATTACTTCCACGCATACGGCTTATGCAACCATCGATACAACAATAATTCACCACGTTTATAAACCTGATTTTTCCAGTCTGCGTTCCTATTTCCTCGACCGGAAGTTGCGACCTGTTTGCCATCAAATCGGCGGCCGTGTTCGGTCTAGTTTTCTTTTAGGTCAATGGGTGGTTAGCTGTTTAAACTTTAATGACATAGATCTTAACATATGTCGATAACATCTAAGTATCAGCTATTATTTCGTCTTTCCTCATATGTTTGCCTTAAGGCTAATCGTCGTGTAATAATTACTCCTCGGCGTGGGCGAGGAAATGCGAGAAGTGATCATTATGGATCCAGGACAATTGACGCTGCTTGTTCTAATACGTGTCAACATTTTACTTATATCCAGGAAAAACTATCAATCCAATTCTGCGCGAAGGACCTCGACAGGAAGGATGTAGTCGGAACGTCCGACCCATTTCTGCGTATCTACAAGTCGAACGAAGACAACAGGTCGGATAACGTCTCGTCTTCCCCGCTCCATTTCGCCAAACATTAAACAAATACAATTCAACATTTCTATTAATCGAGCGTTTCTCTTATTATCGGAATTATTTAGTGAAACCCTGGTACATAAAACCGAAGTTGTGAAAAATAATTTAAATCCCCAGTGGAAGTCGTTCGAAATTTCGGTCCGTGCCCTCTGCAACAACGACTACCTAAGGTAAGCAGTTGTACTATTTTATTGTGGCGTTTTCAAAGCATTCCTCTTTTACCGTAATTCAGCTAGTGCTAAGGTGTGGCTCTAATCTGGCGCGTTCTCTTTTTTCGTGCGTGTTACGACAGACGCAAGATGTCCGTTAATAAAAGGTATCTGTTATTTCAGGCCGATTAGGATTGAATGTTTGGATTATAACATAAATGGAAAGTAAGATAGAAGGACGTCGTATCTAGTCCTACTACTATTGATTCTGGTGCTGCTATTACCACCACTACTACTACTACTACTACTACTCTCTCTCTCTCTCTCTATATATATATATATATATATATATACATGTATACATATTCACACCGTTTTGTAGTATTTATATATAAATGAATATGCATGATATAATAGTGTGTGTGTGTGTGTTTTAGCTGTGTATAATAAGGCACAGGCACAGAGAATCTCGAACCGTGAATTAAAATTCTGGATGTTTCTTCAGGGGACTGAATCCAGAGTGGCGACTTTTCTTGCTGAGACATGTGTAATGTCTCACCAGTCCCTAAATCTATATATATATATATATATATATATAGTGTGTGTGTGTGTGTGTGTGTGTGTGTGTGTCACGTAACAGAAATGGCAAAACAGTCGAATTTGGTGCTGGGTGTGAACGTGTGCCTGCATCAGGTTTGGGGCTGCAGTGTTTTGTTGATTCGTCCCATTTCAGACACAAGCTGATCGGTTATTTCACTGCCAGTTTAGAACAACTTAAATCTGGGGCGAAGTTTGAGGTCGGTAACAATCAATCAAATAGCTTCAATTCAGCCATTTAATCTATTCCCGTTCCCCATTCTTTAAAAGGTAGTTAGTGTACGGTGCTTTACTTACCTTTCAGTGTGAAAAGCCAAACAAGGAGGGGAAGAAGCATTCGGGAGATGTAAGTTTTAAATCATCAACATTGACTGTATTAGTTATGTACGATGAATGGTACATGATAATAATAATACTAATAATAATAAAACTTAGATTGCGTCAATATCGAGCTCAGTGGCGCACCTAGTATAGGGGTTGAGCAAACTTATAGTCCACGTATAATGCAAAGTTCTTCAATAATGAACAGATGGCAAGGAAACTTAGGAAGGATAAGCAAGTCTGAAAAGGTGAGTTTTCAAATGGCGACGGAAGAAACGATGCTATTTGATGCCTTAACGTGTTCAGAGAGTGAATTCCAAAGAGTACGGACAGCAACTGAAAAATCACGAGTCCCAGCATGAGTTTCAACCCTTGGAACAGACAAGTGAAAACCAGATGAACGGAGTTCTCTGGGCTTGGGTGCTAAAGAAAGCATGGTAAATAGATATGCATGTTCTCCAGAATAAAGAGTTTGATAGGCAATAGTGCAGAGTTTGAAAATGATGCGAGATTGAACAGGACGCCAGTGAAGAGATTGGGACAGGTGGGAAAGAATGGGAAGACCGAGGAGACCGTGTGGCAACCCCAGCTGAGCATGCTGTTAAACTCGGCAATGTTGGATGGACATCAAAACTGGATTCACTACCACTCTGGCAACATCTTCACATGGATTTAAATAGCAATTTAGCTTTGATTAGAAGACATAAGAATGGGAAAAGAACCATGGCAGTTGGACAGACGTACTAAATTAACTGACTGGCCCGATGGACTAACTGGCTGACTGACTAACTGACCGACTGACCGCAGTGGACAATGAGTGGTTTTGTCTTCGGGAATTTTTGCTTCCTTTCTTTTGACGCTTTATCATACGCTGTTTTCCTGTTGTCTGATCCAGATTACCGTATTGACAGCTACGATCGAACGCGTGTACACCTTCCTTGATTACATCAAAGAGGGGTATGTCATTGTGATGAACCTACTTCAGATGCATTTGATCGTTTCTTCTTCTAGTGTCATAAGATTCTTGTTTTATTTAGCTCCTTTGAATCTTTTTAATTTCAAAAGTTAAATTAGCACATTATTGTATCGCCTGTTTTGGCATTATATGTCATTCTGTCTCTGTTACTTTCAACCACCCACCACCCCCACCCCCGCCTATCCCCACCATCTCACTCCCTGTCATTCAAACACAGGACCAATATCAACAATTTAATAGCCGTTGACTTCACCGAGTCCAATGGCAAACCGGGAGATCCCAAATCGCTCCATTATGCGAACCCCAACAGCCCGAATGCATACGTACAAGCACTGCGTGGGGTCGGCGAGGTTATTGAACTATACGACAGGTACTTGACTGAACAATCTAATTATTTTATCCCAAACAAAGCGGCAACAATATCTTCTATTTAAATTAAATATTGCCATTTGGCAGCTTTTCCCGTCTACTAAACTAGTCGCATATATCTCTCCCTCCCAACAGCTAAATAGATAGAGAGATAGGGAAGCATATTATTCTGATATTGCTTAAAATCTCATTTCTGTTCCTTTCTAGTGATGGTATGTTTCCAGCCTGGGGATTCGGTGCCCGACTGCCTCCAGATGGCGCCATCTCCCATTGCTTCCCTTTGGTATGATGATATCAGTAATGTTTTCATTCATTTGATTATTCCGGATTTGGATATTCACATGAACCGCGTGTATTCCTTAGATTCCATTCATCGACTTCTCGGTGTGTTAACTGATCATTCACCACATTCTTCCTTCCAGAATGAACATATATCGAATCCGTACTGTATAAAAATAGATGGCGTACTGGAGGCGTATTACCAAACGTTGGACAGAGTACGGCTGAGTGGACCAACACTTTGCTCCTTGCATAAACGAAGCAGCCAGGTGAGAACAAGACATGAAAGAAACGAGCTCTGACGCCCTGACCAGGAAACGCTTACTGCTGCTTCTCTAACTACAATGTTTTATCTCCTCTCCAGGTTGGCCAGAACGCATGCCGATGGCAGCGAGTACTTCATTCTGTTGATACTTACAGATGGCATGTTCTGCGATATAGATAATACTTCTAAAGCGATTGTTGCCGTAAGTGTTACATACAGTCGGCTTCCTGTTAACACGGTTTTGTGAACACGTTTGTGACCTTTTCAAGATAGGAATTTAGTTTTCAAGCTTCACAGATTATCACATTATATGTAACAATTCTAACCATGTTGGTTGACTTTTTGCTACCTACATGTCCGTCAGAAAAGAATGCTCCATTCTACGGTTAGAGTGATTTTTTCCAGGCTTCTTCACTACCGCTATCCATTATCATTATTGGTATTGGGGACGCAGATTTCGAGGGTATGAGTTTTTGTTCCTTTTGCAACATTCATTACTGAAATCCCAATAAAAACATAAGGCTGACAATGCTAGGGAAGGTTAGAGTGTATGAAAGCTCTATCGTTTTTTTTTTAGGCATGAAAATATTAGACGGGGATAAGCAGAGGTTTTCTTTTCAAGGAAAAGAAGCAGAAGGTGACATCGTTCAGGTATATTAAACTGTTTTTACGTACAACTAATTCTTTCCTACTCATAATTTAATAACCTTATACAAATATCTCGTTTATCCAACACAATATTGTCCGTGACGGATTATAAATGACTCTTTTTTTCTAGCAAACTCGCGTTTCGAATACGATACTTCCTTCCTATGATATTTCAATGTAAAAACGCCTCGATAATCCAACATCACAAAACTGTTTCGCTTGTTCAGTCCAAGATTTGCAAGACAGAACGACATTTTATTAAGAATTATTAATTAATTAATTAATTATATATATATATATATATATATATATATATATATATATATATCTTGAAATTTGGGGTCTAGACGACACGATTGTCGCTTGGTGGACAGAGCCACCTGGTGTTGATTTCTGTGGTGACGTTAATATTGCTGGTTATGTCTGTAGGTGGTCTTTCAGGAGAAGTGGGATAATGATGTCAGGCGGAATTATTATTTTTTCTGATACTCACTGCTGCTAGTTGATGGATGATCTGAGAATTTTAAGTCTTCAATGAGGAGGTGACGTTTTAGTTTTCTTCGGTACACCGTATGGGCTGTGCAGTTGAACAGAAGACGTACAGAACTGTATGTTTATTGGCAGTGAGGGCAGAGTGCCAGGGATGACGGACGAGTGAAGTTTCGTGTCTATGGCCAGGTCTCTCTATAACGACCTTGTTTCTAGTACGTACGACGATTCTCGTCTCGTGCACAAATCTTAGTACAATCACATCGTTTGTATCCAACTGAACACCGGGCTACGAAACATGAATGCATTCCCTTCTCACGAAATATGTAAGCCTTCTTTCGTTCGGTTGACTGAACTATGACCTAGCCATACTTATGATGTGATTCCAGCGATGACACCTGAAGCATTGTGGTGGATCTAGTATATATCATCAGATGGGCGCTGTTTTGTAACATACATCAACACACGATTATTTATTTTCCTTAGGCTATCTCATAACCAATCACAATAGTCTAACGGCTTATTACTAATACCTATATCTCAACTTTCCCTTCAGTTAATCGTGAATTAACAAAATGAACAAAGTAACACCGACATGTCTGTAATTACCAAACATCAAATGACCAATGGCTTCAATGCTATTCCATGGCATTATTTAACACAATGGGGGGGGGGGGATTTCTCCGATGGCAATCGGGTTACGGCATCATGATATTAATATATTTGGCTCATACTACTAATAAAGCTTGCATCGAACGTTCTTTGTTGTGTCAGTTGGACCACCGTGAGACCATATCTGATGAATTCGACATTCCGACATTTTCACTTTAATCCGACATATAGCATTCAACGAACCCTGTTGGAATATCGAATTTTCTCGGTATAAGCTAAAAAGGTTAATTACCCTTTCATAACGAATAAATGATAAATGCACTTACTGTATGAGTCAATGAGTGGACTACTTGTTCATCTTGTACGCCGTTTCATCGGGGGAATAAAGCTGAGGAACTACCTCTAGGGGAAATGACAGGATCAGGCCGAACCGTTTGTTCCACGGACGCAGGCAACACGCTGATCTGATCTCAGTATCCGGAAGTTTGCCCTGTAACACATGATCAGACCATTTATTTGTTATCAGCCTGAGCGCTCGTGGGATAGCAAGTACTAATCCGATATTCGTATGTCCACATCTGGATCCATCCGCAAGCCCGTGCATGTGTGCAAGAATGCGCTGTCTTCTCAAACTAAATTCGCACCACCGTTTCTTTATTTTTCAGTTTTTCAAGTTCGATGAGTTTGAGAAGGTGAAAAACGTTCGCAGCATCGATGAGTATAAAATGATACTTGCCGCTGAAGTGCTAGCTGAAGTCCCCGGACAATTTCTATCTTACATGGAGAGAAATAAAGTAAGGCCAGGTCAGTTTTGAGTCCATTTCAGTCGACCTATTAGAAGTTGTCGGTCAACGTGAACCTGCGCTGTTCAGAGGTCGATCAAATATCGTGCACTCAGTTTACGTCAACAATCGTAGGAGAGGAATAAGGCAACCTATCTTTATGTCAGGAGCCTGGTGTTTTCTTTTCAACTGTGTGTTATCAACTTTAACGCTACCTACCGTTAAGCTAGGCAGCATCACGCGTTTCAGAGTAGAAATTTGTTCTCTGCTTTATGTCTTCTCTGTGTTATCCAAATGCCGACTAATTACTGGAAATATTTACTAGAAAACGTTTACTCGGTAATCCATTTAATGACTGAGTATTGCATTTACACGTCTGTATGGATACCTGTCTAACATAGGCTGTAGTTTGTCATAATTGTGTCTCACGTATGTGTCTGTCATCATTTAAAAATGTTTGGAGTCAAGCTTTTATTGTTTTACTAATTTGTTCATATGCTTTGTAAAGTAGATATTTGCGAAGAAAATCGCACTCCGTAATAACCAGATATCCCATGTCAGCACTGGAATAAATATCATTATCAACTTTGTACTTTTTACTTACTCAACATATGAAAGGTGCTCACTCCAGTAAGCGAAATATTGTGCATAGAATACTCGCTGTACTTGTGATAAATATCACATACCTTTTAGTGAATATATTTGTTATGGATCTTACATGAAAACAATTAAACACAATTCTTAAAATTCCCGGAAAATGGGATTGCTGACAGTGTCTCTTTTATTCTCAGAAACCCATATGAACAATCCAGATCTGTGATAAATGCTCTTCTGTCACCGTTTTAGTAATGTATTCTGGTCAACATGTACGTACATATATTTTACTTTCATACTGTTTTATTACTGTTGTATCGTGCATCTCTTTTGAACTTACTTTGTAAACATATCTATCCTTATACTATATATCAGCACTCAGCACATATTGTACTAACCCGTATGAAAAATTACTGGATTGTTTTTGTCCGGGATTCATTTATATTACTATAAGGAGTGGACTGTATCTACACTCTGATTAATAATACGTCACAGCCTCAAAGGTTAGTTGGTGTTCCGAATGCACCCTCGCTGCACGTAATTGGTTTATGGGGGAGAATTGCTCAGCTACCCGCTGGTTCGGTTACACATTATTACCACATGCTGCATGCCTTTCATTAATCTATGCGCAAGTATCTTCACACAGATAATAATCTATCTATTTAGTTCAGATTTAAAGGATGCGAATACATTGATAGAAGCAGAATTCCGTAATAATGTTCAAAAATCCTCTACGTGAGTAAATTTAGATGTGGACTAGTTACATTTATGCTGATAAAGTTACAAGGTAAGTTAGTTAAACATTAGAGTTTGTTGTACACTTTTATCTGAATATCCACATACAGCATGTTTTACATTTGAATAATAGATAATTCAATAGTTGCAAAGGCAAAAAGAACCGTAAACTTTTGAAAATACAACATTTTTTATTGATCAGTGTAGATAATAATAATAATAATAATAATAATATTAATAATAATAATAGCAATAATAATAATAATGATAATAATAATATTAATATTAATAATAACAATAATAATAATAATAATAATGTATATTTAATCAAGCGCCCTTACTAGCAGGAGCCATTTAAAGGTGCCATACAAATAATATGTAATATAATAATACCTCGAATAATATGTCTGTAAAAACCCTGTAATGATTTAAAAGATAATATTTATTTATATGTGAAAGCAACCTTGAACAGGTGTGTTTTTAGAACAGATTTAAAATGTTCAAGAGACGACCCATTTCTAATATCCGCTGGCAACTTATTCCACAAAGTGGGGGCTGCAACTAAACGTACAATCACCATATTACTTGAGCCGAGACACTGGCACCTGCAATAGTATCTGACTGGATGACCTGAGTTTTCGGGATCACTTTATAATGGACACCACCCTGCAAAGGTATTCTGGCGCCATATCATTGTTAGATTTATAAGTTATTAATAAAATCTTGAAATTGATACGCTGTCTAACAGGTAGCCAATGTAGTTTTTGAAGAATTGGGGTGATATGATCATATTTTCTAGTATTTGTTACAATGCGAGCTGCACTATTCTGAATTCGCTGAAGGCGATTAATGTTATAATCAGATATGCCATATAACAGGGAGTTACAATAGTCTATACGAGATGTAACAAAGGCATGAACTACAGTTACAAGTGATTCTTGTGTCAAGAATGCTTTTAAACAGTGGATGTTCTTAAGATGGTAGTAGGCAGCTCGGTATACTGCTGTGACATGTTCATACATGTTAATACATTGGTAAAAAACAACCCCTAGATTTTTTACTGACCCATTAGGGGTAATCGAAGATGTACCCATCTGTAATGCTGGCATCATTAGGGATTTAACACAATGTGGTGATGCCAAATATATAATGATCTAGTTATATTTACGCCATGAATGAGACGCAACCATATCAGTTACAGCCAGAAAAACCACTACAAGATAAAGATGATTCCGATTATTAAAAAAAAAGCGGAATCATCGAAGAAAGGGGGAGGAGAATCGGTGTAACAGGCCATACTATACCCCCAGTCCGGACTATACCTGGATGTAACGGGGTCTAGCCTAGATTATACCCCGGTTGTATTATGGCCTAAGCCAATTTAGATTCCTGGGTTTAAATTAGCCTACGCCAATTGATATCCCTCAGGCCACATTATACCCCCATGATATCAGTAATATTGAGTGATAGATACAAGAATTACTTAATTTTTAAATTGTATTAGGGGTTCAGGTTTGTCAGGTAAGATAAGTGAGAAAGCTAACTGACTTATGTCTCAAAACTCTAAGCACATAGACTTTTCGTACTTTGATTAATAGTTCACGACATCGCTGATACATATTAATTAACGAGACATCGTTTGAGATTGACTAACACGTTAGATGGGTGGGTATATTCTGGCCTGGGGGTATAGTCTGGCCTAGGCTATTTTACAACCCCGGGTATAGTTTAGCCTAGGACATTTTATGCCCCGGAGTATAATCTGGCCTGGGCCAAACCAGAGACTGCTTATAACAAGACATGTTACTTTACGTTTTCACATGGGGTACCATTTTGAATTCGCTGGGGGCGGCTTGTCAGCGACAGTTCCCTTTGGTTAGAGGGCGCCTAATGGCAGGGGTTCATTCTGCACCGCTTTCGGCTGCAGTAACAAGACAAGTATACACAAAGAAAGACATTCCTTTCGTTTCCCGAAAGAAACAAAAAGCTAGTGTAAAATGAGATATGATCTGGCTTTTTAAAATAAAGGATATGCTTTTAAATAAGCATAACAATTTTAAGCAATTACACCCCCACTTGGCATGACCCAAGCAGTAGGCCCAAGCAAGATCTATCTAGATCTATATTTGTTTCAGACAAAATCTTATTAAATTTTATTAAGTAATATCAACTTATTAATCCCAAAATGAGTATGTAGGCATAATAATAATAACAATAGTGGCCGAAATGGCAGATTTGTACGTGGCTGGCAACCTCAAATGAAGGAGACACAAATGGTCTATAATTTACAGCTTCCCCACGGAGACTAATTCTAAATAAATTTAGAATAAATGGCATGTTCTGTGGAGAAAGCCTTGCCCGTTGCTTGGTTGGATGAAAAACTCCCCCTACTATAGTGCGCGAACCTGCGACCTCCCGCACAGAATAACCATAGCCATAGGTAAATAGTCTCACGCTCTACCTATGTGGCCAAATCTTACAGTTACATGTACTAAACTGGATGAAGATGTTATCCGGGGGGGGGAGGGATATATTGTATTTTGTTATTGTTACTCATATAATTGCACTTGTAAAATTACATGACTATAATCAGATAATGTTTCCCTAATTACAATAAGTAGCTGAGTATTTACATGATCTTTATTTTTAAACGTAAAGAATTGGTATATATATATATATATATATATATATATATATATATATATAAAAATTTATATAAATATAAACCACCGGTTATAATTTAAATGTTATGAAATGAATTATTAAATACTTCAAATAGTGGTAGAAGCATTAATTTTGTTATTTTTGCTATTGACAGAAGTAAAAGATGGGTTATTAATTGCTGTCGTGCAGATCAGATGAAGAAGGATGTAAATTACTTGAATGTGTAATATGTACTTCACTGAAACTGAATTCGTGAATCAGACAAGAGTTAGACTTGTCTGGAATGTTATTCCACCTATTTTTGATGTACAAAACCAACCCCATCTACTGAAGTCAAAGAGGAAGGTATCAACATATAGGAAGATGATGATGATTGATGTTTTACGGCCACTTTTATGCACAAGGTAGGCTAAATGGGCTGAGCGACTTCCAAAGGTAATGAGGCGAAGCGAAAGACGAAACAACCTTCAGATATGCCCACGCCGGGATTCGAACACGGGTGGTAGTGATCTGTGGTCCAACACGCTACCGCTAGACCACGGAGGCGGCCCATCAACATATAGGAGACCTAGCTGGTATACTGGAGACATGGCCAGCTGTGATGGTAATTAATATTTATAAATATTAATGGTCTATGAAACATATTAGAAATTGGTATTTTAAAATTAATTAATTAAAAAACAAGGCTTCAAGCCCATACAATTTTGTCAGCCCATTTCATATCTTAATACAAAACAAGTATTACCAGCACCTTAATTATGCACAATGTCAATGTTCAGCTCATGTGCTTTGGTACCTCTATTCATAACTTAAATGTATATCAAATCAAATTCTTTAACCAACTTGAAAAAAAGAAAACATGTGTTTACATATTGTTTGTGCACTTGGTTCAAGTCATTATTTGCAGGCCAAGCTATCGGAAACAGATTAACTGGTGTTGGATGTGATAGATGATTTTGAGTTATCTGTCACAGTAGTCAATGTTGTGTTTTACATCTCTGTGTACATTTTGAGAAACTTTATGCTTCAAGACAAGTACTTTGATTGTTTAAGAATGCTGACTGACACCAGCAAAGGTGAATAAACACAAGGAAAAAACAGCTTTTGGTTCTTTGTATGACATGACAGTGTCGTAATTTTTTTTTAAACTTTCACTTTTCATTTATTTTGCTTAGAACCAGTTGTGGATTATATTTATATCAGAATTAATATATTTATAAAGTATAAACATGAATGTAAACTAATATTATATGTTGGTCTATCTTACTTCCCCCCCCCCCCCAATTCAGTAATAACAATCATGCCATAAATAGGTTTATGATGGTTTATGACATGATAACATCATAAGCTATCAAAAGCATATTGTTTATATAAATATTGGCAAAAGTAGTTTTAAAATTGCTTAAGTTATTAATATATTATTAATATAATATTGAAATAGACATGGGGTTAATTCAATTTCGGAATTGGAATTGATGGTCAATTCCAATTCCGGAATTGGAATTGAGAAATTCTCAATTGGAATTGAGATATTTTGAATTGGAATTTGACTTGAGGTTTCCCACAACACAATTTAATCCACAAATTAATTAACCATTTTTACAACGTTAACCCAGTTTACAATATACAAACTGGAACCAATGATCAAATTGGTTCCTTATATATATATATATATATATATATATATCATATATATATATATATATACATATATATATACAACGTTAACCCTTACAGTGGATAGTACCAATATACTGGAATAGAACCATAATTTATATAAGATATTGCTTTTATATATATATATATATATATATATATATATATATATCTATATTATAAAAATCATAATATATATATCAATATGCACACCGACTGTGGCACCTCTAATAGCCATTTAATCTGTGACATAGCATACCTGTAATTTATATAGAGATATTGCTTTTTAGGAATTAATTAATTTTATCATATCATGGGGAATGCCTTTGTGGAGTAAAAACTCCGAAAGCAGTGACTATTACAATTTGTCCCCAGATGTAACCGTTTTAATAACCATTTGAATTTGAATTGAATTGGAATTGGTAAATTTAGAAATGGATTTGAATTTGATAAACTTGATCTGGAATTGGAATGGACCAAATGGTATCGACCCGATGTATGTATTGTAACATTACAATTATTACACAATAAGTTAGGGCCTGATTGTTAGACTGTGGTAATCATACACTGGTATTGTTCATAACCAAAATCGATTGACCTGATCGGTCTGCCATGTGTTTCTAGAGCTTAGGGGGGTGGTACTAATTTAATAGAACTATTCACTAATTGGATGACAAGCAAGACACTGCCCTCTAGAGTTGGTGCTGGTGCAAAGGCAGATGAAACGTGCTTTTGCGCAAACAGATTATCCAACAATAAATACCTAAATACATCATTATTAGACCCTATCAACAACATCACAGGGCTAAACGTTTCAATTAATAATACAATATTAAAAAGAATATTGAACGATTGCGAAGACAAATCAGTAAAATTCTTGGGCATCTTCATAGATGAAAATCTTAGTTGGAAATATCATATCGCCCATGTTAACAAGCGAATATCCAGCGCCTTGTTCTCAATCAAACAAGTAAAAAACGTATTGCCCAAAGGACTGCTTGAGAACTCCGTATTTTTCACTGGTACATTCTCATATATGTGATTGGGAAAATTGTTATGCCAAAACATTACGCCGTCTAGCGATACTTCGGAAGCCTTCAATTCGGACCATCAATAGTACAAAATTCAAGTCATACTGACCCATTATTCAAAGCTACAAGTATTATGAAAATAACTGATCAATATATATTTCAATCAACATTATTTGTATTTGACTTCATCACAAAATATCTTCCCTACTCATTTGAGCGAATGTTCAGATTTAACCATGACATTCCCGACTCGCGAGCAACTAGACAATCAGACCTATTGTATGAAACCACGTGCAAAACCCATTTTGCCAATAAATTGTCGCTGTATGCTATTCCGAAAATATGGAATAAATGGTTCCATATACTTCCTCAGAACATGTCTCGTTCAAAATTCATAAATGTTATAAAGGCAAATATTTTTAGTTCTTATCAAAGCCAAGTAACATGAAGCAACTCTATTTGTCCAGATTGTTTTCCTCAAGCTAGTCAGGGTTGAGATAAGTACAACTTACCACTATTTCTTGCCTGCCCTGTTATTTTCTGTAATTTATTGTGTTTTGGATCCTGTTAAAGCTCTTAATATATATATATATGTATATATATATATATATATATATATATATATATATATTTGTTTTCCTTTTTGATGTCCGCGTTACCGGCTGATAGTGGTACACGCACACACAGAACCTCACTATTATGTATTATGGGGCAGTGGAAAGACAGCTTCATAGCTACACTGGTCCACCAGCATTCCACATATGTCTTATAATTACATTTAGCTTATATATATATATATATATATATATATATATATATATATATATATATATATATAAACCCAATTTAAAATCAAGCATACCCATTATGGAGCAGAATATTTAAACATAGTTTACTACAAAATGTTTAATATTGGCTATTAGTAATAAAACTGTATTATCTCAAACTGTTATTGAAATGTGGTATAAACCTTATTTTTAATGCCGATGGACAATAACAATAACATGAACGAATTATAATTTTAACAAACAAACAACATGGAACCACTGAATGGCCACATTTCATTGTTCTTATAAGTGGTTTCCGAGCTGGAGGAACTCTTGTATCAATTGACTTCTTTTGCATGCATAGAGTAGGCTAATTTATAACCTTTACCTAAATTGGATAGAAGATACATAAGGACTACATTTAATGTACTCTTTAGCATATCCTTTCAAAATTGCAACAGTTCTTAACACATTAGGTTTTTTTATTCATGGGGAAATAATTAAATTATCAGTACCATTTTCCCTTATTAATTAAGGTTAGAGTACAGTTTAATTATATATGCGTACACAATTTAATTACAAACTATTGGCATTAATGTACTCATGATGCACAGTAACCCCTCTGTCTAGATAGAGTCTATATGATATAGATCTACAAATAGCTTAGGTCTACTTACTGCGTAACTTAGCCTACACTGGCTACCTAGTCATAGCCTCCATAGGCCTACCTTATATTATCAAGGTGGGCTGGTTCAGTGTGGGAATAGCCTAGGGTATTAGATTCCAACCAAACACGAGAGCCCTCATTCAGTTTAAAAGAAAATACATCATATGGAAATGGCCTAAGTTACCATGAAACAAGAGTCAAGAGACACTTGGGCTCAAAGTGTACTGAACACATCTTAATCCTGTGCATGTCGCGATTGAAGACCTTCCCTACCAACGACAACAATCCGTTTTCTTGGCCAATCCTCTTGGACTTGTTGGCCATTCTTCTTCTTGTATTTCTCGTAATAATGTTTACAGTCGGTAATAAGCCTGAAGCATGATGACGTCAAAAAACAAAACATACCAGGTGCGCTTTGCATTGTGGGATTTATAGGGGGTCCGCTGACCGATAATACCGTGATAATCCCGCCATTTTAACCTTAAACGTCAATGTTCCAGATCTGTTATATTCATGCCAAAACATAACCCCCATGTTAACAAATATCGTAATATCGCTTATACGTTCATGCTGAAAAGTGGACTTCATGGCCAACTTAGGGCAATTACGGGTCCAGTTTTGAAACTGTACGCTGTGGATCATTATACTTGTTCAGCTAATTTCACACTTGCATTGCGAAGTTTTAAATAAGTCGATCCAATTCGACAGTAAGCCTAATTAGGGAAGGTATACATTTAGAACAAATGACCGGAAGAGCGATGTGGGTGTTCTCTTGTGATGTATTTATATACAGATGGGAGACCACTGTCGCTTTATTAAGACACCTACCGGCAGTCAACCAAACTAGATCTACCTAAGTGTCGTCACGGCTTATCCAGTCACAATCCGGTCCAACATAACGGCAGATCCATTCAGAAACTTCGTTAATCTGTGATACATTTGTCAAATGATCCTCGACGTTTCTGTCCCCAAAAAAAGCATTAAGCGTCCAATACTATAAACTTAAAATACTAAAATTAAAATTCACTATGAAAACTGTTAATTTGAATGACATGGCAAACGTCACAAAGTTTACTACATACAGTTTACAACGATGGATGGATGGATGTTTTTTTTTAAAATATAAACCCCAATGAGTTCTTGTAATTCAATATTTAAAAAAATAAATACGCTATTGCTATTAGTGAGCTCAGTATCATAATAATAATAATAATAATGTATATTTAATAAAGCGCCCTTACTAGCAGGAGCCATTCAAAGGCGCTGTACAAATAATATGTAATTTAATAATACCCCAAATAATGTCTGTAAAAACCCTGTAATGATTTAAAAGATAATAATTATTTATCTGTGAAAGCGACCTTAAATAGGTGTGTTTTTAGAAGAGACTTAAAATTTCCAAGAGACGACGAATTTCTAATATTTGCCAGTATCAGAGTATCTAGCACTCTCTTCTTGGACAAATCTTCAAGACACATCCGCATTAGAATCACAATACTTAAATTTGTGTCCTTTGGAACCACAGGAATGACAGTTAATAGGGCCATGATGGTGTCATCTATCTTCGCGGTGATTTGGCTCGGCGTAGTATCTACGGCGTTTGTTTTGGTACTCCTACCCAACGATGCTGCTCCTCATTTTCTTTGAGGCATCTTCTATATGCCATATCATTAAACGTCGCATCACTACATCTGTACGGTGTATCTCACAGCTGGACAGAATTATGATATAGATAAACATCCCATATTCACAAGCACTAACAATCCATCTAAATACATTATCTTACAATTGACTACAGTCGGGTAAGAATTATGTAATATATATGATAATTATAATGTATACAAGAAATACAGTTGATACACTCACTCCCAGAAGACAAGGTGCCGGAAGGCGTGGCACACATGAGGGAGCACACACCAGTCGGAATGGAGGAGTTAGTAGATTCCGTGTATGTAACGGGAACCTTTTTTCTTCGTGTTCAACAAGGACAAGTTCAGCCTAGAGCTCCTCGACCACCACTACGCGTCTGGAACATCCCACCACGGTACGGCATGCCCATCTGGGATATGCACCAAGTCCCTCTAGGGGGAGAGGATCGGACGAACAGTGCCTGTGAGAGCTGGAATACCTCCTTTTCACAGCTCATCGGGCATCAAGACCCATCCTTCTGGAGTGCAGTCGACGGACTCCGTCGGGAATATGCTCTACTAAGCATGCAGCTACTGCAGCACACCAGAGAGTTGCTCATCAAGAAGCGCCAACTAAGATCCTACGTGGGGCATTGCATCCGCCTAGAATGAATTTATATGTAACACCTGTGACTAGGGATGCGACGATTAATCGCGGTTCATGGTATTCCCGGTTTTAGTCAGTCGGTTCGATTCCCGGTTTTCAATTTGTAAACCGCGGTTTATTTCGATTTTTTAAATGGCACTTTACCCTTCTGTAGTGTGCACTCAGACAATGATGGGAGGAGAACATCTCGCATATCTAAGAACGGTTTCTTTGACGTCAGTGTGGATTTCCGATGACCCATGGGTTACAGCCAATTACAGTGCTCGATTCCGCAGCACGTGATATTTGTATGGGCTATCCCAGGTCAAACCCTGTCAGCATAGCGTGCAAAGAAACGTTGTTCAAAAATCGTATAAATCAGTCGTTTAAAAACAGTTCGGTTACCCGATGACAGAAACAGCTGTGAGTGGAAGAGTAATTAAAAAAGAACTGATTATCTGCAGGATTTCTAGGATCGTAACATAAGTCTGGAAATACTAGGAACGTGATCCAACATTAAAACAGACACCACCCGGAATATTTGCTAACTTCAACAGGAGTAAAGTGTCTGTTAGTACTTGTAACTAGTGTATTAATATTCATGTGTCTAGATTAAACTTATTTTTAAATTCGCATTTTAACACTTTCAAGTCAGTCCACTTTATCCTGGAGTAATAAGGTTTCTCCTCCTCTGACGAGCCAGCCATATCTATCTGACTTTCGTAGCATTCAGCCACTAGTTAGACAGGAAGATAGCCCCAAACCCATTCATTTTGACATGGAAGTAAAACTGGAACAACATCTGCAGGGGTGGAATGTGATTCAAATGATTCAGATGTTGATGAACCAAAGCCAAAGTAAACTGCATTACAGGATTTATATGGGTCAGGTGTTCTCAGTCATTGGCGTCATAAATAGAAAATGAGATTGCCAGATAGAGGAAGTAGATCTCTTTTCCACTGCAGGATTCTCCCACAGTCTGTTGGAGTAAGAAATCTTCCTAGTGTCCTCTGCTGGGCAAACTGGCTCAGTGTTATCTCGCCATCCCTGGGATTTCAGTTTCACCCGAGATGGTTTTGTTTCTTCAAAACCAGTAATATGGCTATGTTTATCTTTCTGAACAAAAACCTAGAACTTTAGTTCATGAAGTCATTTACGATGATGGTTATGTAGCTTAGATATTATCAAAAATAACCTTTTTTTCTAGTTAAGACATGTTCTGTCATTTTTACCATAAATTCAATTATAATTATTCTACATGTACCTTAGCTATACCAAAAAGATAATTTTCTTTTCTACTCGTATCATTTGTTTTGTCATAAAAGTGTTTATTAAAAATAAAGTTGCTGCTTTAAACTTTTTGAACTTAGTTTATTGAAAGGTACATGTGATCATTAGCATGCCCGAGTGAAGTATCGTGAATAAATCGAACAGTGAACTAAATATCGAAAATCGAATCAAAAATCAAATCGTCTCATCCCTATCTGTGACATTTATTATGTTTCATTTATATGGTATACGTGACATGTAACACCTGTGACATTCATATGTGATAAGTAACACATGTAGGTATATGTATATATTTGTACAAAAATTTATATAAACAAAATTGTTGTGAGCTTTTGTCTCTTTTTTATTAAGGGTGTGAGCTTATGTCTTGTGAGCTTATGTCTTGTGAGCTTTTGTCTTGAGAGCTTGTGTCATGGAACCGAAGATGGCCCCCACATAAAGAATTCTCTGAAAAGTGAGAAAATTACCCAAATTATGGTATCTGGATGACAAAAGGCTACTGCTCCTCGCTGCGCATCTGTGCTGATTATTGTCTGTTAGAACAAGATATAACAGCACGATGCTCGAAATAATATTATGGCATCAATACGGATTGAGAGAGAGAGAGAGAGTGTGTGTGTGTGTGTGTGTGTGTGTGTGTGTGTGTGTGTGTGTGTGTGTGTGTGTGTGTGTGTGTGAAACCCTGTCATAATGGCACATGTATGTCGATAATGGAATATATGATCGGTATGATCCCTCTTCCCGGATGGTTATTCTGGCTTAAGGCGATTCTTTGCAAACTTCACCCCCTTCCAAAATTTAGGATTCCTTATTGAAACTGTAAATAAGACTACTTCTAGTCAGTTTATACTTTAAGTTGATCAAAACAGTGATTTTATTCAATGCTAAAGACATTATAATACCCGGATGTTTTAATTGCTCGTACGCAAAAATTCAAATCCAGAGCAACAATCGAGTGCCCATGGAATGGATCCTTATGAAGATTCGGCTTTATCCGTTTTCATTCGGCAATATCCGTCAGACAGTGTTATGTACTGACATCATTAACGTGTACGCATTATGCCATAATTTTGCTCGGTTATGTATACAACGTTTTCATTTTCTGTGTGTCAACATTGATCGTGTGTGCATATTTTACTGCATAATTAATAAGCCACGTGTTGTATAGTTCGAAATGATTGGTGTAAACACAGACTTATTACTACACAAACATTTAATTTACGTATAACTTGAGAGAGAAATATAAGTGATAGAGTGAGTCATAATACCGATAAAAGGCATTGGTATTAATATTATCTTAAAGTATTCGGCACGAAATAATTGCTTTTATTCCGTTTCAGGAGATCTAATGACATCTCACTCTCTCTCTCTCTCTCTCTCTCTCTGTGTGTGTGTGTGTGTGTGTGTGTGCGAGCGCGCGTGCGCGCCTGCGTGCTGAATATTTAATCAGGGCACTGTACAGAAGAAAGGCTACTCAAACTCATAAATGATAGCTTGCATCACCCAGCTTAGCGCGCGCGTGTGTATACTACGTGTGTAGACGTTAATACCCGCCAACAACGTTACCTATGGTAATCAACGGGAAGGACTTCCCGCCCAGGAACGTCCGCAGAACAATACCAGCCAACACAGCCCGCTTTACGCAAATAGTCCGCTCCGGACGCGTAACTGGCCAGCGGGAAAGCTAGCTGTGCTTGATCCAGAACTGAAATCCGGCAAGAAAAATAGAGCGCTCGGAAGCTATAATTAGAAATTCTCCGGATATAATATATAATGTTGGTGGTAGAGCATCCCTCCCTAACAGGCTGCAGACTCGGTTATAAATACGTTACCACGGAAACGTGTTATCTGGAGTTGTTACGCTTCTCCAGAAGCCGAACTTTCTTAAGCCTCGGGGGGGGGGACCTTTCGGTGGTGAGGGCGATAAAAGGTGTTTTTTGTTGTTTCTTTTGCCAAGAAACAGGAATTTCCTTTTCACGTGTTGCCTTTCCGAAGGGGTACGTACCTATACAAATAACGGGTATCTCCAATATAAACAAACCGATTGTGGTATATCGGGGTGAACAACCTCGTAGATAAACAAACAGATTTAATATAAATCATATCCCATGACCCGAGCTCTACATAGTAACATACGACAGACAGAACGGCAGATAAATGAACGAGCCGTTTATCGACAGGCGCGCACTCGCTCCGGCATGCCAGTGCTCGCACTGACGAACGGGATGCGCTGATACTCCGGGTACATCAGAGTCTCGGCTCGGTACTTTGTGGGGGCCGACTTCTCCGAACCGCACGGATTCATACCGTTCTCCAGAAGCGGAAGTCGACCCATGCATCCTCGTGTCATGAGCTATAAATGGAATCCGGGAAGATAAAAACTCGTTCGGGATCGGCCTCCGCTCTCGGCGTGGAGCGCTCGCTCTCCTTGGATCGACCCGGCAACATCCAGAACGCCTCCAGTCAAGTGAAGTCAGTCAGTCAGTCAGGCAGTGAGTACTCCAACACGCAAGCTCTAGATGTTATAATCCGCACACCGGATACAATGATATTGACTGTAATATAATAACGACGCCGACGAACACAACAACAACAACAACAATAACAACGAGAACAATAACGACAGTGACACTATTATGCATAATGAGACGCATACACGTTCAGGATTAACACCGGATGTGTGATTATTACGTCATCGAGCTGTTTCCGGTATACCGACCTATATGTTTGCCGGTCTGAGATCACTGTGTACGCCATAAGCTGTTGGGGATATACTCAGATTAGAGAACGCTATTGGCCAACTGGCAGCAGGATCTCGTAAGCTAAGCATTCCTGATTTTCAGCATTTCTAACCAACACAACGTACACGACTAGCTGTGATAACGTCGATACTGGATGTAAAAGGTAAGCCTCGGCCATTCCTCCGACGGTGTATAATCTCACCGACGGATGCCCTTATCTGAGAGAGCCTGGCTAAGTTAAACAAAAAACAAATCAGTTTATTTCTTCGTAAAACAGGTAGGTGGCGTAACGTCTTCTATAGGCATCCGGTTAACGTTTACAGACTTTAGTAGCACGCCGCGGCTAAATCCATTAGAAATCCGGAACTCTGCATTAGTTTATCAATATATTTCAGAAAATTACTCGTGATAGGTCCCATTAATTCTGTTATCCACAGATTTTAATCACCCTCGTATGAATACATTTAACTGTTATCGGTGTTTACCGGCAATTCATCAAGCTATCTCTAAAATAACTCAACAGATTTATAAGTTTGATGTCTTTTAGTAAATATTAAGTTAAACTGAAATATTAATGGTTTTTAAAGCTTCTTGTTGGCTAGTTCACATTTTATGATTATGTTTGTCTAAAACACAGCGGGGTCGATTGAGGATTTTGAATCCACTTTCAGCAGTATATATTCATGTGTGTGTGTGTGTGTGTGTGTGTTTTTGTGTGTGTGTGTGTGTGGGCAGGACACACATCAATCTTAGCGCTAGTTCACAGTTTTAAGAACCAATCCAGTACACTTGTATATGTGTTGTGTTATGAGCGCTGCAGGAGTTTAATATCACCGCGATTCACAATATCAGTCTTATCAACAGGCAACACGAACTAAATGTAATACATCATTCGCCGCTAAATAACACACACACATACACACACACACACACACACACACAAAAGCCGGCATCTTACTGTCTTCTACGAGATATACAAGGTCTATGGTGACCTTTAATTAGAAACAGAACCTAATATTAAATGGTGTGTGACGGGGGAGGGGGCGGTCAAGGTCACCCTTCTGTACTTAACTGGCCATTAGTATGCTGACATTTTATTATTCTGACCTCGAGCATCAACCAATCAAATCACTCGGTACCCAGCTCGGACATTCCACCCTCGTTATTGCCCATTTCAAATAGTTCAACCCTTCTACGTGATATAATTGATATACACAAGAAAAGGCAAATAGTCCCTTTCCTTCAAGCGATTTAAAGAAAAAACATCAGCTTCTCAAAATATCACAATTCAAGATATTAAATTCACTCTCCGAAAGCGAGTGATCTACGGTAGAGATTCATCGTCAGTTGTGGCTACTGAGAACCATTTATTTAGCTTAGTACTACAAACGGATCTATTATTAGCCACAATTTCTATATCAATATTTAAATATATTACAGCGTCACACGTACCGGGTTAGGTAGCCATTGTTCAAGGCCACACTGAACATTTGTTTTGTTTCCCCGACGTCAGCTTCGCTGTGGAGGTAAATAGAAACAGTTTGTTTAATCGATTCTACAAAGGTAAGCTATTACCGGTGGCGTCCCGACGAGGTCAGTGTATTTCCAGCTGACGTGTGACCCCTTGTCTCTTATACAACCAGCTGACAGAGATAAATACAGATAAAAGGCGATTAGAATCAAATAAAGAGCGTAAAATAAAGGGGGACGTTAAAGACCCCATGAGGACGAAATACACTCTGGCAGGGACCACCCTCGGGGTATTTCGGCTCCATATTTCCGTGCTGCTCCCCAGTAAGTGGTGTGGGAGGAGCTGGTCTCAGCTACTCCAACATAGAGGCTGTGCTGATCAAGTACAGTCAGAGGATTCTCCCCCGAAATACAAGCAAACGACCATTAGAATCAGAGAAGGGCAAATAAGTCGACTTAAGCTGAGATTCCATATACGCGGTATGCGGCATGCGGGATGCGGCATGCGGATACGGCAAAAATGGAACAGCATGTAAACAGACGTGCTCGATTCCATATGTCCGGATGCGGCATGCGATATGTCCTGCGGCTGCGTACCGATGCGGATACGGCAAACCGAATCGCTCCATGTAGCGATTCGTACGGCAAAAATAAAAACCGGACGAAGGGAATCCAGAATATGACGTCAGGGGCAGGTGTTTCCTGAACAATTTGGCCTGATTTTATATTATCTGGTCAACCTGAAGTATTGTTCGAATTTCTCCACATCAAATTGTAGTTCAAAACTTGGGCATATTGCTGAATAAGCATTGTACGGCTGTAACAACAGGATATAGGTTTAATAATAAGTTTTAATAGTATTTTTTGGAATTTAGATATATAATGTGTAAAATCTGTTTTGGGGGAGTAACTGATCCCACTCTACACAAACACACGCACCTGTGTTTCTGTATTTCTGTTGTATTGCCATATTGTTAGCATGACAGACTGAAAACACATGGGAATCACACAAATCGCATACCGGATACCGCATCACGCATACCGCATGCCGCATACCGCGTACCGCGTATATGGAATCTAAGCCTTATTGTGGGGGGGGGGGGGTTTCGTCGCCCGAGAAAAAAAAGGACAAACAGAAAAATATTACATTAATGGGACAAGTTGTGACGCTAACTTCCATGACTAAGGAAATATTTAATACTAGACTAACAACACATACACACAACAACAACACACACAAATACACACACAGAGAAATGATATCACGATTCTTAAGCTCAAAAAATGTTGTGGTCTATTATTTTTTGAATATTATTCACTTGAACGTTCGGCTTGTAACTAGAAATTCAACATTTACAATGAATATCGCTTGCAATATTATTAGACGTAAAATGTGTACACACACACATACACACATATATATATATATATATATATATATATATATATGCCTTATTATCTGATGGGTAGCTAGCTATATGTCTGTATAGGAACGATTGTAAAGTTTGCACGTCTGTCGCCTAAAGTCAGATTGAATTAGTAAATTTGTATTAAGAAGAAACATCTTAAAATATTAGGTAAGAAACCGCGTGGACATTATTGACGAACACGACAAAACAATGCATTATGGTAACACTTGCTCATAATAATAGTAAGTCAGAAAGTTTAGTGTGAAGTATAAAAAAGATTCTAGTCCATAAATAGGTGCGGGGGCTGTTAGGTAAATGTTCATAAATCATACGCTGTTACATCAATCTGACATCCGGATCACGGTTTAAAGGCGTCCAGAAAATGGTTGTAATCATAGGTGAATCATTACTAAGATACCGAATAAACATTTCACGGCACATGTGTGTGTGTGTGTGTGTGTGCAGAATGAAAGTTTCTAAGACGTAATAAACTTGTGATCACAGTCAGTATGAGTCAGTATGAGTCAGCGATGGTAAGAGTCTAACAGATGATCACTGGGATAACAGACACCGGCGAATGTTATGATTATATTGTTTACCTGACTTCTGATTACGAGATGAGTCTGTTTGAGGGAGGTGATGAGTCACGGGCGATGATCGGTTACCTGAAAACATCCCCAGCCAACAAGTGAGACATCACAAAGCAACACACACACACACACACACCAGGTATTTGCTGTCTAACCGTAATGACTTGCACAGGTAATATGTCGTGGGCGTTATGACCTCCCCCCCCCCCCAGACCTCATATAAGAACAGTATGTCGTGTTCGTAGAAACTTTAGAAATCTGACGGAATGCACACCGAAAAACGTTACACACAAATATGCCAATTAATTAATAAAACCTCGAATCGGGAACTTAATTGAAATCATAACAGAAAATTATGGTCAATCACTGGTAAATACCTCACCCCCCTCTCCTTTGAGAAGTAACACGACACAGGTAAGTGCACCGATGTACGTTGTGTCCAGTATTGACCCAGTCTATGTGTTAGGATGTCACGCCTCAGTAAGCTGCAATACCTTTATAGTTCTTATTATATGTGTATGACCTGACCAAGTAAGGTACAATAATGTCAGCCTTAAGGTTGACCTTACTCAGACTCGCTGACCTTACACACACTGTTAGGACACAACGTCTAGTGATTGTAAAATTATTGTTTACGGTCTGATCGTAACTATTTTAGTAACATTATATTAATAGTTCACTATTATTAATAAGTATTAGTATATTTATATCAGAATAATAAACGATACATCATAAAAAGTGGTGTCTGAATACACCAAGACCAGTGGCACCACCAGCACCACCAACACCATAAATAACAACAACAACAACACCAGAAACAACAACAACAACACCAGAAACAACAAAACCAACACCAGAAACAACAACAACACCAGAAACAACAACAACACCAGAAACAACAACAACAACAACAACAACAACAACGCCAGAAATAACAACAACACCAGAAACAACACCAGAAACAACGCCAGAAACAACAACACCAGAAACAACAACAACAACACCAGAAATAACAACAACAACACCAGAAACAACAACAACAACAACGCCAGAAATAACAACAACACCAGAAACAACAACACCAACACCAGAAACAACACCAGAAACAACAACACCAGAAACAACAACAACAACACCAGAAATAACAACAACAACACCAGAAACAACAACAGAAACAACAACAACAACAACAACAACAACACCAAAAACAACAACAACAACAACACCAGAAACAACAACAACAACAACAGAAACAACAGCAACATCTGAAACTACAATAATACATTTTAACAACATTAAAATCATTTCTGTGTGTGAAGCAACAATACATGGTCGTTATCATCGTTGTAACAACAATAACAGCCGCAACAAAAACGGCAAAGCTAAAAGCAACAACAGCAGTAACGACTCCATCAACGTCATCATCAACATTAATAACAACAACATAAACAACAGTAACAACAAGAAAAACAACAGCGTGGCCAGTTATCAAACTTAATTTCCCTTCAATATTTCTTAACCTGTTTCTAACGGTACCTGTAATATGATGACGTCATTGATCAATTATCGTTCATTACCAACGATCGTTCAGGTATTATATATTAGTGTAGTCAGGTTATAAATGATCTCTGATCGTTATTTTGTTGTACACTGAGAACTCGGCATTATAAATAGCCGTCCGTTTGTCTGTCTGTGTGTGTGTGTGTGTGTCTCTCTCTCTCTCTCCGTGTGTGTGTGTGTGTGTGTGTCGAAAGAGAAAAGTCCTGTCTGGGTTAAGTGCGTTTAAGACGCAGAGAAAGGTGAGTGCTTTGTTATTGGGAGTTTTGTTCGGTTTGAAAGTTGGAAGCCTCCGAGCTGGCCGTGCCAACCCACGGTACGCGTGGATAACGCGCGCGCGCATACATACACACACGGACACACACACACACACACTCATACACACCTCAAACAGGCCGCGGCGTGATAATAGCCTATGTTTTACGACTAGTAGCCACTATAGTAGCCTAGTTAGTTAGCTTGTAGTTTTCTAAGCCCTTATGTATATTGTTGGCTGGAGCTAGTAGCACTCGGCTCCGCGCAACACAGACAGACAGACTGACAGACACATACACTCAGTGACTGACTGAGCGGGGGCCTATATACATATAAATATATATATACATAATGTACTCATATCTACATAACTTTATAGTATAAGCATTGGAAGACATAGGCACACTGGTAAGTGAGTGATATCCTTTGCGCGCGGGTGTGTGTGTGTGTGAGTGTGTTGTGTAGTTTCAGGTACGACAGACGGCCTTACAGTTAGCTGACATGAGAATTAGTCATTTTGTAGGTTGTTGGTGTTCCACATACGACGGTCCTTTGACGTCGAAAACGTAAACGCCGTCATTGTTACCCGTCGTAATCTTACCAGTTGACGTCGACGTCTAGCAGTCAGCCATTCAAGTCGTAGCTACGACGACGACACGTTCGTCGACGTCGGACAGCCCAAAGACCGGGTTCGTCGATTTAATCCGCCATGTTTGAATTCTATTCCGCGTTTTCACGTCGCCCTTATCGTCTTCCGCAGATCGTCATGAACCGCGCATGTGACGCGTCGTAAGCCGCGACGTCGCGTACCACGCCAGCCAACCGCCGGAGTTGACGTCATCCGCGACGACGATGACGACGATAATGACGTCACGGATGGCCTTCGTGACGTTGCTGTGGACGACCGTCGCATTTGTCGTCGTCGTCAACGTCGACCCGGTAACGTCGATATACCTTCACGGTACTGAGCGGTCGTACGCCCAGTACCCGAAGTGGGACGCGTGCGTCAACGCGTCGATTTCGTTCGAGTTCAAGACGACGCAGCGCGGTGACGCCTTGTTGATGTACGTCGATGACGGGGGGACGTACGACTTCGTCGAGCTGACGCTACACAACGGACGAGTGAAGCTCGTCCTGAACATCGTCGACGGGCGAGATGGTCGAGTCTACATCGAGATCGGCGACCGCGTCAACGACGGGCGCTGGCATCGCGTCGACGTCATCAGAAACCGGATGGAGACGACGCTGATCGTCGACGGACAGACCGACGCCCGGTACGCGTTCGGCTCCGACTTCCTGTTCGGCGATCTGGCCAACAATAGTCACGTGTTCTTCGGCGGAATTCCGGAGTACTACTCGCGCAACATCTACCAGCTGGCCCTGCCATCGGTGCTGCTCCAGCCTCGCTTACGCGGGCACATACGGAACGTGTTGTACGGGAACTGTACGTGCCAGACCCAGCGAGCCGTGATGATGGACGGCCAGGGGGTCGACAACCGACCCCGGGAGATTTGCGAGATCCGGAATCCCTGTCGTGACGGATGTCTCTGTATCAGCAACGACACGGCTCCCGCCTGCGACTGTTCCGAGCTCCAGTGTGTTACAGGTAAGCCACGTTACAAGTACTATAATTAAACCATGTTACAGGTGTCTAATAGTGATTCTATGCTACAGGCGTAATGGTTTATCAATGCTACAGAATCCACGATTGAGTCATGTTACAGGTATGATAATTAAATCATGTTACAGGTATCATGATTAAGTCATTTTAGGGGTATCATGATCTAACCATTTTATTCAGATGATAATTAATGCGTGTACTCCACTCAGGGTTATGTACCTATAAGACCAGAGCCGTACCATACAAAAAGGACGGATCTAGTTACGTGTGTGGTTACGTGTATATTATTCATAATAGATACATTGGCATGCGTCTCATTTTCTATAGTGCATGTTGACTGAGTAATCGTTGTTGCAGGTATTGAAAATAATGTGTGTTGCAGGTTTGTTAGAAACAGCACATACTAGCTTGTGTCAAAAATGTCTGAGTATAGGTACCTCAGCAGCTATGTAATACACAAATTAATTGACATCGCTGTAACATACGTTATATGTATCCATAAAAAACATCTGCTACGGAAAAGAGGGCAACAAAATACAGATGTGTATAAATCAGTGTTATATGTTTTAGAAGGATAAGTTTAGAATAATATGTGTCCAGATGTCAGGGATTTAAATATTAAATACCGGATTTTAAAATATAGCATACAATGTTAATCGAACAGTCTTGATTACAGAGATACGTAACAAGTCTTGATTACAGAGATACATAACAGTCTCGATTACAGAAATATATAATAGTCTCGATTACAACTTTTTGTGAGGTAGAGCATTAGTTTAACCGCTTACAGATCACATCTGGGGCATATGGCCCGTGGCCTATACTCTAAAAAGGAAAGGACATGATTATGATGAAGCCGTTCAGCGGTGAATGAAACATTCCACATACACGGACAACTTTGTGATATGACCCGAGGAGACACACACGCGCGCACGCACGCACATGGACGCACGCACGCACACACAGTTAAAAATACACGGGTTTCTCCTAGTCAATATGCGTGCTAATAAGTATTTCCGCGAACTAGCACAACACAGACTAATTAGTCTATGTGACTAGTAAAATACCAAATGTTGGTGTGAGAATCTAGAAAAGGCACATAATTGTGGCGATTAACGACAACGTCCATGCTCAACAACAACCTTCATGCTCGTACCTCCTTCCATAGAGTAAGACACGCAAGTGTCATATTTCAGGTCTGATTAAATAAAATATGGCTGAAAGAGAGAGACATTAAAAACTTTGGCTCTATTTACTGTAAAGGTTTGTAAACATTCGGAAGAGGGGACTGGCTAGTAAAACTTTGTCTGTAATAGTCTTTCTGTCTGTGTAAACATCTTAGTATCACACACACACACACACACACACACACACACACACACACACACACACACACACACACACACATATATATATATATATATATATAACATATACCACACACACAAACACACAACTAGGTGGTACCATATAGATATTTGGTTTATTCGATATAGTATTAAGACTTATTAAGTTCAGTATTCGGTTTCTAACATCAGGACAATTGTCCAATTCTCGTAGCTGTATTAACTGTCTACATCCTGGACGTAGTATAGTTTTCTTGGCAACTGAACAGTGCCCCAGTGAGGTGAATACCGATGTTTGGTAAAGAATGCTTGCCGCATACTCCCACGGGTGCCGAGATTGTGCGGAAATGCCAAAGCGAAGCAAACAAGTAAATGCTAGAGTTGGCCCGTGATATGAGTGAGCCTTATTTCAGAGAGAGAGAGAGAGAGAGAGACGTTGAGAGAGCAAAAACAAAAAAAACGAGTAATATCATTCTAAGAATCTACTGATGTATAGGGGTGATATTATAATTATTAAACATGTAAAATATGAGCGGAGATTCTTGTCTGGCCAAGAAAGATACAAAAATGAACCGCCGCCGATGAACAAAAGACGCATCATGCCAGTCAGGGTTGATGTTATTATGACGGATATTAAAAGATGTTTAAAATATTGTACTCGTTTAAATTGCCCCCTATTTATCACCCATTTCACGAACTATGGCGACTTGTTTTTGCTGAAAGAGATAGACTTTATGTGTACATAAAAACATCGAATGGCTGGCGGCGAAATGCTGACTATAGGAAATACATGTAAGAGATCTGTTTGGCACACCTTGTCGGTGTGTTAGTAGTTAATGTTGGTTATTGTGTGTGTGTGTGTGTGTGTGTGCGTGCGTGTGCGTGCGTGTGTGTGTGTGTGTGTGTACGTCAGACACTTAAAGAACAGCTTATGATAATATCAATTGTTTATGGACGTGACATACGTAAGAGTATGTTTGGATGGATCTATACAAGTGTGTGTGTGTGTGTGCGTGCGTGCGCAACTATTTATAACACACATATACAGACACACGTACCAACACACATACACACCCGTACACATATCCGTACGTACGTACACAGATACACACACACACACACACACACACACGGAATGTCGAGTTAATCCCCTGGTGAATCGTTCACATATACCATTGATGATGCTGTGCCAGTGCCCGTTTGCCCACTGCCATAACACTAACGCGCCCCATAGCGTGTAACTGTAGTCTTCGTGGAGTTCGACTGTAACAACAGTATAAGGCAATCTAAGTGTAACCAACACTGTATACAGACAGCCCTGAGCTCACCAAAACATCAACTCGGTGAGTAGGGTTCCTCTACTCACAGTCAATCATTCAACCTAACAGTGGCTCATCTGGCGAGAACATATCATGATTTGCGTCGCGAAGAAAACCCCGATCCGAAGTGAACATTTCATGGCAGATGTTTATGTGTCAGAGTGCCGTGTGGCGCCGATATTTAAAAATATCGCAATCAGAAAGCCTTCATCGTATAATCATAATATCATAAACAGATCATCCCATTGTCGAAATTATCAATGAGATAAGATCGACAGGCCGGGCCCACCTTATATATTATACGGGTGATATCGGACAGAGAGCTCTAGGTCATGTAAACATACCGACATCTCACTTGGTACGAGTGGTCCCTGATTGATGGTTGAGTTTGGGATTATTAATTATATAAAGGCGGGCGTCAAGGTGGTGTGGACCGGAGTCCAGGTGAACTATGTTAGATGTTGGTCTTTTAACAAGTTGTTGAGTCATTGACAGGTATTAGGTTAAGGGACCGACTATGTGTTACAAGGTCTCGAGAGTTTCTCTCTGTGTGTGTATGTGTGTGTGTGATACTCAGCTGTTTACACAGACAGAAAGACTATTATAGACAAAGGTTTACTAGTCAGTCCCCTCTTCCGAATGTTTACAAACCCTTACAGTAAATAGAGCCAAAGTTTTTAATGTGCTTACCATCAGCCAAATGTGTGTGTGTGTATGTAAAAAGACATGCGACAGATAATTACTAACAGTAAATACAACACAATTCATCACGAGTTTAAATTCAGAGAAACGACTTTTCACACTGCTCTCTCTCTCTCTCCCTCTCTCTGTGTGTGTGTGTGTGTGCTTAACCTAAGTACAGCTTAGTTTGTTGCAGAAAGTTTCTATAATCAGCCCTTCCTTTCGAATATACGTCAGTTATTGATTATTTGGAGTGTTTCATGTACGTGTAACACCTGGTGGTTCTTGAATAATGATACCTACATACAGGTGTAACATATATCTCTCTCTCTCCCTCTATATATATATATATATATATATATATGTGTGTGTGTGTGTGGGGGGGTGTTTGTGTGTGCGTGTTTGCGTGTGTGTGTGTGTGTGTGTGAATCAGTGAGTGAGTACGAATACGTAGGTTTTTTTGCAATACGTACTCGAAAAATTCAGTTACCATGCGAATATAAGAAGCAGAAGATGGTTTGATATTTGCTTGAATAACAGAGATTTAATTGCTCAATCTAACACACACACACACACACACATACACACATACACAGATGGGGGCATACACACACACATACACATTGATTCTAACTACAGATTGTCTACTTTAATATCATTGCTACATATGGCACAACCGTTTACGTGGAAATTATAAACTCATCCCCCCAGCACTTGGGGGGTGGGGGGTGACCTTATCTGTATTTGTTAATGTGCAGTATGTAGTTTGGGATGTCTGGATTGACTGTACGCTCCAACCAAGTACTGTTAATCCGTGTGTATGATGCCAGCTCTAGTTGGCTGAATCTAGGATAAGTCATATCAATTTACATTGACAGCAATTAACTAGCTTTGATTATGGAAATCAGCCCATTATAAAACTTGCTACACGATAAACAATGTTTGAACCGATTGCCTTATATACTGGCAAATAATAGAGAAGGAATTGTCTGAGTGAGTGAGTCAGTCAGTCAGTCAGTGAGGGGGTGGGTCGTTGTTTGATTTGGTCTTAGTGATTGAATGAGTCAGTTGTAGTGTTGCTTCCGTGGTTGATACTCGTCTCGTTGGCATTTAATCACTCAGCCAACTTGATCGATTGATTGATTAGTTTAGTTTATTGCTCGGATTGACTGAACGGTTCATTCAGGAGTTGATGGTCAGTCTATCAGCCAAATTGGTCGTTTTTGGTACGACGAGCCGGTGTTCCCGCCTTTGCCTCCATGTTTGCGAAGTGATGGCGTAGCCAATGTTTGTCAATCTATAGATATGTGGATGCCGAGGGGGGGGGGGTCGACGGGTTAGACCGATCTTACTACCAGTCGATGACATCACCATTCTCCCAGTTGATTAAGAGATTGATCGATTAATTGACGAGTGAGTGAGTGAGTGAGTGAGTGAGTGAGAATAGTTTTTTCCCATCTGTTTTTGGTTTTGCAACATATAAGTGAAAATTCGAGTTACCCATTCAGATAATGCAAACAGATGATTTATTCGATTAACACGATTCCATCGACCGACAGCCAGACATAAAATTGTTGACATGAACATCGGGAGATTTAGGTCGGCAGTAAAACTTGCCGAGAACTATATTTTAATCTTCGCTCTAAAGTTTTCTCGGCGACGTTAATGGAAACCACATCGAGGAATGTTCGGCATTTGGCGTCGAAAAGAACAAGATTTTAGTGTTTTTCGAACGGATGAGGAGGATATTTTATCTAAGATGGCGCACTCAACCGGCCGTAAGCCAGCTCGTTCTGCGGCGCAAAAACAATATCCGATAACTCGAATAAGCAAAAAACCAGAAAGAAAGAAAACAAAGCGCAAGAAAAACAATAGGTCTACTCGCTTTATTGTTCGGCAATGAAAAGCTTTTCGGTTTAGGTATTCATTCTTCGAATTATGCGTTGTCCGCCGTTTGAATGGAGGCTGGCCGTAGCTGCGACATCCGTGACAAGCATTTTGCGACGGTTACGGTGTTATGTGTAGGAAATAACCGAAATATTTCTCTTCGCCTAAGCGGATGTGTCGACAGACCGAGAGTGGAGGAAAGGCTGGCAAACTGCGAAACGTTCTGCGCAACTTTTTATCTAATAATACATAGGTGAATGGTCGGCATTATACACCAATGGGAGCTGTCTAGGATCGGGTTACGATCTAGACTTCCAGTTACTGGAAAAATTCGTCAATTTACCGCCGGTGGTTCTACCAGTCGGCGGGTGGTTTAGAGGGGGGATCTTTTCTTTTTTGGAGGGGGGGGGGGGTTCAGCCGCCATTTCGTCTTTCGGTTGACAACAAACTTTGGTGGGTTATTTATAAACAGTATATCGATGTGCGACTGCGCGTGCGTAGGTTTTACTATTTCAACCCCCCTACCTCTCTCTCTCTCTCTCTCTGTCTGTCTGTCTGTCTGGTGGAGGGGGGTGGGCCGCCTGACAAAGACAATAGAGTATAGGATGAGAAAAATAATTATCAGAAAAAATGAATAGAATAAATTTATTGTTTATACTGAGAACTGTAATTAATGTGTAACAACAACAACACTACCACCAAAGACTACGATAAAACAACCATAAAAACAAGGTGAATTAAAAAAATGTTAAATAAAATCACTTACAACATTAGAATAACTGGCCGGGGTCCGGACAATGATAATTATTATACTGTAATTATGATAATTATTATTATTATCATCACTATCGGCAATGCGCGATTGCGCGCGCGAAGGCGCTCGCTCAACTTCCCAGATTTGTGCGTCGTGAGTTACGTTAGTTCTATTTCGAATTAACCGAAGTTAATCGGAACATCACCACTGAGATGTAGATAAGCGGTCCAGGGTCGGATTTTTTGTTCTGATTACAAGTTAGTTAAGGTAACAAACGCCGTCCGATAATAGGTCGGTTTTATATTTGATTGGCTGCCACCTGAAATATGGTTACTGATAGATAAAGGCAGAAAACACACATAAATCTAGGTAGAGGCCGTTGGGTAGATGGGGGGGGGGGGTAGAAGATTAAAGCGTATGCGTATTATTTGGGAAGGGGTGAGACGGTCATGCGTCACCCCTGTCCCGTTCTGAGATGTTGCCCGTTTCAGCTAATAACGTTATTGTGGTACCCTGATGAATCGTCCTGAAGTTGTGTTCATGATTTGTGCTTCTTTGTGCCTGTATTGTTTCATGTATCACTACACGGCCCGCTCGAGCGCGCGCGCACACACACACACACACACACACACACACGAAGTAAAGGAATGTGCAGTATGTACAGGTACTCAATATACCTATAATAGATAATATCTGATAGAACATACAAACGACTAGGCCATCAAAAGAGTCAACTCACGCCAGGAACATAAGTTTAGTACAAGTCTGGTCTCCAAGCAATGCTAAATAAATAAATAATTATGCTCACGTGACCGGCGGCCATATTGGCAGTTATCAACAGCTGGCCCGAGTCTGTTTGATGTATTTTAGTGATGTTACTGACAGACAAATAAACAATGTCATCACCAGAGAACTGGCTCTGACAGCTAGCTAGATGGATGGTTATTATTGCTGGGTCTTACTGACTCCGTAAACATTACATACATGTGTATTTAGGCTGATGTATGTACCATGGTTTCATAATGGTGTGTGTGTGTGTGTGTGTGTGTGTGTATAAATACAGAATTGCTTTGGGATGCTAGGAAAGTTCCCGCAAATCATCTGAAACTCATGGAAACACATTGAAATTGGGGGGTCGTTTTGGCCAAAATAATATTATGATCTTAAGAAGTCCAAAAAGGCCAAAGAGAGCTCAGCAAGGGAGTGATGAAGGTCAGCGTCATTGTAACCAGTTTCAGGAAGATGATTGACCTTTCCCTCGGTCACTTCCGGTGGACAAAGCAGTTCCAATATTTAGAGCTGAGAGAGTGAGTCAGTTGGTGTGTGTCTGTGTGTATGTGTATGTGTGTGTGTGTGTTTGACTGTATATATTTACCTGTTGTTTCTCGGAGCAACAGTTGTAGTTTATAGTTTGAAGGTTAAAGTTTTATTTGAGGTCGCGCATTTTGGTGAAGAAGAATACAATGAATGAAAAAAGACGAAAACGGGGATGAATCGAAATAAAACGGGTTTGAGTTGGTGAGTTAGAAATACATCTGCATGTCAACAATCCTTTGTTTGGATATGTTTATCATCGGAACAATTGTGTAAAGACAGTCCGATCATGGTAGATCGATTAAAATAGGAAAAAGTTTATAACAGGTAGGGGGGGGGAGGCTTTATGAGATGAGAATGGTCGCTCACTGCCCGTCATTCATAATGCGCGCTAGCAGTCGCCATTCTAGCGTTTGTCCCCTGATGAATTATCCACATTCATGATTTTTCCTTCTCGTTGATTTTAACCACACACACACAACCACACGAGAGAGCCCCCCCCCCCCCCACACACACACACACACACAAACCTAAGATGTGGCCTGTTTTATGGTTTTTAAACTGTCTGGTGTGTGTGTGTGTGTCTAGACAGCTTTAATGTACACTTTAGCTGTGACTAAACCCACACTTCTCCTCACTCGGGTACCAAGAGGGACGAGCACAAATAAACTCCGCGCTATTCAAAGCGGAAATACCTTAATGTATCCAACTTACATTTCGGGGGGGGGGGGAGACGGCTAGTCAGACTTTCTACATAACGGTAGCCTCGGGTTACAATTCAGAGAACGAGAACTGTGAAGTAAATTTTTTTTTCTTCACCGTTTGAGTGATACTATATTATTGTTGTACTGGTTGCCACAATAATATATGACATCTCAGCGTGGGATGTATACTGTTTGAAGCAGTTGCTTGCTACTAGGAGGGGGGGGGAGGATGTAGCGTATGTGACGTAATCTAGCCGAGTCATTATGGGTCGGACATATTTTAACACGCCTTATTTTGGGTAATATTGTACAGGGCCTTTGAATGGATCCTGCTTGTTAGGGCGCTTTATTAAATATACGTTATTATTAGCGCGATTTCATATTTGTATTTGTTCTTTGGTGTGAAAGAGAGAAGCAAAAGCAACCTTCAGTCACGATGTATGGATTTGTCGATAGATTTGTGGCTGTACAATATTCGCAGAGGTGCCTCCGTGGTCCAACTGGTAGCGCGTTGGATCACAGATCGCTGCCACCTGAGTTCAAATATCTGCGTGAGCATACCTGAGGGGTGTTTTATCTTTGACTTCGCCTCATTACCTTTGGAAGTCGCTCGGCCCATTTAGCCTGCCATTTGCATAAAAGTGAACGCGAAACATCAATCATCATCATCATCATCATCTTCTTCTTCTTCGCACCAGTGCCATCACAACACACACGCGCATAGGTACACACACACACACACACAGAGAGAGAGAGAGAGAGAGAGAGAGACCGATCCAGAGGCTAAACAAAAAATCACTCACTCACTCACTTAATCACTCATATGCCTATGTACTCAAACTGAACCATAAAGTTTATGACATTAATAATAATATTAGTATTTAAGGTTAGTCAGATATTTTAAGTTATTTGACTCAGATGATTATTTTATTTCTTTACAATATTTATGATAACATATTTATAAATAGCGCATTTATAAAATTCCGGATTCAATGAACAGTTCTGCGGCGCTGTACCGGAGAAAACCTTTTATAGCAACCCTGGATCGAGTCGGCACTCCTAGACTTCGGTCAGCATCTTGTGCCAGGCCCCTTGAGTGTACCCAGCAATCCAACCATGGGACTGCAAGTTTGTGGGAGCCTGGAGGAGCTCAGTCTCATACCCAACTCATTTATGGTCAGAGGCGGCGGACCCCGCGTGGCTAAATCACTTCTGCAGTTCTGGATACGGGAGCCCCTGCGAGTGTACACGACGTGCAGGTGCGATGGCGTCCATGATTCAACAACTAACAACAAACTGCTACGGTACTCGTGAATATGGTTCTCGTTGGGTTTTTTCCTCACAAGTCTCTCTCTCTCCCTCTGTGTGTGTGTGTGTGTGTGTATGTCTATATGACAGAGATGCCTATACACCAACAACCAAAAGAACAACGACAAAAATAGGACGACAAATAACTCACATTAAAACACCGAACAAGTGCAAATTGAGTAAGAGAACCTTCTCCTATATCAGCCGCCGATGTACATATATTATTCGTTGAATATACAAACTGGAAAGGTTGACGCCGCAAAACAACGACCTATGAATTAAACTGGAAACTAGCACACGATAAAACTAGAGAAGATTCGTCGTTGATGGCTTTTTGCTGATATACTGATAGATAAATTCTAGGAAAGAGAGAGTTGTTGTACTTAGTTTAATGGAATCGGGTCTCTTTTTTTAGACGGTGAAGATTGGCGTTATAATTTAATCTGAGTTAGAATAATCTCTCTTCCTCTCTCAGCCATAGGTACACCATTTGGTTGATATCATATCGTATGGTCTATGGTTTAGTCACAGAAAGTTACGGCAATTTGAAGTAGAAAAACAAAACAAAACACGTCTTGTTCCTCGGCTTTTATCGAGATTGTGGCTACAATTCGGTTCCTTTGCGATGCAGCCTTGTTACGGTACATTATTCTATAGGGAGTTTTGTTCCGCGTTTCAGTGTTGTAATTTTGAATTTATTAACAATTTCGAAAGAATTCGGCAGATTCCTGAACTATCCAAATTAAATTTAAAAACTAAATTTCGCAGTCTGCTTCTACAAAGCGCTTTTCATAGTCGCGTGATGCGGTCGTGAATCGCTGACGAATGAACACCATTTTGCTGTCCTTAAAAAGGGCAACTTATTTTCAGACCAGAATCTTAAGTTTGTTGAAAGCTTTACAGGGTAAATCATTAAAAATGTGAATGCACGTACACATACACGCACACCCATAAAATACTGCTTTAATTCGTACTTATATATGCCGATTGTGAAAAATAAAACCCTTCCACCGATCTTCAATCCGTAGACTAGTCATGTCAAGTTACAGAAAAATTTAACTTTTTATTTAGCTTACGCTCACTCGATAACCGGATGAGATGAAGGGAAATATGCGAAATGGCTGGCTAAAAATACCTTGATCTACAGGTAAAAGTGATTCACTCCACTAACCTCTGGCCAGGAAAAGGTCTATTCTAATCTCCATATATACACACATATGGATGGACCTGGCTGGATGAGATACGCATTTAGTTGGCAGCCTTCTAACAGGATGCTACCCAACTAGTGGAGAACGGCACCAGACTGTATACGGATCCCGAACTGGGTACAATTGCGGAAGACCCTAGGTATTATTATAGCCTGTATCTGGGTGTAGGACAATTACTCACCGGGACAGTTGCTCACCGGGACAGTTGCTCACCGGGCAGTTGCTCACCCGGACACTTGCTCACCAAGCAAATGAAAAAGTGGACACTTGCTCACCGGTGAATTTTTATTAAGAAAAAAGTTAATTTGTAATAAATAAAAAAAGATTTTTTATTCAGAAATATATTTCTTAGTATCCTATTACCAATATAATTATTGGGATGAATATTACCAATTATTAGGGGATTAAAGTTCAGCAATCAATACTACATTAATACTCATAATGAGAGAAAATATTCACAGAAGTATATTAATAAAATAAAATAATCTCTAAACTTTAATTTAACGTGTTAGACCACATATCAATACCACCCGTGCTCGAATATCGGAGTAAGCATATCTGAAGGTTGTTTCGTCTTTGACTTCGCCTCATTACCTTTGGAGGTCGTTCGGCCCATTTAGCCTACTTTGTGCACAAAAGTGGCCGTAAAACATCAATCATCATCAATCATCATCTGAACTTTAATCCCTTAATAATTGGTACTATTCATCCCAATAATTATGTAGGTAATAGGATAATAAGAAATTTATTTCTGAATTAGAAATCATTGATTTTTAAAAGTTATTTAAAGTGTTTTTCGCATTAAACATTCACTGCTGAGCAAGTGTCCAGTTTTTCATTTGCTTGGTGAGCAACTGTCCGGTGAGCAACCGTCCGGTGAGCAATTGTCCGGTGAGCAATTGTCCGTACTCCCGGTATATATATATGGGGTTAGGTAACAAGACGTATTTGGAGCAATTTTGTTAGATTGAATTTTTTGTTTTTCGAAAACAATCTTCGAGGGAAGCATAATCGGCCAGTCACGTGGTATGGTCTCTCTAGAGACTATTGTTGTCGGTCTGTCGGGTTTTAAGACGCTGAATTGACGACAGGATGACGACTACGCGGACGATATAACTGCGCGACAGACCAACGGACCGGGGAATATTACGCGGTCTTAGAATTGAATCCGGAGTAAAATGATCCGAAATCTGAAGGACGGAGTCGAACAAACAACAAAATCTCAACTCTACGTCGGATCGATATCGGTTAAGGTCGGATATTCCAGGATCGGATTACTCGTGTCAGTTTATATTTATTGTTTGAGGATTGTAATCGAGCTTTGGGGTTGAAGTACCTTCTTTGTCCAACGTTTTTGGTATTGGTTAGCGTCCTTTGACTCGTCGTACGCCTTTTGAAGCCTAATATCGAGCGAGGAGGCTCCACTTTTTATGAGCCATCGATAGGTGTATCGATGAGCCGTCTCGTCCCTTCCTTTATATCCGATGTCCTTGTATAAACGTATAGTATAAATGTATAATATAAACGTATAGTATAAGTGTGAAGAGTCCGCCTTCCTGTTGTTACCTGTTTAATCGTGTATCGACGATGACTCGGTCTGTTGTGAAGACTTTACGATGGTCGTGTTGTTGACATATTTCTCGTTATTGACAGCTCGCGTTAGTGCAGCTTTCAGCAAACATATTGCTACAACTATAATAAATAGGCCCATTCTACAAATTACGGGAAGCAATAACTACTACTACTTTCACTATCACTAGCACTACTACTACTACTACTACCACCACTGCACCTAGTAGTAGTTGGTAGCGCGTTGGACCACATATCACTACCACCTGAGTTCGAAAAGGTGTTTCATCTTCGACTTCGTTTCATTACCTTTGGAGGTAACTTGCCCCATTTAGCCTACCATGTGCACAAAAGTCGCTGTAAAATATCGATCATCATCATCATCATCATCATCATAGTAGTAGTAGTATTAGTAGTGGTATCCCTATGGGGTCGCGGTTCGGCGTATATTTAAGCGAATTGTAAAAGGTTTACTCACTCACTCACTCACTCACTAGCCCATTCGCACACTCGTTCATACCGATAGTTCCATTATCATGCCACACATAAGTGGACGTGCACAAAATGTCCTCATTCTCCCATCCACCTCCCCCCCCCCATCACATACACTCAAACGCGAGTTGGCTTGATGATTTTGATGGCACTAAAACGGTGAATGGTCTGCTCTTTGTCCTCTGTGTTAACGACAAATTGTCCAATTATATTTGTATTAAAGACTAGCTTGGGCCATAAATATTCATGTCCGAATGGAGCTTTGTGTATTTTGGTGTCGGCTGTGTACGGTTTTAGGCCATTTTTTATACTGCTTAGTGTCGAACTGAAAATATGGATGACTGACACACACACGCACACATACACACACACGCACACACGCACAGTCTCTCTCTAGTGTGTGTGGGGGTATTTGTGTAATGAGAAAAAATACTGCATAAAATATTATAAATACAGCCTCCAGTCGATTTAACAGGGCACCGATTAAAATAAAATCGTGTCGTGCTGAGAGATCTCACGCCTCGCCAGTCCCTGTGTGCGTGTATGCGTGTGCGTGCGCGTGTTTCTGTACCGAAACCAAAAGGTTATAGGCCGTTTGCTAAAACGCGCACCGGCATAGAATCTCTTTACGGTTGGACAAAAAATACAGTCTGCCATACACGGACTCGATCCGTTTACAACTCGAACGTCATACAAACGCCGCTCACAACACTAAACTGTGGAATATGTTGAAATGCTAAAACGCAAACATTGTAAACAGTCTGACGACACCCAATACGCCGTGGTTAGAAAGTACACGTTCTTTTCTTGGATTTTCACCTAACTCTCTCTCTCTCTCTGTGTTCACTAAAACTGGCGTCCTGGAATCCCAGATAGTCTTTTGGCTTTTTGTAGTTGGTTGGCTAACAACTGGTTATTGGCTAATACAGACCCGAGTAGTAGAAATAGGTAAATAAAGTTTGAGTACAGGACGGAATAATCCTGGAACTATGACTATGTACATGTATTAAGTATAATATAAAGGCTGTTTTGTACGACGATGACAACGATGATGATGATGATGATAGGACAATATATGTTGACTGCTTTACATTGGCGATGCAAGCACGAACACAATCTAAACAATAAACCCAGCCCTGTAAGAACGCATTAAATTACATATTGTAATCAAACGATATAGTCGGTACGAACGTAGTTGTCTACGCATCGAGCCCAAGATTATACAGGCTGTATAATGGGAATAATCTATTCTAAACGGATCAGCCAGTCTTCCAGACTGAGATGGATTTAGACAAATGCTGAGATACGAACTCCGATCCCAGACAATCGTGGTCATCCGCACTACCAGCGTGGCCACGAACAGGCCTAACCAAGGGGCGATTTTAGCTTGGTTATCAGATAACCAGCGTACAGTTGACGTTCAAACTTCGACTGTTGGAAGTTATTGTCCGAACGTCTTCAGCTTTGAAACAAAAAAAACTGATTTTAACGTGTATTAATTCAATGTATACATGTCCAAACAGTATTGGAAGTATGCCAAAAACAAAACAAAAAAATACTTTCAAACAAGGTATTTATGGCAGTAAGTTGTATGAGTAAGATTCTGAGCTGTATTAATTTTTACAAAACAGACCTTGGAGATGAATGTATTGACTTCGAGGATGTGAAATATCCGGAAATGAGTTAGTTGCGCCGGACTGTTAAGTTCCAAATATAACATCCGGACGCAAAATGTATAACCGTGAAAGTATGCGTAAATTGAATATGTGAGAAATGTTGTATATTTAATATGTGATTTGTATATATTTTACCTCATTATTTTATGTTCATCTTGCACATATTTTATGTGGATTGAATAATGTTTATCATTTTGGTTATCTGTTTATATTCTGTATGTTGTACCCATCTTGGTATCTACGTGTTATGACAGAAATGACGTTTAAACTCCTGATGCGATAGGGATGGGGCGGTTGAAGCTATATTGGCGATAATACACAAACCGTAATACACACCTTACGCAGATGATTAAAAGATGGCCAGTTTGATGATGAGATCAGAGATAATATATTACATCAAACAGTCATCGACTAAAGTCAGGAAACAGTAACGAGCTACAACACTTGTATTTAAACGGAGAGCTTTCTCACGGATGGCACCAGTCGGGAACATTAACCAGGACCCATTATCCAGGACGCTGTCATATCTGATCTGGATTTAAATGATGGTCGGACGATCATCAGCTGCGATATCCAGCATGATTTTTTATATGAATACAAATAAAACGAGAAATTTAAGTTGTAAGTGTAGCCTCTTAGCTCTTACTAATCCAGAACCAGAGACTTTTATGTGGTTGTCTATTGATCAATTGGATACTGGACCAACAACAGTTTGAAAGCTACTATCGTTATGTGTACGCGTTACCATCGATGTGCTTAGTGTACTTGATTGTAAACAAACTGCTGGCTAATTGTGGTAGTTCCAGTATCACTGACATACAATATGAAGCACAGATTGAGTTGTTGGCATATCTCAGTATTACAGTATTAGGTGTGAGCCATTTTAACAAATGTTGGATCAATTTAGCCTCCTGTTGGTTATATGAAAGGCTGATATATATATATATATATATATATATATATATATATATATATATATATTTAGAGAGAGAAAGAGAGAGAGAGATATTAAGAAAGAAAAACATTGTTATGTCAAACCTTTTTTAGAATTATCTCATCAACCAAGTCAAATATTTAACTATTCCATATACAGTGTCCTGATACATTCCTCGTTGGTGGAGATGGAATAGTTTAATTTGAGTGTTGCTCTATGTTCTTAGGTATTTAATACCATTGACGCTGCATTTACTACCCAGTGACGTCAGTGGGAACACTGTACGTCCATTTCAGATACCCCCCCCCCCGCACACGATATATAATATTATATTAACGAAGCCGGGGTATGGGTGACCCCACAAACGCCGGTCCTGGGGTAGTCGATCCCGGTTCGCTGTACCAAATAAGTAATATAGATCTATCTGATACTGTATCGGATCAAGTTATCTATTGATCCAGAAATGATGATGTGATAATAGCATCGCTGCGTCTATGTATCGGGAGAGTTCCGGTCTCAATGTATATATCCGTAAGTGTTTATTTCAGTCAATGTGTGTATTTCACGCTTCTGAAACAAACGTCGAATAACGTGAAGTCTATCTGAACCAATCTGGGGTCTGGAAATCTCTCTTTTAACACAAGATTATAATATATATGGTCAACTCTCTATGTATCCATCACTCCCACACGTCGTAGTACAATGATCCCGGACAATCAATTTATGAAAATATTATTTAAAAATACACACACAGTTAGGTACTACTACTGTAATATGATTAAGTAACATAGATAGAAGGGAAAAAAAACAATAAAATATAATTGTTAAGCAATCTGGGTCGGGTTACTGACCGTCAGACACAATATAACTAACTACCGGAGTGGACTTACGGGAGCATTATAGTGAATGATTCTATATATAATTGCTATAATATAATCTATGATTTACCATACAGTATATCCAGAGATTTGTGGAATTATGCGTTTTGTGGATGTTAAGATTATGATGCTCTGAGGTAGTGCCATATTATATACGTATTCTAAACACTCGCGCGCGCGCGCACACACACACATGCAGACCCGCATACGAGCAGTTTAGTGATAAGATTGACCAAGTTACTGATCAGTTGACGTTCCTTGGGACCTTCCTGAACGCGAGTTCAGGGCTTCTGCTCCGTATTCGCCCCACGGTAGGGGGACGTATCAAAGCGATATCATATACAGGCTGTATAAAGAGAGTTTTAAGCCACAATCTGCCATTTCACTTACCAAGTAACGTCATCAGTATATCACCACATCATCTAATATCATAGAATGTTATCAAGTGTTATAACATATATCATCAGTTATCTGCCAGAGAAAGTAAACCAATGTTATAAACATGTCATCTATTAGGGCTAATAAATGTTATTCTTTCTGATATATATATATATATATATATATATATAAAACCGAGAATGTCCGAGTTGCAGTATTAAAATATTATCGATTTCTCATAGCTCATAACAAACAGAGAAATCTACTTTAGAAGAAGTTTTTTCGGGGCTCACTTCACCATCATTTTTGGGTTGTTAATATATGTTTGTCGTGATAGAAGTCTTTAACTCGCGTGATGATTTCCGCTCGTCGATGGTTAATGCATTCCAGCCGAATAATTAATTCTTGCTTTGCGAGAGTTTATGAGTTGACATGACGCTCGCCATGTCCGTATCTTGCCGACCATTCTGACCTGGAACAGGTAAATCCAGGCGAATTAGGATAAAAAGTTCCGACAAATTGCAGGTCGATCGGTAAAGCGATACCCCACGGCCCCGTCGGTTCGGCACGGGTCGGCCATGTTTCACAGCTAGCAACCGGTTACTAGATATGTGAGGAATCCGGATAAAAAGTTTATCGGGACTGCCTTATTATCGGCGTCTGGATTGTTTCCTTGTGTGGGGCGGTCGCTGGTGTTGTGTACTGAATAATAAAAAGGTTGCTCCCTGAATAATCTTAAGTTGTGTAACCGATTCTTATCAGCATCTCTCTCTCTCTCTCTCTCTCTGTGTGTGTGTGTGTATGTCTGCGTGTCTGTCGGTCGGTCTCTTTCCGTCTCTGTCTGTGTGTGTGTGTGTGTGTCGTCTCTCTCTCTCTCTCTCTCTGTGTGTGTGTGTGTGTGTGATCCACATGCTCTTTGCTGGGTACATTTAATTGCCTTAAGTAGATCTTCCGTTTTCGGGAGAGCATTTCGATCGATGTTCCAGGCTGGCCTGGCCGGCATCACGATGAGTGTGAAAATATTAGATATATATGAGTAATTAACATCACAAGCCTCATTAACTGCAGCTATAGCAGCAACAGCAGCAGCAGCAACAACAACAACAGTAGAAAAATAGCAAGTCGTAAAGAACGGGTAATTTCTCGAGATTAAACATTGCATTATTAGCAGTTCTGAATTGCATTTATATATATATATATATATATATATATATATATATATATTAGGTACGTGGATATACCTTTATATTTTTAGCATCTTTCTATCACTCCAGGAACAAACTTGGTATAAATAAATGCATCTACTGAAGATGGGGAGGGTTATTTGTGAATATAATCCTTGACATGACTGAGATGATGTTATGGTGTACATGTGGTACAGGTTGGTCTATGGGTGATATGGGTGAACTATTCTCTTGTTGTTTGGCGTTGATAGTCTGTTTAGAACTGCTGACTGACTGCCTTAGAGCATCATTAAGTATAAGCTTATCGTGTTAAATGAAGCGGTTTTGCGATAGTAGACAAATCGCAGCCAGACAGGTAAATAGACACGTACTCATGCTAACGCACGCACGCACGCACGCACACACACACACACACACACGATTGTTGGTGTACTCGGGACTAACATTGTTGCCGTTATTTATACGAATCAAATATCAAACGTATTTTACCGAAACGAACTGAACAGAGATGACCTGGAATGAATTAAACAGGTTAGTCTTCAGACCGTTCATTGGTCATAAGTACACAGAATCTGTAGACTTCACGTAATTAAATCATTCGATGCCGTTTGATATTAAAACCCTGTGATATCTCTAACCAGTCTTCTTCTGTGCACGGTGGGACGGGGGACGATTGTTCTTCGTCTGGTTTTTGTTTTTTTCCGCCACTAGACACAGTTACCTGATTAGTCTAAATAATTGTATAAGTTTCTGGGGATGTAGAAGTATTGGTATGTGCCCCTCCCTGGTCCAATACTGCACCCCACGTCCCAGTGATGTTTCCGTCTTTCCCCTTGCCGTGTACAATAAAAACTGTATCGGAGCTTTAATTTAATTGGTTAAAAATAACTTGACGAATCTACGCATACATTGTTTTTAGCGTATATAGTATTATATCCGATGATTTTTGTTTTATTTGTAAAGTGGAGTTCCATTATATAGATTAACAAGAGGCATTCGAACATGAATCGGGCCGCTGCATTTGGCAGACACGTTAACAATTGACCCAATCGACGTTATCCCAAACAACTAATTCTGATGTGGATAAGAAGGAAAAAACCCTAACCCTCTCCTTGAGGATCATTGATTCAGTTGAGATTCGCGATTCGGGAATATTTCAGACCAAATCTTCATCAAAATGGGATCCTCAGATCAGACCAGCTACACCGTAGTAAATATTTGGTTAGGATGGATGCATGAATGTTGTTTAACGACACATCGGCACCGTGAGTGAGTGAGTGAGTGAGTGAGTGTGAGCGTTTAGCCTCCATAGGTCAATATCCCACAAACACAGCTATGAAGGTGATTCAAGTCTACATCCCAGATGTTTTCAGCTCAGTGCACCCACAATCAGAGAGGCAATGAGCGGTGCTAGTAAAACAAAACTTTTCAAGTTGGAGTAGTTGTTTACGAGTTGAAAAATTATTAAAAATCTAGAAAATTTGATGTTCTTGCTGTCAGCCATAATTTAATGAATAAATAATTATTCTTGGGCAGGCTGAATTGAATAAAACATGGCTAGTGTGCGTCTCACTCAGATTAGTGGCCTAAAATAAGGGCAGCCTTTATGGCTAAAATATTGGCCGTTCCTCGCATTGCTTCTGGTCAGAGACAAACTAGTCGTTTTACAAGGTTCCTCCTCGAGGTTCACAACTTGTATATGAACTAATGGACAAGTGGATAGTTCTTTTCCTGGCTCAGTAACTGATATGGAAAAAAACAGCTACTTCATCTTTATCTTATACCCCATCCTTCGCGGTGGTAACTGATTGAGCCGTCGGTCACATACTTGTAGCATCCGAGTTCGGATTCAGGGCTAAGTGTGTCTAAAGGGTGTTTCTTCGCATGCTTCAACTCATACATTTGGAGTCGATTGAAGTACCTAGCCTGCCTTCTGCAAGGAGTACACGTTTCCATTTCGGCTGTTCGCTGTCAAGATGCCGGCAATCTGTGCCGCAATCTGGATCTGCCTTCCGGCGATCCCGAAGCTCCTGTTATTATGGCATTAACGTTACGATTACCATATCCCTTTGACTAACTGTCAGTTGTACGTCATCTTCTGTCACCATCTCGTTGGTTCTGTTATAATATGTTTGTTTAAGGGTCGATATTATCGGTATAATGGCATATTAGTTGTAGGATATCTCGCTGTTTTCTGGAGGTTGTCTTTATGTGGTGAAAACATTCAAACAACAACATGGACAGCAATAAAACAAATAATGTGAATGACGACGATGATGATGATGATCATCATCATCATCATTATCATCATCAGCGGGTAGAATAAAGAAAGAGCCCTTGCCATTCAAAAGCGCTGTTCAGTAAAATTACACAATATTAAGAAATATAAGTCATGATAGCTAAAGAAGTTCCAGGAAGTTCTTAGAAAACAGTGACAAGTCGTAAACAATTATATTTATACACCTTACAATTCATTTCAAATACACTATACAAGACTAACATTGTAGCTGTCTATATATTTATATAATTCAGCGTCTTAATATGATTGTCTTTTAGATTGTATTCGAAATAGGTTTATTATTTATCAGTATTTACAGTGATATAGGTAAATTAAATGTGGTTACCTGTTAAGGTTTTACAACTGATCGGGGGAGGGTGGGGGGGGGGGTGCGTTGATTATCTTTAAACCGAGTGGGAAATAGTGAATCATCCATTTATGTTAATAAAATTATGAAGTTGCTGTTAGTAGGTTGATGATTGATGTTTTACGGCGCCACTCTTGCGCACATGGTTGGCCGAATGGGCCGAACGACCTCGAAAGGTAATGAAACGAAGTTAAAGATGAAACACCCTTCAGATATGCATGCCCACGCCGAGATTCGAACATAGGTGGTAGTGATCTGTGGTCCAACGCGCTACCAACTAGACCACGGAGGCGTCGCTGTCAGTAGGAAAAGTTCAATAAGCAATTATTCACTTTAAATTTTCGTTATGTTTTATGCGGTGTGAAAAAAAGGAAGAGCTACACATCAGACGTGTATCCAAACAATTCATTACACTTAGTCAATCCCACTTCGAGATGCTGCTAAAAAGATTACATGTCGTACATCATTAAATATTAATATCGGCGAGATATATAAAATATCCAAAATAGATATTTAAAATGATAATTACAGGTTTTTAAGACCTTGCAGTGATTCATATAACGTTTTCAACCGGTCCTGCCTACCTATCATAACGGTCATATTATAGCGGTTCGTCATATTTGGTTTTTCCTTCTGTAATCATAACGTTTGTTAAACTTAGAATAGAAATTCAGAATATTTGCTCGTTTTTAAAACGAGAGACGGCCTTGACAATGGTTGCAACATCATTACGACCAACTAGTACGCTGAAATCCTTCTATATTAAAAAAAATAAATGAAACGAATTTATTTTTGAACTGATATAAATCACAATTGAGTTGGATGGGTTTTTTGTCACTCGGCAGAATTCCTCACAATTGATTTTTAGTATAAAAACCGTTCTGTTTAACGATGTAAATCAGTGGCACATAATCTGGAAAGTTTTGAAAGCTACATTTCCGTGTCCGTTTCTCATATTGGTGACCAATAAAAAACCAGTGAGGGCTTGAAACAGCCTCATCATTACGGTGACCCGTTTATTTTAAAAGCAGAACACCCACCAAAGGTAACAGCACTGAGGAAGCGCAGTCGGACCAGAGGCGTGCGTGCTCAAAGGCACAGCTATGGCTATAAGCTACTATAGTACGTCAGCCGTGCCTATATGGGTCTCGAACCATGCGGCACGGCTATCTTATCTACTACGCTATCGCTGGTGTCATCTGGAAATTCGCAAAATAAGCGGCCATTATGAGGCGCACAAAGAAGATGTTGTCGGTGTTGTTTTTTTTCTTCTTTCTTTCTGACAGACGACGTACCGATATTGTCAGTCTGTGACCCGAAGCGACCGGACAAAGATTACTCTGCCGGAACATCATCAACTGTTTACAGTCAATACGTTTACTGAGTCAACTAGGCTGCTGGCCTGACGACGACAGTCGGTGTATTGCCCGTGGATAGTAGTAGTGAGGCCGACAATGTCCGTATATTAGCGTGTTGATTCAATTTGGTCGATTTATTTCGCTGTTCTTTTGTCAGGACGGTGAAGGGCGAATCCTTCGGCAATGTATTTACTTCTGAAATGAAGTATACTTTGTGTTCAATCGATTTTTTTAGCATCAATGTGTGGGCGGTCGTATATATATATATATATATATATATATATATATACGAATCCATTACTCCTCGTTGCCAAATTAATCTGTTTCATATTTTTCGTGTTATGATAATAATATTATTTGTAGAAGCTAGCAGGAAGACACCACACACTGTTATACTGGTCCGACAATTTTGACATTATATGTATGTTATATTAATATATTTTAACTTTCAAATCTCATTATTATTATCATGATTGGAAATTATGAAAAAAATACTTAGGTACTTACTATACGGTTATGTGTAATGTGGGTAAAGGGGAATTGTGAATACTCGTCTGTTTTTTGTTGTGCGTGTGTGTGTGTTCGGTTTATAATTGGCTCCCCATTTAGCTGGTTGTATCTGATAATAAGTGTGCTAAAATTGGATTGAACTGGCTAGACACACTCCGACTGCGAGCACATGGCACACGGGGGTTGTTTTCCAGTAGAAATTTGGTTAACTGATAGGAGTGGAATAGCCGCATCGCGAATACTTGCGCCGGTATCTCAGTATGTGAACAAATGTGCATGCGCATGCGTGCATAATGGCCCTCCCGTGGTACAGATGGTAGCACACTCCATTTCTATCCACTGGGTTGCGGGATCGGATCCCGGAGTTGCTCTTATCTGTTGAATATTTTATCCACCAGGGAAATACCTTGATGGGTTCATCTTATTTCTCTACGAAATAGCCCGAAGTCAAATGTTCCAGGTATAACCTTAGTAAGGAATACAGACACCCTCCCCCCCCCCCACACACACACACGTACACACACAAAGCAAATATCAACGACAACATCCCGATATATTTCTTTGTTGTTACTATTGTCAACTTAGACCTGCTTGCTTAAACAGACAGACACATCTATGATTGAATCTGATGAATCTCCCAGAGGTTTAGCCAATTGGGAATCTATTTCAGTGCAAGTTCCTTTTCATACAATGTTAAAACACACATCTCTCACGTCTGAGACGTTATTTATAGTTTCATTCAATTTCGGATGCAACGAGTCGATAATAATACGTGGTTCGCCGTGCCAGTGCATTTTACACACCGTTCACACACACACACACACACACACACACACATGTACGCCCGGTGTCCAGATTGTGCTGAATCGAAGGAGCGTGTCATATCTTACACGTGCTGCCGGCAAAGAGCCGAAACGAACAAATACGCTGAATTCAAAATAAGCTACGTAGCTACAGGGGCGTAGATCTACAAGGTCTAGTGTCAGTCTTAACCCTTTATCCGTCCACACAAAATGGTCGCAGTAGCTGACGATAGCAGTCACAGGTCGTCCACGCTGCCGCTTCACTCCGCTTCACCTGAAAAGTAAACTATTTATACGGAGACAGTATAGATGAGCTCGTTGGACGTACCTGAGACCAAACCGAACGAGTCACTCGGTGTATAATAATAGTTGGGTGTTGTGGACCATCACGACACGAGCTACAGACATTCGGGACATCATCTGGACCAATCTCGGCTTATTTTAACCAAACACCGGACTGTCTCGAGTTCTGTTTCTCGGCAACTCAAAAGCGCTGGATTAACGCAACCTACTTACCTGTTTAGAAACGTACCTTTCAATATTTTACCCGATGAGAGAGAGAGTTTGCCATTAACTCTCCTAGCTAAACCCGTCTATGTTAGCCTACCAGATGATGATGATGATGATGATGATGATGGTGGTGGTGGTAGGTGAGCGAGCAGTGTGTGTACATTCGCTTTACGGCTGTTTGTCGTAGTATCATCGTCTATTTTCGGGAGGAAATTCCAAGGATAGGACGGCTACGTTGCGTACGTGTTTTGTCTATCTGCCGTAGACTGGGCGAGCGAATGGTACGAAGCCTCAAAGTAAATGGCGTATAACTTGCTACTACGAGCATGCTGCGTGTCTTTATAAGGAAACCGATCATTATCTGTTGTGTGTCTACCGAAACTGTCCGAAGCAGCGAGTCCCGTCCACTCAGAAGTGTGTTTGCGAGTGTTTCTCATTACGTTTGTGCGAAGGGCAATATTACGTTTGTGTGACGAATAAACAGCAGCCCCCTCTGGCGGCCAGTATGTGTACTTCGTTCCCGGGGTGTCGTCCGGGGAAGCAGGTGCTTCTTCTGGCCTCGCTAGTGACGTTTTCGACTACGTTTACTACGTCATCGATGTTTGTTTCCTCAGGGATCGTGACGCACTACACGCTGCCCATGGATCTGGTCAGCCTGAATACGATCATCAACCCGTCCGGACTCGACGCCAAGGTCATGGGAACGACGATCCAACTTCCGGGCGTCGTCAACGACGCCATCAGGGTAGATGGGAAAAATAATTACATCCAGGTGTCTGGTCCAAGCCACAGGTATGAATGTTTAGGAGACCTCGACAAGTGTCAACTAGGTAAGTAGATAATGGCTTCCTAGCATAATTCGTAATCAAGCCATAACGTTGAGCTGCAATTATATCAAACAATATCAGTAATAACATTGTTTAAGTAATCTTTTTGAACTTGGACAAGGTACGAATGGCAGTCAGATTCTCGGGGCCTGTTCCCGTATATCTAGACTACATGTTGGTTACGGTTTTGGTATTTAGGTTGCAGTTTATGAAGTATGTTTAACTTATCTGATAGACACTTGTTAGAAGTTAGTTTAAGAGTAATTTGAAATTAAGCGTTAAAACGCTCATAGCCATTTGACTTGTAATAGCCACGTTTAGATATAAGTTAACAATTAAAATAGAGTATTTGTTGCTGAGGTAAATAAACAAAAACCTGGTTACATAATATTTACCAGTTTTCAAGCACACCTATGATTTGTAGCAACTGTATGTGTTTCATGATTTTGAAAGGCAATTCGTGAAACTTACTTCAGATCATCCTAAACCATTTCATTTTCTCAGTGAAGAAATGTTGAAAAATAACAGGTGGCCACTTCAAATATCTGATTGGTGATGCAACTGGATACTGTTATCTAGCAGGTGTTATAGAGTAAATATGGTAACTGGATAGATAACAAAGTCTGCTATTAAATATAATCTCAAAATAATGTTCAGTGCATTCTCGATATGAATATATTACGCGGTGTTGTTTCAGGATATACTTTGTCATTCTGGATCAATTTTGAGCAGCCCTGCGATGGACAGACGGTTTATCTGTCAAACGGTGGACACAACCCGGATTCTCATGGTGTAGCTATGTTGTATGACAGAGGGAACCTCCAGTTTCGATTCCGAGGCAAAGATGGCCGTGAGTGGCGCGTGAAGAGTGACAACGTCTTGCCAAGGAGATGGTACCATGTGGCTGCTTCCTGGTCACGTGACGATGGATTAAGTTTATATATCAATGGTGACTTGGTGGATACTGACATATCCCCCATAGTCAGGCAAGTGAAAACAATGTGTATTTGTATGTGTGTGTGTGTGTGTGTGTGTGTGTGGAATACATATATATAAATCTTAAGAGAGTATTCACACATTTATAAGCCTATGCATGGTTATTCCGTCAATGCCACCCTTCATGGAATTTTTGTGCCAAAACCTGCGATATATGTTGATGTGGGTCAATTCATCAGCTAAAACTCGAGTAGATCCCAGATTTTATACTGTCTCTCCCTCTCTCTCTCTCTCTCTCTCTCTATATATATATATATATATATATATATATATATATATATGAGAGAGAGAGAGAGAGAGAGAGAGAGCCGTACTATTAGATATTGACATTCTAGATTTGTATAAAGTTACCAGCATATGTTTACAGATCGTCGGGTTCTAGGTCTAGAGATCTATCTCAGAACGTTATGACACAGAGTTTCCTCATCGGCAGACCGAATGATGGTAGTCCTATTCGTGAGAGCTGTCCCATTGCTCTTGACGAATTCAACTTCTGGTCGATGCTGAAGAGTTCCGATGAAATCAGAGAATTGGGTAAGTGCAAGACGCGTAAAATTCCTAGTCTGTTATTCTGAATTGTTGTTCGATAATTTTCACGGATAGTAGCAGATTTATATTTAAGTGGCAAAACTAAATTTCATCTTCACATTTGTCGACTTATCATTAGATGTAACCCTCGAATTGTTTGGCTGGCTCTGAACATGTAAACATCTTCCCGAAAATGTCAGGAAAGGTGTCAGCATCTATCTTTAATACCAAAGGAAAATGATTAGCCAGAGAGTATATTGATTGATATCACTGTATTGGAAATTGTTGCTATGCGAATGACATCGTGTAAATATTTCCAAGCGCGGTAATACTTCCAGGGCCGCTCTATAATTACGACCTACCGATGAATATCTTCCGAAGCGACACATTGATGAACAGCAACCTCAATGTGAGGATGCGCGGCAATCCGACGTTAGAAGGCGGCAAGATCGGCAATGCCATCAATCTCGACGGTCGTCGGGATTATCTGGACGCCGGTGACCAAAGCGACACCTGTCTCGGCGATGTCTCCCTCTGTGTATACGGCCTGACGGTCTCATCTTGGATTAAGTTTAACCAGCTCTCGGACAACATGTACTTCTTCAGCAGCGGCAACAAAGGCTTCAACCTCTACTACGACGACGGGCGTCTGATCGGCGAGGTCCAGCGTGGGAACGACAAGTGGAAGACGGAGTGGGCCGGAGCACAGCTGGGCAGGTGGTACTTCGTCGAACTGACCTGGGACCCTGACAGCGGCATACGGCTCTTCGTAGATCAACAAGAGGTAGCCAGATCCAGCGAAAAGACGGCCAGTGAGGCCAGGGAAGGCAGCAGCCAGCTGTACATCGGCCGGGCGAACACCGAAATGGCCCGAGAGAGGTACGCAAACGCCGTCTTTGACGAGGTCCAGTTCAGCTACGGAGACAGGGAACGGCTGGAGAAATTCGGATTCATCGCGCGAGGTGAGTGTTCTGAAGAATGCGTGTCGGCGCCTCGTTGGTCGGTCGCCGTTATGTGGTTGTTACTGTTTTTGTTGTTGTTGTTGTTGTTGTCGTGTTTACATAGAATAGGGCACTCTCTAATTTCGTTTGATTTGGTGTTGTCTCAAGAGATGCTGTCTTACAAAAACGAGGCATGACATGCTGCGTGTCAGCTAACCGTTTGACTTCACACTTGCACTCATCCATTCCAGCACATACACCTGCATACATACCTACACATGCACGGACGCACACTACGCGCGCGAGGTGGTTAGTTAGTTGTCGTAGACTAAAACTAACGTCACTAGATTATATTTAACTCGTATGACGTTGTTGGATTAATTGTAGTTAGCATGACATGGCATTTGACGAGGTTGGATCTGGGTACGATTATAGGTAATCTAGCGTTGTTATCGGGTGTTACATATAACACTTAGTGTTCATAACAATCAACATATTGGAATCATCTCTCTTGTGCATCAGCTGTGTCCGATTCTTCTCTGTCTTCCATTGTGTGAATATGTGGTTCTGTCTCTCTCTCAAACCCCTACCCCGTCTTTCTGATATCTATCTTTCCTCAGTTTTTCATTATATAAAGTCCTACTTTAAGGTTAATACGACGCCTTCTACCAGACTTGCTGATGCTGGCAGTTTATTCTCGGTTTCTGTGATAGCCCTGTTATAGCAGACGTAGGCAACACTTGGCCACAGGAGACGAAGTGAAACACTCCTCACTCAGACAAACCCCGTTACTTAGCCTCTCTTTCTCCTCACAGGACGACCAACCAGTCACTTTTTCAACATGGACAGTATCGAGGATCGACACTTGGCACATCCGGATGTCAACATCGAGCTCTTTGCTAATCCACGGCTGGTACCAGGTAAGGTCCGGGGTGCCGTACAGTTCGATGGAAACTCGCAGTATGCCGCATTCAAGGATCAAAGCCGGTCTTGCTTGGGTAATGTGGATCTCTGTCGGCACGGAATCTTGCTGGCTGCTTGGATCAAGCCGGGAACACTTAGTAACAACATGGAATTCTTTTCAACGGGAGCGAACGGCATCAGGGCATGGTATGAAAATGGCAAGTTGAAGGTTGCCGTCCGCACGTCTACGAGGGAGTGGGAAATCCAGACAAGCCAGTTCCTGCCGAATGAGTGGCAATTTCTTGAGATATCGTGGACTCCGAAGTATGGCATCTCGCTCTACAAGAACAATCGCCTGATCGCACGAAGCACCAAGCAGAATATGCGTCCACGAGATCCGGACGACGGGTACTGGTCGGAGCTGGAGATAGACAAGGTTGGCTTCTATCTGGGCCGAGGTGAAGGCCTGAACATCAACGCCAAATATGCCAACATGACATTCGATGAGATGGAGTATTGGTACGGCAATAGGGATTATTTGGTTGCCTTCGACTATCTGCAGCGAGGTAGGAATTCGCTTGTAAATGAATTATGTGTTAGCTGGGTTTCAGGGTTAGCGATACTGGGAATAATTTTAAGATAATTGTCCCCTCTCTAATAGACTAAATCCCATTTCCGTAATGTTATTATGTTTTGCTGGTTAGCCGGATCATAATCATTGATCTGGGTCGTTGTCACAGGGTTGCCGCGCCGTTATCACTTCACGATGGATAATATAAGCAACAGAAAGCTGGTACACCCTACGATGGACTTGCCAGTATTTGGCAATCCGAGGCTCGTCCCTGGCAAGATATACAATGCCGTTCGACTGAACGGCAACGGGCAGTACATAGACCTCGGCCAACATTCTGACAATTGCTTCGGCAACATGACTAAATGTACACACGGCCATACCGGATCGTTCTGGATCAACTTCAAACGATTCCGCAACAACATGTACTATTTTAGCAATGGCAACGGTCTGAAGGTGTCCTACCGGAATGGCCGGCTCAACTTCGAGGTTCTGTCCAATGGCAAGAGCTGGTCTGTAGCGGTGCCGGACATGGAAACAAACACCTGGTACTTCATGGAGTACTCGTGGCATCCGCAGAAGGGACTGCAAGTTTATCAGAACAATAGACTCGTTGGCCAGTCGGCGGAGTCCAGAAGCGCAAAGACCGATAATTGGTCGAAGAATAATCACGTGTATATAGGCAGAGCCAATGACAACGAGGGGCGCTTCTACTTCGGCGATGCTATCATAGACGAGGTGGTTACTTGGTTTAGCGATCGAGACTATCTCGTAGCTTTTGATCACATTCTAAGAGGTATATCACTTTAGATTATTACAAACAAACAATTCGTCTTCACAATTTTCCTGAATCCATGAAATTATAAGAAAAGTTCTTAACTCATTTAAAAAAGAATTAAATCACCATAGCCTTAAATACGGCAAAACTTTGGGTCAGAATAAAACTGTTTAAAAACAAGCCGTAACTCTGATATACGACTTCGTCTCTTGTTTTTCGTCCATGCCCAATAGATGACGTACCTCATTATACGTTCCCAATGGAGACACAGCGTGGCAACACGATAGTCCATCCGAACTACGTGATCAATCTCTACGGCGGCGCCACGTTGACGAACGGCAAGATCGGCAACGCCGTTCGTTTTACGGGCAACGGCGAGTACCTGTCGCTTGGCGACCAGCACGACTCCTGCCTCGGCAATTTGGCGAAGTGCGAGCACGGCCTGACCGTCTCGTTTCTCATGAATCCGCAACGCTTCATTGAGAATGGCTACTTTATGTCGAGCGGGCCCTACTCGGTCTACTACAAGAATGGCAAGGTGCGGGCCAAGTTCAGCACGGACGACGACACGTGGGAGGTGGCCACCGATAGCATCCAGTTGAACAAGTGGCAGAAGGTCGAGCTGAGCTGGGACGAGGAACGCGGCCTCCAGATGTACGTCGATAAGTCGCTGGTGGCCAGCAGCGCGACGGCCAGCTCCGAACACCGATGGCCCGATCTCGGATTACGACGTCTATCTCGGCAGGCCGAACGGAGATTCGGCCGGATACTTCTCTGACGTCATCATGGACGAGCTAGAATTCTGGTACGCGTATCGCGATCATCTGGCCGCCTTTGGCCTGCTGGATGAAGGTAGGTCGGTCGTCCATGAATTAGTTAGTCGCTTTGATTGTCTAACGCTCCGTAACGCGGCGTTGTTACGGGTGTCTCGGGTGTCCCGCGTTCAGAATGTGCGAGCCATTCAGTGCCGGGCTCAACCTACTCAGTGTCAGTTCCAGTTAAGTTGCAGCCTAGCTGAGTAATATTGATAATTAAGCACGATTTTTGGAGCTGGGAATCTCACGCTATTGGGTGGTATGTATTTCTGGGAATAAATCCTATTATGTGCTCATGTAGCCTTCCTAGTTCCTCCTTTCCATAACCGACACAGCTCTTACTAAGTGTCTTGGAAACCATCTTGGAACGAACTGATACTTTGCCTATTCTCAATTGATGCATGCCCTACGATTCGATTTCGATCCGATTTGTCTGAATGCTATTCCTTATCTGCATGTGTGGTGCACTAGGCATTACCCAAAGCCGTAAGATACGTATACACACAAAACGACAAGGAATCTCCAGGTGTGTCTGGGGTTTGGTGGGTTGTAATAGGGTGTTTATCTCCCTGCTAAGAAAGCATGCTTTTAACGAACCAGATCACTGGGTTACTAAACAACATTTCCTGGTTTGGTTAGTAATGCGACATATTAAACTAACATCGTTAATAATATCCCCGTCACGGTCTTTACTTAGTGCCGTAGACGTTTTAGTCCAATATCAGTTGGTTCCGGTACTGGCTACCACGTCAGGCGAATAATTAAGATTGCATGCCCTCGTTGTACTAACTCACTAACGAATTATTGTACTAAGCGATAGCGATCTGTATATGTTGTCGTGTGGAAACTTGGTAGATGTCAACCACGTCGAATTCCCGATGGAGACGATTAAAGACAACGTCATCCAGCATTCCAAGTACAAAATATACGTGTACGGCGGTGCCAGAACGGTATCCGGATTGGACGGCAACGGCATCCTGCTAAACGGGGTCAACCAGTATATGGACATCAGCAAGGCGGCGTTATGTAACGGCGATCTGGAACACTGTCCGAAGGGCTTCACATTCCGAATTAAAGTATTCCCAAATACACTGAAGGACAATACCTATTTCGTGTCCAGCGCCCCATTAGATGTCTATTATCGCAATGGCCAGTTGGTGAGCGAGGTCCGCAGCCAGAACAAGCGTTGGCGCGCCAGTGCCGCGGCGCTGGATCGTGGATCTTGGCACACCATCGACGTCTCTTGGCATCCGATGGACGGGCTGAGCATGTACGTCGACTCCAAACGTGTCGCCGTACAGCCGCGAGCCAGCGATAACTGGGACGGCTATGATCCGGAACAGAGATTCTTCATCGGCCGGGCGGACACGAGCATGCTTCGGGAGCGGTATCCGAACGCCATTATCGATGACGTCGAGATCTGGGAGGCGAAGCGCGACTATCTGATCGGTCAGGGACTTATCACTCGCGGTAAGTCACGTGATGACCTTCTGTACGTGACTCCAGTTCCGCTTACGGCTGTTTTTCTTCTTCCGAAAATATCTGTTCTGCGATGGGCCAGTTGGCGTCCAGTAAATGTGCCGTTCTTTAGCCGTAGAAAGCATCTGTGTGTATATACCGCATAGTAACATTAGTAGTGGCTTCTGCGGTGTAGCATATCATTTGTTGCTTTTCAATTTGTTCGTTTATTTTATTTATCTCGGATTCTTTTTAAATAAATAATTTACTTCATATCTATTGATAGATTTCTGATTGTAGCATCACGAACCAAGCTTTCTGTTGTAGTTGATGTACTGGCTTACTCACGGCTGTTAAATGTCAAGCGTATTTATCTAAACGTTTTACATTTGTTTAACATTTTTGCTAACTGTATATTTACCATGGCATTGGTAAATATATGTAGGAATGTACATGTATGTATGTATCTATGGATGGATGGATCTTTGTATGAGGTTATATATGTCCCTATGTGTGTATGTATATATACACATAAATGAATACAATAAAGGATTGTCAGCTGCTGTTCTTAACAGTTAACTATTTTTTTGGTTTAACGTTAGCTCGATGCCAGCCCATATACCATCCTCTAATCATTTCAGTTAACACACAATTTAACCAGCTGTTATTAATGGGCTACTTTCTAGCTAACAACATTAACGCGTAAAACCAGTAATAATTACAGGCGAGTGGATCTCTTCTTCTTGTCTCATTTACACGTTTTCTGCACACCAAGAACAAATGTAGATGGTCGTTTTACGGCCGACCAAAAGGAGGTATGTCTTCTACACGATCCTGTAGTACGTTCCACGTATTTGTGGGATATGGCTGTTTAGTTGGTGCGCGATATCGTCAGTTACCAATCGCGCGTTCAGAGATTGCATGCCTCCTCGGTGAACATTTTACGCATGAAGTATTTCTGGTATGGCTTCTGAGCAAAATACGGCGAACTAACCACAAATTAACTGGTTCGAATTTAAAGCCGTGAGCGTATTTGCAGCACCAGTAAATAGTTCGCATAATTGTATTACGCATGTTTATGTGCATTGGCGCTTGATGTTTAGTTGCTTTTTTAAACTCTTTTCATTCTTTATTGTACACTCTTTGCCTTGAGTTTTCCCCGAATATATTATTTGTTACATAGCTTGGTTGTCTTAAGTACTCTTATAATTTTGCGCATCAGTGGTAAGCATTTCAAAAATGGTAGTTTTAAGACAAATGTCCCTCCCTGTGCTAAGATACTTATTAAAACGAAATAACTTAAATAGTAAACTTGATGATAAAATACGACTTGCAGATCATCTTCCACCACTAACTGACTCCCAAACCGTTTCAGAGTATACGCCGGATATATTCCCGACCCACGGGATTGTGCTGCCCGGATCGGGTACCACTTCCCTGCCCGACCACGGCGACGGATCTTCTGATACGAAGCCGATTACGCAGCGACAGATCACGTTCAACGGCCGCGAATGGATAGCGTACGATCTACGACGGCTTCCCGACGACTACTTCGAGCCGGGTACCTTCGAGGAGTTCCATATCAGGTTCAAGACGGAAGAGCCAACTGGGATGCTCTGGTGGTCAGGAACTGATGAGAAGAACATGCACATCAGCTTGAAGGTAGTAATGCCCTGACGGTACTGCGTTACGAGTGTCATCCGAAGTGGTACTTTTTATGGCCATGTTATCTAAATGTGTCATGTCCATGTATATTTCTGTATATATCAGTGTCATGTCCATTTTTTTTTGGGGGGGGGGGCTCTCGTATAACACAGTTAGTAGCGCACTAAATGCTGATGTTTCATCCTGCCGCTAAATGCGTGAAATGCGTGCAATCGGTCATCACATTAGGCTAAATAAAGTACCCACCGCCACTCTTGACCGAGATGTTATAAAAGTGTTTTAACTGGAATAACTGCAGACAACATCTAAGTTCAGCCAACAATATTTCAGCGACTCATATAAAGGTTATATGCAGTGGTAGCCGGTAAAATGTGTAGTGGTTCTAAGCCAGAACACTGATATGGCTATTCCAGTTCCATTTGACCAATTTAATCGACTTCGAGACACTGTTTACTGAGTTGGTGATGAACAGATGCCAGTTTTTACTGCAGGGACACGAGTGACACCTTGAAAATCCAAAGGTGATCTTGTCCAATTCAATTAATATAGATCGGCGGACGCTAGGCAATGCCAAATCCTCTTGTCTCTTGTGTCACGTGGTAGAAGGCAGATAAGTCTTCAGGTTGCGTAAAGGTCTGTAGTTCGGTCCGCATTCACGTGAAATGACTGTGAGGTTTCTAGCGGTTTCCCCGAAGTGCGGTAACGGTCTAACTGGTAGCGCGGTTAACCACAGATCTTAGCCAATTGAGTTCAAATCTCGGAATGGGCATGTCTACCAGCTCCCCAATTGGCTCTAAGCCATAGGTGCTTGACCAAATTGCCATAAGAACTAATTGTTTATCTACGTATCACTGGTCATTATCTGCATGCGTCATGTAACTAACGGAAATTAGCGAAAACCTTGGCAATATTAGTATTAGTGTCTTCGTTTAAAAACTTGGCTGACGAATAATTATGTGTAGAGGTGAGATTCGGCTGGGTTGTGGGGTTTCACCCATCAGTTCCGCATTTGATATATATATATATATATATATATATATATATACAGACAGACTGACATATATATATATCACAAAGGGATTCATTTCAGGATGGTACGAAGTTAATCTTCTTCATTGATTACGGAACTGGCCAGACAGACCGTGTCAAGGTCGAATCAACGACCTTTGGCAATCTGGCGGATGGAGAATGGCACGATGTTTGGATAAAGAGAAGAGGCAACCAAACGATTGTGAAGGTGGATACCCTTGAGTTGCCTCCCTTGACAATGAGAGGTGTGGCATCTTTGATCTCCAAGGGAGCTGTTTATATGGCCGGAGGACCTAATCCAGACAAGTTGACCGGATCTATTGTAAGAAAGAACATCTACGGATCAATTGATAAGGTTTGCGAACACCAATACGTCATCTCGAAACAATTGAACTTTTGTGTCGGCTAAAGTTGTTTCTCATTTTGTCTGTCATCTGTGTGCTTCCATTCAGGCTTTAAATGCCTTTTATCTATAAATTAATATAATTCCATCACAAGTTCTATCGCCTTGACCCGTTACCTACCTTTAGGCCGTCTTTTCCGGAAGCAGTCTCCCTGATGACGTTGACCTAGTTGACCTCTACTGGCGTGATCCGCGGCCGGATTACGTGATCATCAACGGCAACATCGACTTGTCGAGTCCGGACAGCGGGACCGTGAGCCGCCCGGGAGACGAGGGAGTCTCGTTCGTGCGCAAGGGCGCTTACCTGATCTTACCTCGCCTCGACATTGACCGGAGTGGCACGATCGAGTTCCAGTTCCGGACGACCGAGCCGGACGGTCTACTGATGTACAACGGCGGTACGCCCGGATCCCGAGACTTTATCGCCATGGAACTGTACGACGGCCAGTTGTATCTCGTCATCGATCTCGGGGACCGGATCAACAGGTTCAAATTCGGCGACGAGAACGGCCTCGATTTGAACGACGGCCACCCGCACCATGTCAAGGTCGATCGGAATGGACAACGCCTACGGCTGACATTGGACGGAGTGGAGAAGGATCACTATATCCGTTCGAGGACGGGAAAACTGGATCTGGGTACCTACCTCTACCTCGGTGCCGTCGACATACCGGAGAGGCTGCCGTGGTATCTGTGGACGAACAAGGACAAGTACTATCAGGGATGTCTCTGGGATGTGCGCCTCAACGAGAAGGAGCACGACCTGCAGCAGTACCTCGCCACGCAGCCGATGCACGGCATTGATCCCGGCTGCAAGGACATGTCGCTAAAGTGTGGCAGTCGGCCTTGTCTCAGCGGAGTCTGCCACGAACGATGGGGTGACTACTACTGCGATTGTTCGGAAACGAGTAAGACTGGCAAAATTTGTGAGAAAAGTAAGCGCCAATGTCCCCTAAATCATGTATCATTATAGCCTACTTAATTTCATAATTCTGCAATCTACTGTAGTTCAAGGCTTTCATGTTTTATGTATTCAGAAAAGTCGGCCATTTCGTCCTATAGATGTGTTTTCGTTTTTATTCGCCAGGAGCGCCTATTGTCTCGTTTGATGGGTCCGATTTTGTACGCGTCAACATAAATCCCCCGATACGAACCCACACCAACGACATATCGCTGAGGTTCAAGACCCATAAGCCGTCAGCTGTGCTGTTCAGTACGTCGAATAGGGAAGCCAACGATTACCTGAGAGTGTCACTTGAGAACGGTCGAGGTCGATTGGACACGAATTTGGGCGGCCAAGAGTTGGTGAGTTTCAATTAGTACTGCTTTTTGACGAAGGTCGTTGATCCCTCAGGCGAGTTAACTCAGCGCTTGACATTTGCCTTCACTTTCCAGGTGACGTTTTTCTGCGAAAAACTCAACGACGATGAATGGCACACCTTGCATATAAAGCGACAGGCCGAAAATCTTAAATATTGGGTGGATGGTTGTGAACCTAGAACAAGTAGGTGTAATAATGTGTGTGTGTGTGTGTGTGTGTGATACTGGGACACTTCTTGATTATTTTGGTAATGAGAAGTCGATACCTAGACGTAGAATGAATTGTTAGACCTTCAGTTTTTCACTATTTTTCCGACGTTCGATATATTTATAATAATTCATATTTTGTTAATATGAAAAATGTCGGTCTCATCATTCGACGGTTACTGTTTATACATTTATGTATGCGATTGTGTGGTTCTGCGATACCACAATGATTAGAGCACCGCTCTGTAAAGATCCAGATCAGAATTCGAATCTAAGGAGTCCGCCATTTGTCCCAGATGTTACCAAGCCTAACACTTATTCCGACAACCCAACGAACCCAGATCGTATGGCTAGCAATCATCCTTATTAGCCGTTCCTAAGGAACGAGCCTGAATATGAGCAGAGAAAACAATTTATATAGGTTGTTTACACATACAGCTGTCATTAATCAATCCTCTCTCGTTCTAGCTAACCTCACCGGGGAAGGCTTCACGTTGGATATCGACCAGATCCTGGTGGCCTCCCTCGGTCGAAATGCGGATCCGAATCTGGACTTTGTCGGCCACATGCAGAACTTCTATGTGAACGGGCACCGCTTCTTCGAATATCTTCGCGACACCGACCTGCCACCTGGCGTCAGAATCGATCTGAACGGCGGCTCGGTCGGAGACCGCGAGAAGGAGATCAAGTACTATCCGATCACATTCCGATCTGGGACCAACTCGTACGTTTACGTCCCTTCGCTGAGGTTGGACGGCGACATGAGGCTGAAGTTCATGTTCAAGACGCGAGACCCGAATGGCATGCTTTTCTACAATGGCGGTGATCATCAGGACTTCATCATGTCTGAATTGGTCAACGGGAATCTCTACTTCGGCCTGGACGACGGCAGTGGCGCCCAGGTGGTCCGCGTCTCTGATCGATCGCTCAACGATGACCAGTGGCACACGGTCGATATTCAGCAGAGCGGGCCGCAGATCTTCCGGATCCGGATCGACGATGGCGTGGCGGTATCCATCAATCGGCCGCCGTCCACCCACAGCTTTGACATCGGGGACAAGCTGTACGTGGGCAGCATACCAGATCACATGTACGGTCAGTTGCATCCGCTCATCAACTCGCGGAACGGCTTCAGTGGCTGTCTGGCGACGCTGAAAGTCGACGGCAAGTTGTACGCCCTGCCAGATGAGGCCATCCTCTCGTCCAGGCTGGTCGTACCCGGTTGTTCCGGTAAGTGAATCTGTGCATTGCTTATTCGACGACGTGGTTGTTTCTGTTGCATGGTGTGAATTCCAAAGAATGTTGCTAAAGAATCTATTGCGTGTTGAATTAAAACATGGTTTTTGTTGGGTTGTTTCAACAGATGCCAGTGGATTCTGTTCTCTGACTACTTGCAAACATTTTGGAGTGTGTAAAGAATCACTGAACGCTTTCGTTTGTGACTGCAATATGACGGCACATGTTGGAAATATATGCACCGAAGGTACTGTCTTAAGGCACATTTAATTATCCATGTTCATCTTCATCAAAGATTAGATGAGAATATTAATGCTTTTGCAACGATTATTTATAGTATGCTTTCTTAGTATTGCATATATATATATATATATATATATATACACACACACGTATCCAGTCAGATGATTTATCTGCCTAATTTCCCATTTCAGAGCCAGAAGGTTATCGCATTAGTGAGCACAATCAACAAGGCATTGCTCATTTCACCTTTGACTATCCAGATGACACCGAAGTCGATAAGTTGGCCTTTGGCTTCATGACATGGCATCCAAATGGTACAATGGTACGAGCTGAAAGTGGTTTCTCTGCGGATTATATTGATGCTAAACTGGTAGGTGTATATTGTGTCATGTTAATTTTGTGTTTTATAGTTGTTGTTGTTTTTGATGATGATGATGATGATGATGATGGTGAAATAATTATGTTGCTGTAGGCTCGACTTATAATATGGCTCTAGTTAAACAACATGATCCATTGTAATACAGATTTTCAAATTATAATGTGATCCTGTTAATGATGATTCTGATGATTTGATCCTGTTAATGATGATTCTGATAATTTGATTCTGTTAATGATGATTATGTTAATGATTATTATGTTAATGATGATTCTGTTAATGCTGATTCTGTTAATGATGATTGTGATGATGATGATTCTGTTAATGATGATTGTGATAACGATGATTCTGTTAATGATGTTGATGATGATTCTGATAATTTGATTCTGTTAATGATGATTCTGATAATGATGATTCTGTCTTTCCAATATGTGGTACCCTAATCCATAACCATTCATGAATCCGTTGCATGGTGATAACCATTTAGATGGCCCAGGTTAATTACTGGCTGTTATACGTTTACAGGTAAATGGCCACGTTGTTGTTACGTATGACATAGGTAACGGCCCACAGAAAGTCGTGGAAGATGCTCAGCGTTTCAATGATGGCGAATATCATTATGTGACATTTGTTAGGAGACGAGGAGATGCTACACTCAGAGTGGACGACTACCCAGAGAATAATATCAAGCCAGGTAATGTATAGATAATGTATGATAATAACTGCACCTTTAAATGTATCAATCTTCGTGTTGTCGTATTTTCGGGGCTAGACAATCTCTTCTTCATATGTTAGCGTGCATAGACTTAAATAAAACGTCTTCTTCGACATGGTTCTACTTATGCAAAGTTCTATCATCACGTTTACGTTTATGTGTATATATATATTTCAATTGTGGATTCACTGCCTTGATTAAACATTCAAATGTTTAATTCACGAATTAGAAATTTGTGTACCACTCAATGACTTTTCACTTATTATTAAAAGCCACACAACACACACATACACACTCAGGCACGCATGCACACAATCATATGTCACCATTGAAGTGATCAGTAAGTGATGTGATAAATGATTCATTCATCTGTACTTATATATCATTTTCAACCTCCCCCCCTCCCCACTTCAAGGCGCCGCCACAATGGCGCAGTGTTTAGAGCAATGCACTCCAAACCTCCAGGTCATAGGTTCAAAGCTAACTGGCATCTAAGTTTCTAGAATGTATCGCAAATGGGACGCCCCTACCCCCTCGCCTTTATGTCCCTATCATGACCAATAACGAGTTTAAACAAACCTGTGACTGACTGCCTGACTGACTGACTGCCTGACTCACACTCTGACTCCCCACTTCCAATCTTACCTTGCCCGAAACTACAAAAGTGAACTGTTTCAGAATGACAATTTAATAATAATATTATAATAATATTATAATAATACTAATAGCGATGTCTACAAATGCAGGTGGTACCGCTACGTTATTTAATGAACTCAAGTACATGACAGTTGGAGGGCAGCTGGATTCCGAACAACGCATCAGGAATTACTTTAATGGAATTTTGGCAGGTTAGTAATCTCTTTCTAAGATTGATGTGCCAGATCATCCTGGCTCAAAAGGTTTTTACTGTAAAATATCTTGTTATATCCTTGTTCCCCCTTCTCTCTCTCTCTCTCTCTCTCTCTCTCTCTCTCTACGTGCGTGCGTACGTGTGTGCATACGTGCGCCGGCAACTGTTCCCAATCTCTTACGTGAAATATTCGGGTTTTTTTAAATCCTTGGTTGCTCTTTTACCGTTAGGTGTGTATTTGAACGGGCATCGGGTGATTGATCTTGGCTTGAAAGGTGACAACCAGATGACAACACGAGGAGATATCAGACAAGCTAAACACTACTTCCACCTTGATAGACCTAGGTAAGTATTTATAATATCCAGAGAGGAGATATCCACATGGAATAATAACCGATTGTGAGACAGATTTATTTCAGTATTAGCTAGATCAGACACTATATATATATATATATATATATATATATATATATATCAACTGAGAAATCAAGAATTTTCTGGGATAACAGCCATGGAAGATGGTTAAAAACAATTGCCATTTTTATATGATATTTCGATATTGTTTGTTGACATTGGTTCATCTGAAGGTTATTTTTGGCTTATTTTGTGTCTGGGTTTAGCTTCAGTATTTGCACTACGTTTTCGACTGTTTACGATTGCAACCATACTTTGGTTAATCGCATTATTTTAACAGGGAGTACTAATTTATTCAAGAACTATTAATATTTTAGAGATGCCAGATGGAGTTATCTCTCGGTATTGTAATCGTAATGGTATTTTAGACGTATAGTGCGATAAGGTAACATGATAAGCGGGTTCGCTATTTCTGTCAAGTTTGTAAGACATTTGCAATAAATCTGTTTTTACTGCAGCCTTCCTACAGCAGCTCCTACACCCTTCGTACCCGGTGGCGGTAGCGGTACCCCACTACCACCCGTCGAGCCTCCTGGTCCCGGTGAAGGTGGTGATGGCGAAGTGGTAGTAGGACCACCCGGAGAAGGTGAGGTGGTGCCAGACGAGCCGGGTGGTGGCATGGTGTGGGAGGAAGGCGATGGTGGTGAATCCGTGCTAATACATCCGGATGGCGTCGGTGGTACCGGTGTTGGCGCGGGCGGTAGCGCAGGTGGTGGTGGTGGTGTAGCGCCCCCAGGCGTAGCGGCTGCCCGCACCGGGGCCGGAGGCGTAGCCGGTGCTCCGGAAGGTGCCCGAGCATCAGTAGTCGCCGGTACATTCTTGGGTCTGTTGGCACTGGCTAGCGGCATCGGTTGGGCGTTCTACAAGTTCAAACCTGGATTGTTGACCGCGGGAGGTGGCCCACCTGCCAGTACGCCGCTGAATATATCCTCACCAACGGCGGGCTCAGGATTCATCAAGGCCAACGCGGCAGGGGGCGCAGGTGGTATGTCCGGAATCACGATGTCGTCGGCGAACGGGGCCGCTGCAACCGGAATTGGAATCGGTATGGCCTCAGCCAGCACTCAGACCCCCGCCGGCATGGGTCCGGCCGGAGCATCCGCTGCCAACTTCCAGATACTATCAGGAGGCGCGGCGGCCGGATCTGGAATAGCCGGCGTGTCGACTGCGCGAGGAACCGTAACCAGACCGACGCAGACAGATCTGTTCTTCGTGCCCGGAGTACCGGTACCACCACCTGTGGCCGTGCATTCTGCCATTTCCGGAGCGGGCTATGCGGCTGGAGGTGCGGGTGGCGCCAGTGCTTATGCGGGTGCCTCTAATGCCTACGCAGGAGGCGGCTACAATTCGTCTTCGTACGCCATGTCGCAGCAGGTTTCGTCATCCACGATGGAGGAGTTCGATGCGCTAGACAGTCGAGCCGGCGGCGGCGCTTCTGGATCCGGCTACGGCGGAGCCGGATACGGAAGCGGTTACGCCTCGATGAAAACGGTGGCGTCGGCTGAGACACAGACTCCGAATCTCTCTCCGATATCGGCACCGTCGCCACAGCCTCAGGTCATCTATGACGCCAACGCCCAGACCATGAACTACCAGAGCTCGGCCTATGGTGCCGAGAGCTCGTCGATGTTTTCTTCTTCGTACAAGGAGACGAGCTCCTACAACGCCGATAACGCCGTCTCTCAATCGACTGCCCAGCGGGCACGGACACTGAGCCCGCCCCCAGACGCGACGTTGTCCCATTCCTATCAGATGAGGAATATGGCGATGTTGGACTCGACAAACCGGACCAGCACCGGACCGAATATCTTCCTGGCAGCCGAGGAGATCCGGGTTGACTGCTTGGAGTTGACTGCCGATGGCCGCTACGTCGTGACTGGATCTATATTTGGACCACCGCAGATTTGGGATATGAGGGTAAGTTTTTATCCCCCCTCTCTCTCTCTCTCTCTCTCTGTGTTGTGTGTGTGTATGTGTGTGTGTGTTGGACAAATGTAAGGCGAAATCTGTGCTTGCCTCATGTTGGACCTGGTCAGAAATGCGTAAAGACAGCTACACTATTGACATGTGTATTGTGTTAGACTCCAATGGGGTAAGCATTACTTATAATGATGTCGTCGATATACCCCTAGCAAGGACAAGGGGGTGATTATTAAGGACATGTACAAATATATACTGCAGTCAATGAAAATTGATAATTGATAAACACAAAAATTGATATCATTACATTCATATCAATAGAGAAACAAATCAGATTTTATCGGGATTTATTTTGTATATAATTCAGACAGGTGAATTGGTTCGGATGATGGCTGGTGACGATCTCAGTTCGACGGACATCCATCTGGCTGCCGGAGACTCACTATTGGTTGGTCAGGTGGCCGAGATGACGCAAGTCGACCCACGTGATACGCTGGCAACGACGCGTGTTCATAACCGGAAGCTACAGGTTCGTCGTTTTGTAAACCATATTTCTAAAACAAAGCCTTTCCAATAGCGAAGCCTCCGAGTTGTATGTGCTCCCGTTTGCTAGTACATTTTTATCCTCACAAACACACGCATATACTCTCAAACTGTGAACTGATTAAAACTATATGAAACGTACCGACCTTTTAAATCGCTTATTATAACATAAACAGGTACGCGAAAGGTATATACAAGATTTGTCTTGTAATACACCAATTTAAGGCAGTTAGTAAGCTTTTACTACATAATGAACATGTGTGTATTATATTTGCATAAGCACATTAAACTACTCAGATAAATACACGAGACTTTGTAATGATAACAGCTAAAAGAGAACAGACATCTCTTTATGTAGGATTGTGGTTTTATATTGCCCATTTTGCCTTCTGTGAGTAATAGGAGGGAATAAACCATTAATGACATACCTTTTTGCTGAAGCATCGTAAATTGATCCCCGATGGATAGAGCAGTGCGTTATAGACATCCAGGTCAGGGTTCGAATCTGACTCGTATCTGTTTTTGTGTGGTGCTTTCCCTACGGAGTAGCCCCTCGGGTTTGTATTCCAAGTGTAATCAGCTTGTAGGCTGAACCTACTCACCAAGCACCTACTCATTAATTACGGCATTCGGATAGTGGAGTTGTTAGGAGATTGTGCTGCAAACCTTCAGGTTGTGGGTTCGAATGCGAGACAAACTTGTATTTGTAGGCTTTTTCCTAAAAGTAGTACTTTTTCGGCCACATGCCCCATGGGTGACCAACGCTGAAGCTAAACAAACACTCGCCCACCCACTCACTCAGTCACCCACTCATTAATTGATCTTTACTCAAAAGTAACAATCACGGCAATGATTTAAAAACTCAATTCCTCACACCTCTTCGTCAGCTGTGGGACTTCGCCACCGGTCATCCGCTAGAGATGGGCCACAACGAACACTGTACGGCCAGCTGCATGATGAAGGACGGGGAGAAGATGGTACTCGGTCGGACCGACCAGTACGGCGGAGGTACGACCATCGTCATCTGGGACCTGCTCGGCAACGAGCCGATACGTAAGCTGAAACTGGATGCCTCCATCGGATTCGCCGACCACATCAGCTACCTGAACCTGTCGCGCGACAACCGATACGCGGTGGCTGGCTTCCAGAACTCGTACGACGGCAATGCCAACTTCATCGTCTTCGACCTGACCGTCGGCGACTACGCCAACGCCGACCCGCTAATGCTGGCCCTGGACGCCGAGTCCGAGGTGACGGCGATGTTGGTCAACCACGAGGCGGTGACCGGCACTCGGAAGGGCGAGCTGACCGTCTGGAGTCTGCGGACCGGCAAGGCCCTGCGCCAGTTCGTCTCGCCCAGCGGCGGCGTGCACACCTTGACCAGGGGCGGGGCGCTCTCCACACCCGCTCACGGCGGCGAAATCAAGGCAATTGCCATCTCCGGAGACGGCCAGTATCTGGTCTCCGCTTCGGCCGACACCACGCTTAAGGTCTGGGCTCTACAATCCGAGAAACACATGTTTACCCTCCGAGGTCACACCGACGAGGTAAGTTCGGGTCGCTGATTTTTTCCGGCTCACAGTTTGGCCTTTTTTTCTTAACGTTACCATGTATCAAATACTTCGACTGCCGATATACTTAAGTAACAGCGAATGAAAGTCAGTTTCAAAGTAATTTCTTTTAGGGCGTTACCCATTAATAAGTTGAGTTTTGACATTACGTAATAAATCATATTGAGGGGGATCCGTCATCTTTGACCACTGTGAAGTTCCTATATGACGAGTTATTTTATATTTGGTTGTCACAGGAATACGATGATCTAAAATTAAGGAATAACTGTATAGATAATACATTAATATCATCTGCATGATACAAGAATTAACATAATTTTGACAACTTTTATTAAAAAATCAAAAATCCTCATTTTATCTGAGAATTTTATCTGACCATCAAATTAAAGTTTTTCAGTAATTTTTGATGAATTTAGCGGAACCTCTTCAATAGTTACTGAAACTTAGAATTCGTTTATTGTTTTTGAGCTATTGATCTGGTACATATGAAGATGGGAATCCGGACACCAGAACATCAATAATTGGGAGAATATGAACAATAGAGAGCCTATATTGTGTATCTGCAAATGCACACATATTCCCCCATCTTCTTCCCTCTGGATCCCCCCCCCCCCTCCGCATAGACACACACACGCGCACACACACACGAATACGGAGATTGATGATCCTTCCGTCGTTCCAGGTTTGGTGCTGCACTATATCGCACGACAACGACATCATCGCGTCTGGATCACGCGATAACACAATCCGACTCTGGCGCATGCAGAACGGCGTCCAAATCTGTGCCTTTAACGCCGGCGTCGATATCTTCACGGTCAAGATGACCTGTAGGAAGAAGACGGTTGTTGCCCTCGGCGACAAGTACGGCGCCAGGAAGCTGATCATGCTGCAGGTCGTACATACAAAGACGAGAAGTGGCCACGGCAGCCAGACTACGTCACCAATGTCAAGCCCGATACCCAATCATTATTAATTTGATAGCAAATTGTTCATTTCAATTCACGTTTTGTGTAACATTGCTGACATTTCCTCGTGCACACGTTACTTGAATTATTTCAGCGGATTTATTATTTTAACCCTCATAACTCAAAGAAGCAATGGAACACTGCACCAACAGGATATATATATATATATATATATATATATATATTGATAACGACCAAGTAAGCGTATTAATATGCAGTGATATTCAGTGTATACTGTGGCTTGGTATATTGTACATATTTTTATATTTCTTATCCGAATTAGAAAACAGGTAAAGCAGTTTTCAAATGGTACGAAGCACCATTCGTTATTGATAATTAGCATTAGTAAATAAGCATTCTACCTAATGGCATCAAGTGGCAACTTCTTTCGTGTGATATCTATATGATCTTGTATGAGTGCGCACACAGTTATCTTTGCATTGACCATTCTAGTCTGTTTACCAAAATTATTAAACTGGCCGGTTTTGATATTCATCTATAAATCATCTTGTGTTTGATTCAAGGATGTTGTTCTTCCTGTCGTGTTACCGATTATCCAGAACATCGGGGGGAAAGATGCTGGCATTATTGCCGAAAATTCTTTCTATGACAGTGCTTGTGTATTGTTATTCAAACTTGTGGAATTGGAGCCCTATAAACGAAACGGGTGGGCGAATAAGTAGCGCCCATAATATACGACAATGGTTAAATGAAGATATTTTTGTAGCTATGCATGTTTCTCATAAATACCATAGATTAAAGTCAGCAAGAAGTGATGAAACCGGTAAATATATTAATACCAAATGTGTAGTCAATCCCAACTCGTAACAATTAAGTATTCCAAATAGACAAAGCCAAATTATCTCCTAGAAAGGATGGTAAACATACGATCGAAAATGGTGATATGCAATGTGTGAAAAATAGACAATCCCTAGTTTAATCCTTGCTTTGGTACCGTGGAATAGTAATTTTATTACTCTGAATAAACTGATTACTGTTGCCATTATCATTATTATTATCATTATTATATTATTATTATTATAGTTTGCTACGATTATGTATGCCTTAGGGCTTTCATTTTGGTGAATGTTACTTCATTGGCTGACGGCAGAAGCACAAAATTACTTGCCATCAACAGCAGCAATCGACTATCAAAGGCTGTTATATTGTTATCTCATATTTATCTTAATGTGATTAGATGATCAACTGATTAGCTCTTATCTGAATGTGAGACAGACAGGTCTGACCTATATGGTGTTTCATCTAATGATGCTGTAGGTGACCTTTGTAATGAATCTCGAAATATGCGATATGCGGCAGTGTAAGCTGTTACCTCTTCTATTTTATATATATATATATATATATATATATATATATTCATGTATTCAGCTAATGCTAACACATATAACACTAGTGATAAATATTATATTAACATACGGTGCCTTAGTGCTGAAGTCATTATTCGAACGTTATGGATTCAAATTCGATGTTCTCATTGGTGCTATTCGTTTTGATACTAGGGTGAATCTATATATATATATATATATATATATATATATATACGTATGTTAACATATGTATTGTAGTATGACGTTTAAAGACGTGTTTGTTCTGATTGGAAAATATCTTTAAATGCACGTATTCGACCAAAGGTTTGTTTAATGAACTATGCAGCAAATCATTTATTTTGAGCCTGAAGATACTTAATTATGGCTTATGTGCAGATACATATGTATGTATGGATGTATGTCTGGATTGATGGATGGATGGATATATATATATATATATATATATATATATGTATATATATATATATATATATATGTGTGTGTGTGTGTGTGTGTGTGTGTGTGTGTGTTTGTGTGTGTGTGTATGCATATAATTTCAATCATGCAGAGAAAGGCCTACAAATTGTACATAATTAATTTTCAGTTCTGTAGCTTATTTTTTTCAGAAGCGCAATGGTTATTGTAGTTAACCGGCCGTTACTTTATGTTGTATAAATTCTTGGGCTCGTGTTTCGCTCGTACTAATTTAGCACAAATACAATTCTGTATTGGACTTTAGAGTGGTATTTATGTGTAAGCTGTTTAGTATCAGATTGTTTGTGATGTTTTCACGTTTTGCATTTACAAAGCCTATAATCTAATTGATTCTTTATGAGCTCAATGTTTTATAAAGCTGCTTACTATATATATGTTACAAGTATATTGTTGTTGCCATTTTATTACTGAAATATTTGCACAGCTGGTGTGTGTGTGTGTGTGTGTGTGCGTGTGTGAGTGTGTGTGCGTGTGTGTGTCTGTTCTCTGATGAACGTAGGCAATATATGTAGATAATTATGTATTTTAAAATTTCTAGTTATAAAACGTTATTCTGTCTTTCGTCCATCGATATTATTTAAACAACAACTGAATTATTACAAGCACATTTTAAGTGAGAATGACTCAAATATGATAATGAAACAATACAGAGTTCTCTTAAATCTAACATACGCTCATGTATGCAGAGAACTCTTTATTGAAAATAAATATAATTTCAAATTATACTATTTACAATTGTTACTGTTCTGGAATAGAGTAGAATGATAAATGTTTGGAGAAACTGTATTCAATTATGAACTGATAGGAACTAGCTGACAAAAAAGACACGGATTTTACGCCGCCCAGATCAGTACATCCACTGGGAAAAAGCTCGCATGCTATTTGATACCACGATCGTTTGCAAACCAAGCCAAGTATTAATCGATGCAATGCATGAACAACGTATTTTAACACATTAGTCTTATCAACTTCGTAAAACTCTTCCAGTCTGCGGCAAGTCATTGTTATGTTTCTGATTCACGAACGTCCAGCGTTTTCTTGTCATTCGAAATGCTTGGAAACCCGAGTTGATTCGATAGCTGGAAAACGTTGCTTGCACTATGTGTAATAGGCAATTTATGATGAACCTGGATATCTTCAATAATAGGCAGAATTTCAATATTATAAAGTGGTCGGGACTGGTGGTATTTGAACTTAGAACCTTTCAAAACTGTATGAATTATTTTGACTTCTGTACTACCTGTTTATTCATTCATGAAATCATTCATGTGATCAGCATGCGATTTCATCAGAAATATCCCTGCGTTCTCATTATTGTTTATAACGGGGATACGCCTTTCAACCAAGAATCACTCCACGTACAGGAAACCATTTATCAAGCGAAATTGCATTAAATATGGTTACCACGCTGATGATGATGGTGGTTGACGTTTTACGGCCACTTTTGTGCATATGGTAGGCTAACTGGGATAACGAAGTCAAAGATGAAACACCCTTCACATATGCCCACACCGAGATTCGAACTCAGGTGGCTGTGATCTGTGATTCGGCGCGCTATCAGTTAGACCTCGGAGGCCCCACCGATGATAATGAAGCGTACACAGCTATAGAGTCAGGTGATAAATTGGATAATATATTATCTTCAATTGGAAATTGCAATGCAGACATAAGTATTTGCATGAACAGCAACATGCTGAGGTTCAATGCGGAGAAGACGAATTAAGTGTGTTGTCACTCAAGCAACGTGTGAGGAAAATTGCGAATTTTCATATTAAGGTAGGAACCAGCTACATAAAATCTTCCGTGTCTGTGAGAAATCTAGGCCTTAGATAATATATAAAATTAGGATGGAGAAGAGAGGCGGTTAGATTCCGAACTGATGAAAAGGCGATTCCGATGGCACAGTGACTAGAGCATTGTGCTGCAAACTTACGGTTTGTGGGTTCAAAGTGTTTATGGTATTTGTTTTCTTAGACAGATTTCCTGTACGTTTTAGGTCGTAAAGAATATTGTATTTCACTTATTAATTTAAAATTGCAGTATATCAGGTAATATTATTTAAAAGTTATTAAAAATAAGCCATTTATAAAATCGATAAAATGTCATTATATATATTTATATATTATAATTTATATGCTCTGTGAACCAGAACATGTTTTAATTGTGATTTCACTACAGACGGCCTAAACAAAAGTCATCTTTTGCTATTTCAGTTCCAGTTTGCATCAAAAATAAAAACCTGCTCCTAGCTCTCCATAAAGGTGGAAGTTGTAGAAGTGGAAATGTAGTGTTACATACATAAGTTGTCCAATTACGAAGGAAGATAGCTACAGTTACATGTCTACATGTGTATATCTAAACGACGTTACTTCTCCTAACTTATGTTACTTCGGAAAGGAGAAAAAACACTACCATACAGATATCCGACTAGGTAATGTTGAAGTCGATACTTAGGCTATGCGAATGTGTGTCTGTGCGTGTGAGTCGTGGCACTGGCTGAGAACATCAACACCTAAACAGCATATAAAACAAAAAAGTACCATTTGATACCACACCTCACAGTTAACAACACGTGTGTGTTGTCTATGATACGTTAACACATATAGAGGATAACTACTTTAACACCACAGTTTACATTCAGCAATAATTTGCTGTGGTTCTAAAGAAACCTATAAATCTGAAAATGTTCTACATCACTGATCATGGCGTCATCTTTATTCTGGGTTCGACTAGCCAAACAAGTCCTACCTATAACAACCGTACAGATAGAAGTCCGATAGGTCTGGCGTAATCAATTTGTTGTCTGATCAGGGTGAAAAGGCTCTTCGTGCGTCAACCAACATAACAGTTTGAGTTGAACAAGTGACAAACTTGTGTCGTGTACACTACCTACATATGGGAGCAGCGAAGTGACTTAGCTCAAAACATTAAGTAGCAATACTGCACAGTGGATTATGACTTAAACATAACTAAATATAATCTTAAATACTATGACTTGCTCAACTTAACGGCTAAGCCTCATACATTTACGTTCATCACTTTGTGGAAATATAGGTCTTAATGGATATTTAGGTGTTGGTGCTTTGAGCCAGTGCACCATATATATGTATTCTACAACACGCACAGACACAGACACCCACACACAGACACAGGGAGAGAGAGAGAGAGAGTAGTGCAGAAAGATAGACAGACATATTCGTCTGTCTATTTGTATGTCTATAAGAAGAAGAATCAGCTAAGCAACGAACACCAGACAATGACGATAACCAGATATCTATCTCAGATATCGCGATCATTTAAAATCAGGATTTGGCTTTTATTATCCTAGACGATGAAACAACAATGGATTACTACAGGATCCCCCCACACTCTCAGACCGTAGGACCTGGTGGAAATCCGCTGCTGGTCCGGATGAAGTTGGGAGTTACGATCCTGAGTACGTCATCCAGTGATCCGGCGTTAGGTAAACGGTCGTAGTCGTCGGCGACATCGTTACAGTTGCCGCAGATTCCAGACAAGTACTGGCCGTATTGAGCTTTATCGACGAAGGCTGCCATGACAGAGAGTTCGTCGGCGAACTTGGCGTAGAAGCGAAGCTTACATGTGACATCTTCCGGGATCAGGGTGAAGCCGACGTCGATGTCCCCAGTCATCCGGATGATGCCGTCCGAGTAATTGGTTGGATAGGCCACCCACTGGTCAGCTACGAAGTAATTCTGCCGAACAGAAAAAATAGGAAAGCCGGAATTATGGATGACGAGGGAGGATGGGCATTGGGCATGCACGCACGCGAGCGCACTGACACACGCGCATAGAACTGAACAGCTGAATTAGTGAAAAGAACGTTTGCAAAGCCTTGACATGTATTTATAACGATGTACTGTTTGATTCCGTATAATAGAGTAAGGCATATGTGTAAGGAATCTCGCTTTCGCCATCAAATTCATCGCCGAAATTGATGCAGTTGGAGTTTTTTTTTTTAATTCTACTGAGCAATGATAATATTTTAATAAGCGCTTAAACTGCATATAGAGTACCGTATTCATCAATCTACATCAATACGACATTTGCCGAAAGTTTTGCCACTTTCGTTCTCTGCCATATATTCTCTTGTACAGAACGTTTTCCCTTTTCCGCGCTGCGATAGTTACTGGTATTCGTTGTTAGATATAGTGGGCTGTTTGTTGGTATGGTTTTTGTACGAAATGTACGAGATTCCCGCTTCTTCACAATCTGCATATAAACACGAACCAGACCCTTCCAACGGTAAGTAGCTAGCAACTTATATGAGTAAATAAACATTTATCAAAGGAGAGAGTTCTGTTTGAATACTATGTCTGCGAATTGGAACCATCAAAGCGTGGATTCAGGCAAATATAAATATTCTTTGTACACGAAGGAAGTAGGAACGGCGAAATTATGACACGTTGGTATAAATGATGTAAATACGCTTTTATAAGATAAATTATCAATCGTTAACGAAACAATCACGGTTTAGTTACACAAGAACCAATAATAACGAACGAGTCTAAATGATATTCACAAATCATTCATGATTATTAGCTTAATAGCCAAGGTTATTACCAGCATGACTCATAAACACTCAACTAGTCAGTGAGTGTGAGTCAGTGAGTTAGTGAGTGAGTGAGTAGTTTGTTCAGTCTCAGCGCAGGTCACACCTAGGTAAACATCTCAAAAACACAGGTCCGAGTCTGATTCGAACTCAGCACATGCAGATTTGCTGCAGCGCAGTGCTCTAGTCGGCGCGGTATCGTGGCGCCTTTATCCATAACGCGTAGTCGCTGATAAAGAGACAATTATAACCTCTATTGTTATGGTATACTTACCCAGATGCCGAACTTCGACATAAAGGTAGAGCTAGTCGTGCCACCGTTTATTATTATCTGCACGCCTTTCGGTACCACGAGTTGCGAGTCGTTGTGCGGCTTATAGTTAGTGACGATGACGCCGAATCCGCATTGGTACCCGTGTCTGTTCGGCGGCGCGAACGACAGCACATAACTGTCGGTGTTCTGTAGTAGAGCGGTCCCGTCCTTATCGTAGAAGATCACCATCGGATCACCGATCACGGCGCAGCGACACATACCTGCCGGGTGAAACAACCCATCAGTAGAGTGGCTACTATCGCGAACACCTGATTGTGGGGGGGGTCCTTTCTATAGCCTCGATCACGCGTCGGATGTATGGCAGAGTGGGAACTACCAAGGGAAACACCCCACAAATTCAGATATGGTTTGAATTCGAACCCTGACCTGGAAGTTTGCAGCGCAGTGCTCTACCCACTGCGCTATTCTCGGGCCCTAAGATGTGTTGGTCTCTAATAGAAGGATGGTGTTAGAGCAATAATGCTGACTTTCAATTTCGGAACGGGTTTGGCCTATTTAGATTAATCCCGCTTAATCAGAATTATGCCAAATTCCCGGATATTTCACCCAGGACAAACTATTCAGCGATAAATATTCAACACCAAACAGGATAATAGAGATATTGATAATATAAATCGATCGAGGGCATTGTTCACACCAGGCGTCACATAACGGAATTGTTCTAAACCTCCATCCATTGTCTGCCACAAACAACAACAACAATAAACAAACCAAACAATGCAACAACTACAATAACAAAACAACGTGATCATCTTTTGAAATATTTATTGTTTTTCATGTGTTAAATCATACAAGAGATTTACAGGAATTGCCCGACAAAACATTATTGTTATCGTATTTAGTTAAGTTCTTGGTAAGAAATATTGAGAGATCCTCAATATGAAGGTATACATTAATCATGGAGATGACGAAGGAAACCTTTTTAATAGTTCTGTAATCGATATTTTTGTTGTGCAGTCTCTTCATAAAATGTTGTAAAAGTCAAATATTACTATACAATTATTATTATTATTAATATTATTATTATTATTATTATTATTATTATTATTACAAGCATCTAAAATAATGTATTTACCTGCATGTTCTCCAGGTGAAGTTGAAAGGGAAGTATGATTTCCGGTCAAACATGAAAACCTTTTTATTGCCACATTTGCTTTCCCTGGTTATTGGCCTTAATCAAGAACTCACCTTTAAGTAGTCCATCCCAAAATCAGTCAAGCATTTGACAATGTTTTGTTTATATCCGGGCTCGGCTATCGCCGAAGGTAATTTCATTATTCGCTTCGTCTCATTAACTTTGGGGTCGATCACCCTATTTAGCCTGCTACGAACACAAAAATGAAATGAAAACAGCCCCATTAACATTGTTTACAGTGGATAGATCAGTCAGTGAGACATACACATGACAAAGTTAATCTTTATAATCATACTGTATGAATACAACTTTTAGAGAGAATCATAATAAATTAAATATATATAATAAATTCGAACTACCTGAAGATAATATTAATTTATAACTTTTTGTTAATTAAGATACTACCAGAAATGATAATGATTATGATAATGATGATGTTGAAGAAGAAGATGATGATGAATTTATGATATTATTTATTCTACTACTACTAGTACTACTACTACTGATGATGATGACGATGATAATGATGATGATAAAAATAATAAAAATAATACTAATACTAATAATAATACTACTACTACTGCTGCTAATAATAATAATAATAATAATAATAATAATAATGGATACATAATGAGGATTAAAAACGGAATTGGATAGATAAAAAACAACTCCTGTGATTCATCTTCCGTATACATACAAATGGTCCGATTGCATTTTCTTAGAGCAGAAGATGCGTCCGTCTGATCATTTTTGCAGACAACGTCAGTGTTCATCAGATAATCTTCAAGTAATCGGTTATATAATTTGCCAGCTTCTTCCGCGATAACATTATTGGATGTGTGTGGCCGAGAAGCTCCGAACCAACAGCAATGAAGTAAAGTCGATGTCTCTACCCTTTGATCATACGAAAGGAGAACAGACGATTTACGTCGGTTCGCTTAGAGACGCAGAGATCGTTAAATACAATCAAAACTGACAGGTAGCCGATGCCAGTTGTGACTCGTTCGGGGCTAAGTTGATCAATTCACCTTCGAGACATGAACCCAGCTGATGTCAATGGCAGCAACCAGTTCGTTAGCTCATCCCGAAGATAAATTTGCCAGTTATGTCAAGGTATGCGCATTACTTTGACTGTACGTCGATAATTAATCTGAGATAATTGATGGCAAATGTAACTTTTATTGTCTTCTGTGATTTGTGTCGCCCTTTAAAGTCGTAATTATAACCCGAACAACGTCATTGGCGGAAATTATCCGGCACAGGTACGTAGATGACTGTGTGTATTTAGGAACGTATGGTAGTAAATAGTTGCACCTGTCTGTTTGTGTACGAGGAATTCATTTTTATTACACACTTATTTATGTACATTTATAGATAAGTTAAACTTTTTATATAACCTAACGGGCGTAAATACTGTATAGTAGTAATTATATATATATATATATATATATATATATATATATATATATATATATATATATATATATATATCAATTCACTTTTGTACTTCTGTGGATTTTATATTGTTACAAGTTTATGAACTATACCGCGGCATGAAAAGATAGGGTATCAAGACAAATCAGTGGTTCCACAAATAGTTTCTGGCACATGCTGTAGCAATTTAGAAGGATGCCTGTGAGGTAGCCGCTACTCAATGCCCTTTTATCATACCCTGAATATGAAGAGAACTTCAGAACCATGTGAATAACTGCTACTTTTATATGGAGCCTATTTCAAGGTTCAAGAAAAATAGACATGATATCAGATATCCATATATTCCACCAACTATTGCCGTCTTTCCCGATACCATCTGCTAATAATTTGGCGAGTAAAGGTGAAACGCTTGAACCTGAATCTGCTGAATCCAACGCTGGTCACACTGACGAAATAGACAAGCAACCACGCATTATTAGGAACTACATGATTTGATACAAAATATCGGGCTGAAGAAGTCTTGTGGCGTGAAACCTTTTTGAGAACATTTGTAGAAATACAGCTGCTAGGAAAAGACATGAACAGTTCTCAAAATATATTTCGGTTATGTTTCTGAAATACAGCGAGAGCATTTTTGACAAATTGGGTGTTGGTCATGAACTAAATGATCACCATCTCGTCATAGATAGTTCCTCCAAATGTGTCTAAAGTGATCTTCGGCATAATGGAAATCAATATACGTCAAAACTAGTTGTGCAAATAAAGGAAAACCACGAACATGTAAATAATACTCTGGAAACTACAGGCTACAACAGGTACATAAGGAGATGTCTACCATCCGTCGACAACCTAGTCCACAAAACTTTAAATTTGTTAGTACAATCTTGAAATGCATACGCTATATGTATCCAAGGTAGTTTTTGAAGAATGCGGTGATATGATCATATCTTTGAGTATATGTCATTATGGGATTTGCGCTATTCTGAATTCCCTTAATTGATTGATGTTCTATATCACGGAGATATAATAATCTTACAAAGGGGCGCATGTGCGTGTGTGTGTGTGCGTGCGCGTGCGCGTGTGTGTCTTTGTTTGTTTGTGTGTGTGCGTGTGTGTGTGTGTGCGTGCGTGCGTGCGTGCGTGTGTGTGTGTGTGTGTGTGTGTGTATGTGTGTATGTGTGTGTGTGTGTGTTTTAGGGTACATAGTATGAGGCAACAGGCACAGAGCATTAACATATCTAAACATCCTTCGAAACCTACCTCCATAAATCTAAATACAACTATACATACATTGATCTAAAAATAAAATGTTACATACCTCCAGATATTGATAGATGTGTGCGTATACCTAAGCATGTGTCTGGTCTACTCATCAGCCTGTGGGAACCAGCTAATTCGCTTTTCGTACGCGACAAATATGTCACGCCCACAGGAAAGCGGCTACATGCAGGCTACGTACAAAAAAGCGGAAGCACGTAAAAAACATACCATTTGATACCACAGCTCGCAACAAACAACACGTGCGTGTGGTTCAATGGTGACTTGCTACATACATATTATAAACTATTTTGACACCACAGTTTACATTCAACAGTAATTTTCTGTGGTCCAAAAGAAACCTGTATATAAAACATTTCGACAACTCAGATGCTGACCTCAGCTTTATTCTGGGTTCGAATAACTAAATAAATCATACCTATATGAACTATATATATCAATACACGTCCGATTAGTCTGGCATCGAAGTTCTTCTCTAACCTAAGTGAAAAGTCAGGCCTTTTATATACCCTAGGCGTGTTAACAAACATTACAGTTTGTTCACCACAAAAGAATGTACACTAACTCAGCATGGACTCACTGAAGCGATTTAACTAAAATATAAACAAAGTAGCAATACCGCACAATGGATTATTACTGGACTAGAACGAAATATTTTATATATATACATATATATATATATATATATATATATATATATATATATATATATATATATATATATATTGCTCTTTTTATGTATTGTATATCTTCAGTCATTATATTTTGTAATTCTATTGGAGAGAGAGAAAGCGAGATCGTTTGTAGATTATCTTCCATTCACGCTGGTAAGGTGTAAAAATAACCTATTTTTAGAGACTGACCGCCTGAAGACATATCACTTACAATCAACTATCTACTTTTATACAACTCAGATGGCTAAGTTTTATACGTTTGGTATATACAGTCATATATCACGTGTGTCATTTATTTATTTTCAGGGATTATATTTAGTAAGAAAGTGGGCGTTGTTTTCGAACAAAAATATCAAATATCAGAAAAGATAGCAGCCGGAAAGACAAATCCTTTGGATGTATATTTTGAGTCGAAAGAAAAGGACGACGTGACAAATAATAATAATAATAATAATAATAATAATAATAATAATAATAATAATAATAATAATAATAGTTTATATAGCGTCTTATTCAATTTGAATTGCTCTAAGGCGCTTTACATTTAAAACATAATTAAAACATTTTCTGAGCTCATATAGAACGAACACGTTTTATACATAATAAACTGGCTTATATATTATAAATAGGCTAATTTAAATAAGTGAGTCTTAAGAACCTTACCAATTGTTTCTTTACTTGCTGCAAGTTTAATGTGGTTTGACAACTTGTTCCATAGCCTGGGAGCTGATTCTCGAAAGGATTTTTCTCCTTAGAGAGCTGAGTGGTTCCACCTCCCCCCCCCAGGTGAATAGGGCTCATATCGCAGCATTCTCGTTGGTAAAATATACCTGTGAATCAGTTCGTTTAGATACACCGATGCTGAATGCACGAAACAGGATGTTGTACAGTGATCTGAAACGTAAAGGAAGCCAGTGCAGCTGGATCCAAACTGGTGTAATATGTTCCCTTTTGTGAGTGCGTGTCACCAGATAGACATGCAGCCCAGTTCTGTACTCGCTGTAGGCTGTTTGTTAGAGAGAGTGGGATATTATGCAACCATACATTGCTATAGTTGAGCCGTGATAGCGCAGTTAGTTAGAGCGTATGTATCGTACCCGAACGGTCGGGTGTTCGAGGTTCGTTGGCTGCAATGCTGTCATGTGGCGACTGGTTCTCTGATCCATAAAAAAAAACTAATACCTGACAGGACACGATGGCTATGTGCTTGAATAATGCTTTGCGCCTATAATGGCAGCATGCGTTGTATGTTCCACTGGGAGTTGAGATGTGTGTCATTAATTTAAAACAAAACCACTATGGACTGTAATATTCTAAACAATTACAGAGTTATTTCAAATCTTACATTTTTATCTAAAGTTATAGAAAAGGCAGTTGCTTTCCATCTAAACAAATATGTAATCAATAATAACCTTAATGAATCACTACAGTCTACCTATAAAAGTGGTCACAGCACTGAAACAGCCTTGGTTCGAGTGAAAAATGATATTATGATGTCAATTGATCAAGGTAAGCCAGTAATACTTGTTCTTCTGGACCTGTCTGCTGCATTTGATACAGTTGACCATAATGTACTTTTCCCTAGGTTAAAAGACATGTTTGGTCTGTGAGGTAAAGTACTTGAATGGTTTAGATCCTATCTGGAACAACGCGACCTGAGAGTGTCTGTTCATGGTATTTTATCTAACATTCAGTTTTTGTTATCTGGTGTACCACAGGGTTCAGTTCTTTGTCCTCTAGTTTTCACAATGTATACCCGTCCTCTTGAGATCATTGCGCAGCGATGTGGAGTTAAATATCACTTGTAAATCGCCTTAGAGCTGTTATCTAGCTGTATACAAAGCAATCAACGCTGATTTAACTTTATTTACAAATCCTAATTTGGAAACTCCAATGAGTTCGTTATTCCAAATTTCGATAAAACCAATATTGTACAGAATGTATCTCAATTCACGTGCCCAGTTTCGATGAAAACGTGCTCTATACAGGTCTTTGTTTACAGTTATTAGTAGGAAAGTATAAACAACATAACTAAGTCTAGCATGGCTGCCAGATACAATATTCCATCAGTATTTTATCATTGCTACTTTTCGATCTACACAAAGCGAGAACGGACCAAGTTCAGATGCCACTGCAAGGTTTAATGTGGAGAGTTTTACGCTCAATATATTTTTACAGTATCTATTGAGCAGTGTTTGCATCTGACTGGTGGGCATATAACCCAAGACACATAAGCCATAACACAATATAGGGATAATACATGTATGGAAACATTTAAGGGGGGAATATTCCTAACTGCCTCATGTTATACCATAAACCCGCGAGAGCCTTTTTGGCTTGACCTGTCAGTACATTTAATGATATTTTGATGATGCCCCCGGCTGTAAATGTTATACCTGGGTAACTGTAACCTGCACACTCTACGAGCAACTGATCTCCATAGAACCACACTTAATTGTGTCTTCTTGGACCCGACTGTGTACATAAGAGTACCTGCGACTTCGTGTGGTTTACAGTTAATTTCCACCTGTAATCATGCAGAATATCTAGTGACGCTTGGAGTCCTTCCAGAGTGTTTGACGGTATAACTAGATCATCAGCGTACATCAATAACATAATATTTGTATCCCTATTTTTACTCCACCTTCAGAGTTTAAATTTTGTATCGAGGCTTGTAACTCGTTAACCATTAAGTGCGAATCGATAGGGTGACGAAATGGCCCATCGTTGTAAAGCTGGTAACGTTAGGAAGAAATCAATAACACCTTGCTTGCCCCTGACATAACACTTGACCTGATCATACATATCCCGGACTTTCCTTAACAATTTCCGATTCATACCATACTGTACAGCTTTATACCAGAGTTCATTTCTATAAACACTATTGAAGGCACGGCGGGTTTTAACTAACTAGCACAGAAATTATTACCAAATGTATATATCATTTAAATAAACATATAAATGTTTACTCTATATAGTGGTCTTTTATTGCCCATTACCAACAATGTACCATAGGAATTGATCAAATCTAAATTGATGAATTTTGGTGCATTTTTTGAACCGTCCATATACCAGTATATTTGCAGTAGAATTCAATAAACAACACCCCATTAGAATCTAACCAATTAATTAACTGTTGGATTAGAGCGGTTAACTAATTAGTCACAACTCTCCAGTAAAAATTCAGCTAATCTCTGATTATATTTCAAAAGTAATTACTCATGGAGAGTGGAAAGATGTGATATTATCTTTAGTGCCAGTAAATGTGTTTATTAGAAGCAACAATAATATATTAGATTATGTTTAGATTTATTATCCCAATGTTTTATAAACATCATATTAAACTATGTTTTGGGAGAGTGTGTCCATAGCAAGAATGATTTGCTAATAATTATAATATATAAAGCTAGTAATTCTAGGAATATACATGACTAGTATAAACGTATGTATGCGCCCGCAAACAAATTCACACACACACACACACACACACACACGCACACACACAGACACACACACACACATATATATATATATATATATGTGTGTGTGTGTGTGTGTCTGTGTGCGTGTGTGCGTGTGTGTATATATACACATACACACACACACACACATTTATTTATTCATTACCACAATATACATTTATAAATACAAATACGTATACACATGCACGTGCCCGCGCCATAATGATACTATTAATAAAACAACAACATTAAGTATAAATAAAATACCCAAAACAAATCTAACATGTAGCCTAAGGATGTCATAATATTTTTGATAACATATTATAAACATTTATCATTTAATTAATACAGGAATAATTTACAGCCAGAAAGAGCGGACAAAATTAATTTTATTTTCTAAGATTTACGAATTGAGTGTATCACGAGAACTACTTCTCGTTGGTTATATACCGATGTTTATCATGGCAGGCACGATCATAATCGATATATAGTATCTGTATCTGTACTACATAATGGCTGCCACTTACATCACAGCTAACATCTTCCTCAACCAAACACTAGTCGTTTACTTGATTGATTGGTTTGATGACTGGCTTGATGACTGGTTTGATGACTGACTTGATGACTGGTTTGATGATTGGCTTGATGACTGTCTTGATGACTGGCTTGATGATTGGTTTGATGACTGGTTTGATGACTGGTTTGATGACTGGTTTGATGACTGGTTTGATGACTGGTTTGATGATTGGCTTGATGACTGGCTTGATGATTGGTTTGATGACTGGCTTGATGACTGGCTTGATGACTGGCTTGATGACTGGCTTGATGACTAGCTTAATGACTGGCTTGATGACTGGCTTGATTACTGTCTTGATGACTAGCTTGATGACTGGCTTGATGACTGGTTTGTCTGGAGAATTGTCGCGGTAGACAACGAAAGGCGTTTCTGTATAATGGCATTTTCTGCGACCTATATATCGAAGCAAGTCTGATATGTTCTTCTGAAGAGGTGACGACCACGCCGCGACAGGCACCATTTATAAGATTATGCCAGATTTGTACCGTACACCCTTCGGAATTATATACATCGTGTTTATTTAAAAAGGATTTTCGCTCAATCAATAGCTGTTGTACAGTTCTATTATGACAATACGAAAGAAGTGTATATTTAGCTCTCATGGTATAAAGCCCGGATTATCATATTTTAGTGTGAAGAGGATAATTCCTAAATCTTAAAGTTCCTTCGCAATTATTTATGTCGCTGTGAAAATGTAGGATTAAGAAGGTTTTAAAGAAAACAAATTATAGTTTTCTGAAGATAAATGACAGTGTTTATTTTTATATCTACTTATTATCCCGTGTTTTCGCTGGGAGGGGGAGGGGTACACTTGATACATTTCGTAACAATGAAATATGTATTATGTTATTACTTCTGGAAAAAGATGTTGAACAGACGTGGCCTAGTGTACATATTTCTGTAGCTGATAGCGCGCAACAACGCGAACGACATAGACTTGCGGTCAATGTCTAGCTGCCTTTGGTGTTTTATTCGCCGTGTATCAGAGACGAACATTGAGAATATTTATTTATCTGCTGAATTTTTCAGAGCTGTATCGATATCTAGCCCTTGGTTGTAAGTTATGTTATAGATATCAGTGGAAAACCTGATTTGCCAATTGAATGGACTCACGAAAGGTCTTTTACAGCAAACGGCACATATTGGTAAACTAATCGGCGCAATGTACTAGATACGACAATATCTACACCATCTTTGTAATACCCCTACTGCTAGTTTTAATCAACACAGACTCATGATAATGGACTTACCACCAACGTTCGCTAGATTTTGAATGCCCTTAATTTGTGGTCGCGATTTGTAATACACCATTTTGGACTTACCCCGTGAACATCATCCATGGAGGCATTGATAGGTATAGATACTGTAATGAAGGTTAAATTGAGATAATGTACTGCTACTGAAATCGTCATTGTAATGGAATTTGTACGAAGTCCTCAAATCTCGATTATCACCAAACTAAGTGGTTTTTATTTTGAATTTAATTAAATATTAGATTTTACATTAAAGAACACCTTCTGGTTGAGTTAATGATTCATCGTTTTCCCATTGAAACTTTATCTGTATATGTTCACTTATATTGGAATGATAAAAAAGACACATATACTTAAAGAACTATATAGACTTACTTGATAACAAGTACTTTTATATATGTATATATATATATATATATATATATATATATATATATATATATATATATATATATATATATAATTACGTAAAATGACAGACACAGAGACATACAGATAGATAGACAGATAAGGATAGCACCATTAACCCATATAACCTTTATGTTAATTCTATTACTCATAACATTATGTGGTAATGGAGCTTACAAATCTATCGGGAGCCAAATACGCACAGAAAATGTTTTGTCCAAGAAGAAATTCAGTATGAAGGACATACAAACAAAGATATATATATGTTATAGTTTGAAGATAGCGTAGAAAAATGTATATCTTGGAAATGTAACATATGTGGAAGTATATAATCGCCCTTTTACACAAGTATATATATATATATATATATATATATATATACATGTATATATATTAAATGGAAATTACTGCTCAAAGGAGAAAATGTTCTTTCCACGATAAACTCGAATGGTACAGGCTAAGCATAATGATAAAGGCAGGTAGTTATATTGAAGTGGTCTTGTTTAGACATGGCATACTGATATTATTGATGTATTAAATGATTAAATCGTACATTTTATATTAGTTACTTGTGTTCAGATAATAGGATGTCTGATGTAGCCTGGCAATGATTATAGATGTGACATATGATGATAGTTTGGTGACTGAGATATAATGAATATTAATGCTTTAATATATATATATATATATATATATATATATATATATATATATATATATATATATTGTTTATTTATTATTCATATGGATCAAACATGTTGAGTACGAAGACAGCATTAGTAATCGAACCAAACACGGAGGGAATGGATCCTTTGAACTTCCTCGGGCTCTGATTGAAGTATATTATTTTACTTATAACCGGATACAGGAAGTAACAGAGCACAGTCTTTTTTGGATCAATTCCTATAACGTCAGTCTTCTATTCGGTCATTCCTTGAGCTACTTAATGCTACCTAACAAAGGCTTGTTGACGTCAAACCATTCATCTTAAACAAAGCCTTTTCATATCTGGACATCAGATTCCCTTAGGTATCTCGTTGTTGACGGAGGATAGTGAGAGATTTGTTATCAAGTTTGCCTAATTCATTATTTAACTAAAACAAACGTACTGCAAGTAGCAGGCGCCTATAGAATGATTGTCACCATGTCATCCGACCAGTGAAAGGACCAAACTGGGAAATTTTGATTAACTGAATAATGTGACTGAATCAATTAAATTGTACCTTATATATTTTATATATATATATATATATATATATATATATATATATATATATATATATATATATATATATATATATATATTATCAATATGATGGATTAGGTTGTTGCAAAAGCTAGATTGCTATTTTAATTATGTACTGACAGAGATAAAATATAACTATTTTAATTTACGTCCCAGACAATAAAAAATTATCCATTCGATTTGACAAGTATGTCCTGTAATAAGAAACACAGTGCGTGTGTTTAGAATCATTTATTGTACACGTTCATGGCCAAATACAGTAAACCTTCCGTAGACAGAAGAGCAAAGTGACTTACTAAGTGTCACATGACTGACGATTAACAGAGATAAATTAGAGATAACTTACTAATGACATAGACCATATATACTGACAACACAAGGTGGCCTAATACAAATAAGATCATTAACTCTAATGCCTTCATCTGTCGTTGTTTGTGTGGCTGTGTTATATTTATTTATGGATTTGGATTTGTTTATGGATTATTGTGTATTTGGTACTCTAATTTGACCCTTCATTCTTATCTCTGGATCTTAATATACATCGAAATTAACAATAATTGTCAGTATTTCTACAATTCCCACTTTCTTCTTCAGAAACCTGAGTCCAGAATCCGAGCTTGATAGACTTCAACGGATGTCGCTCATCAAATATGACCGATAACAACTTCGTTCGGGATATGATATGCGGTACTAGTGATCCGGATTTCATCAATCTGACACTAGAACTGGGATCGGGAATCGTTGCTAGGAAACGATGGTTTCCGCCGTGTGATGGACGCTCTAAATGTCTACCTGACGCCGATTATAATACTACTTGGTGTAGCCGGAAACTTTGTCACCTTTTTAGTTTTTACGACAACTCATCTGAACCGACAATCATCTAGCATCTATCTGGCTTCGCTAGCTGTTGTCGATATGCTCTTCTTGTGGTGTTTGTCTATGATCTGGCTCAGCTGGGTACACGTCGACGTCTTTCATCGTCACGTCTGGTGTCAGTGTATCGTCTATATGACGTACGTCTGTACATTCCTCTCCGTCTGGTATGTAGTCAGCTTCACTATCGAGCGCTATATCATAGTCTATTACCCACTGAAGAAGGACCTACTCTGTACGAGGCGACGAGCCAAGACAACTGAAACGCTGTTGGCCATCATAGCTTTGGTTCTTTACTCATTCTCATCCGTCACTAATGGTAACATCTCGTTTAAAACAGTTTCAATGTGTACTCCACTGACCCGCTACTATACTCTAATCACGATAGCGACGACTTGTGACTTCTTACTCACACTCATCATTCCCTCAATCATCATCGTCGTTATGAACGTCCGGATCATCATCAAGATCGTCGCCTACTCAAGGCAGAGTGACTCCCCGGTAATGATGAATAAGTCAAGTCGCAGTTCTGACGGTAGACAGCCAGTAAAGCCGCTAGATGACCCTAAAGACATCCGTGACTTATCCGCGGCGACGCGGTCTCTGGCGGAAACATGATGCAGGTACGCATCCGACGCGGTCGTACGCGCGCCCAATATCGGACCGCCCGCATGCTGATAATTGTCTCCAGCGTGTTCATCATCCTGCCCTTGCCCAATCATCTCTTCCGGATCCACGCTTTCCTTAGGAGCTCACTGGATGAGCGATACTCACCCGATCTGATGGCACTGAAATGGCACGAACTGTTTCAGATACTCTGGCACTTGAATTTCTAGATCAACGTTTTTCTCTACAGCGTCTGCGGAAGACAGTTCCGTGCCTGTGTCCGTCTGCTGTGTACTCGACTATTATACAAATGTTGTTCGTTGAGGCATTATCTGTACGCGATCGGTCTGTGTAGGGCCACAGAAAACAACGATGGTCATACCAGGATGACGTGAAGATTAGTTAACTGTCAAAGAGAGACGAATGTCAACAGAGAGAGAGAGAGAGAGAGAGGAGAGAGAGAGAGACGGCCATTGTTCATTGCAATGCAAATTTTGATAATACAATGTCACACCCATCTATAATGTGAATTAATTGCTCATCCCCCAGACATTGCCTTTAACCTGGTCTGTCCTGTATTTTAACATAATTGTCAACTTAATTTTATATATAGTTAGGCTAATTCAGTGATAACACCAAGAGGCTTTATTTTCAGACAGTTAATTACAGTGTTATAATCAAATACTCGATATTTTACCGAACACAACTTCCCGTAAACATAATCGGCTGACGATGTACCACGTTGATGCTGGAGGTAAAAGTAATTATCCTTGGCCTATATATTAGTCCTACATTTTGACTGCAGGAAGATTCATCCGATCTAATTTTAGTACCACTTTCAATCTACCGGATCAATTATGATAAAGAGCAGGTATTTTTGTTTTGTAAATTAATTAAACCAATTAGTTATCTCTCAGAGCCCCTGATTAGTTGTAATCAATTTCATTATTCAGATCAATGATCTGTTAATTATAAACCGTTAGGTCAGATATTCATAATATTTAAATACACAGCGTCGATTGTTTTCAAGTACACGCACGCATGCACGCACCACATACACAAACACACACACACTATATATATATATATATATATATATATATATATATATATATATATATATATATACAAAGAAAGTTATGTCATTATTACAAAATGTTTTACTTTATTAGCTTTGTATAATGTAGTATCTATATTGTTGCCCTCTTATGTGGTCTTGCAAAACGACCTATTAATTCATAGAATGCTGCTTGATGGATGCATAGTCCTGGAGCCGTTTGTAAGTCCATGAGTAGTAAGCTGCCGGAAGAGTTCATTTTCCCATTGTGTAAATAATTAGGTTACAACCATATAGGAAAATTGTTTACTGTATAGCTATTATACTGCCGACGTTCATTCGCAGTATCGGAGATCTGCTTGAAATCCGCTGTTCTCGGCTATATGTCAAATAGATCAAGTGGATAGGCACTTAAATTTATACCCCGCCACACTTAACTGCATATACTTAGGGATGCTAAATTAGGGGTGAATGAACGTTCACTAATTGATGAGCGGAAATGTATGAGGATTAGCTGTTAGTGTTAGTATATCAAGTATTTACTCCGGGTTTGAAATTATATTTAGTTCTATTCCAGTAAAAATCCATTGTGCAGTATTGCTACTTTGTTTTTCGAGCTAAATCACTTTACCATTTCCATATATAGGTGGTGTAAATCTTATCACGTGTTCAACAAACTGTAATCTTTGTTAACACGCCGAGCGCCTATAAAAGGCTTAACTTTTCATTCAGGTTAGTGAACATCTTGCGACGCTAGAACAGTCGGATGTCTATCCATACGGTTCTTATAGGTGAGATTTATTTAGTTATTCGAACCCAGAATAAAGTAGAGGTTACATCTTTGGTGTCGAAATGTTATATGTATAGGTTTCTTTTGTACCACAGTAAATTACTGTCAAATGTAAATTGTGGTGTAAAAGTAGTTACCTTATGTATGTAATAACTCACCATTGAACAACACGCACGTTTTGTTTACTGAGAGCTGTTGTCTCAAATGGCATTTTTGTACGTGCATCCGCTTTTCTACGTAGCCCGCAAGTAGCTGGTTTCCTTTGGACGTGACATATTTGTCGGGTACGAAACACGGATTAGCTCGGAACCACAGGCTGATGAGTAGACCAGACACATGTATAGGTCTATGTATAATTAAATATGTGGAGGTGTAGAACATTGTATATTGAGATCGATTTATATATAGTTTTATTTATGTATAGATTCATGGAGGTATAGGTTTCAAGTGATGTTTAGATATTGATGTTCTAAGCCAGTGATCACTTTAGCTTATATATATATATATATATATATATATATATATATATATATATATATATATATATATATATATATATATATATGTATGGTTTTCAATACAACAAATGAAAAATTGCTGGAAATATATATATTTATAATTGCTGACCCTTTTAAAAACTCCTTTATTTGCATAAAGCCCATGTCACAAGATATTAATACACGACAATGGGTTTGCGGCACTACAATAGAGCGTGTTTGAATAAGATACAAACCTGGTTGTATTACCGCCATCATAAAGAAATATTCGATAATATACTCTTAGACACACCGATATAGGACAATGGTAAAGACACGATGAACACGATCACTGTGTATGTGCTACTAATATATATATATATTAAAAAGACGCTCAGTGATGAGCCATTATCTATTGTTATAACCAGCTGGCTGCAATATGTACACAACTCACCTCACCGAGTACCTATACTATGTGCTCAGCTATAATTTATGATCTAATTACATCTGTATTTGATCACAAACAACACTGAAAGGCAATAAGCAACGGACAAAAGACTAAAGAGAGGAACGAGATAATAAGAGAGCCGATATAATGACAAATAATGCCTTTTATCTCTAGATAAAGGTTTGACAAGAAAGGAGTTAATTCGATTTTAGTTTTATGTGATATTCAGGTAGTTCCGTCAGTCTGTATATATAGTTACTGAGATCAGTGTTTGCCTAATATCCCACCCCTCTCAACATTTAATTCAACAATTAGTTTAATCTTACTAAGCGATCAACTACTTTAAACTAATCCAGAGTGGCGACTTTTCTTGCTGAGACATGTGTAATGTCTCATCAGTCCCTAAGCCGCAAAGCAAAATCAAAATGCGAATCACCTACAGCCGTGGAGTTTGGCTGTAGAATACCTAAGTCAGATCATCTACAGCCGTGGAGTTTGGGAGTAGAACACCCAAGTCAGATCACCTACAGCCGTGGAGTTTGGGAGTAGAACACCCAAGTCAGATCACGGCAGTAGTGAGAATGTTTAGATTAATTATCTAACCAGCCCTATTTATAGCTATTTTTCAATTGATGTATCTTTCTTCAAAGCAATACTATATAAACTATATAACCCAATTGTCACTGTCTTCAGAGGTCAGTTTTTACAACGGGCAGGCGTCACGAAGCGACTACTTCTTATTACATGCCATCAAATATGTAAATGCTGTTTGGTGCAAGTCCTTAGATCTCGTTTAATTGGGATCAAACGCTAGAGACGGGCCGAGGGTTGTGGAATAAGCTAAATATAATAATCATAGTTAAGCTTAATTTCCCGCCCAAAAGACAACGCTTTAATAGCTATTTTATATGTGTTCATTATACTTATCGATGAAAAGATATTCCTTTTGTATTACTTTCACGACCGGAAGTATATTAGATTTTATATATATGCCTACTCCCCCCCCCCTTTGGGGATTGGTTCGATTACGACATACAAAGTTGTAGCCATCAATATGAAACATATTATCATTGATTATCGTCAAAAAAGCTTCACAAATTAAGATAAAGTCTTGTTTTTTTTGCCATTACTCCTCATGCAATCTTACAATATTTTCAGATCAAAAACAAAATGCTTGATTATCTTTGAATGTTATGATGCAACACTCTATATTCATCACCTCCAGGAACTGAGGCACCCTTAAAACCTTCGACATCATAATATATACATCCCCTCTTAAAAGGTTTACCACAGAGCAGCTATCTAGCTGGATAGGGCGCTATATAAATGACACTTATTATTGTTTAAATCTATCTTGATCATCATCAATCACAGCTTCAGTCATGTTCCTACCAGAAATATACTTTTTAATTGCCCTCAGACAATTACTCAATGGCAACAAGATCGTCTATAGGGATGTGTTCAACTCCCAAATCATACCATTTATCCGTTTAGGTGTAATGCATTGTATAGTGTGATAGTTACATAAGTCATAAACAATAGTTGAGCGACTGTCAATCAATGTACATTTATTTCAATTAGTTGGTCTATCTCAAGCTCAAATCAGTTGATCAATGCATTCATATACAAACATTTCATGTATCAAGGAAAGCCACTGGCACAATGTATGTGCAAGTTGTCTACAGTACTATTTTCTCAGCACAATTTGATAGCTTACATTGTAGAAATGATAGAATGGCCTCGTTGCCAGAATGTATCATATATATAATTATAATATTATGCTACATGTATTTTAAAGAAGCTGTGTTATTATTGAAGTTCGCTGGTTTTCATAATAATCTATAGGATATAAATATTATTCTGTTATGGTAAGCATAACCATTTCTATCAGGATACATAATTGATATTCACACCCAATAACATAATATAGTGTGTCATAAATGCCAAGAGTTAGAGTTATATTTAAAATTTAGAAACATTATAGTAAATATAACTATTCAATTAAAACAAATATTTATCATTATTACTAGTTATTTAGCTTGATATTCTTATAATATGTAATTGGAATTGTAAAATATTTTGACAGTAGCATATAACATCAAATAACTTCACATATGTGTACTTATTAATTAGTAAAAAAAATCGATACTGCCATTTAGACCAAGTTACTGTGTTATTACTTACCATGCATATATGGGTAGATTATAATCATATTAACATTAATCCTACTAAGTGCACAAGTAATCTGTAATAAAGTGTTAATATACGGAAAATCGTGTACATTGGAAATTTTTGACAGATTGTATAATGGATGTAGCGTTCATAACAAAGACAGATGTGTTACACTATAATGAAAATCTTGCTTGCAGATTATGAATTTGGAATTTTCCTACAAGTTATTCCATCAAATCGGAAAGGGCTTTCTCACAGACTTTTACTGCGTTTTCCATTCAGCGCTTTCCAATATATGTGAAGTCGGCGGTACAATGACTGGCTACAATCATTTTGGTGCTGTTTAGTGTGTTGTCATTCATATATTCCAACATGTGTAACCCTACACCGTGATCTCCGCCCGAATCAAAGTTCTACTTACACTTATATCCGTCACCAAAGGGATAGACGTACATTACATGATTTGCGAATGCCAGCTCAGGGATAGTTCGCACCATGTTTAATGCATCACTGAAATACTGCGGATACGTGCAGCATATCCATGAAAAGGCCACCCACTATCAGATATCGTGTCACATTTCTGCAACTTGAATGTGGGGTTCTTCATGATAGGTAGTGGAAGGGAGGAATTTAGTTTAGCGACCACATATCACTACCAACTGAGTTTGAATCTCGGCGTGGGCATATCCGAAGCGTGTTTCATCGTTGACTTCGCTTCATTACCTTTGGAGATCGCTCGGCCCATTTAGCCTACCATATGCACAAACGTACTCGTAAAACATCAATCATCACCACTAACACAATTCGAAACTCTGTCTGTAGTATTATTGCTACATTTTCAGTTTTCATGCCTTTCTAAAAATAGTTGCATTGAAATAACTTACTTGTAAAACTATAGCTAATCAGTAACTCTGATTGTTATCTCTAGTTTTAATGGAATAAACATAAATATAGAATATTGATGTATGTATTATCAACAGTTTATTTCACACAAAGTAACATACATTCACTTTACCACCTTACAGTGTGAAGCTTCTTATATAAATATATCCCCAAGGCATCACTAGCTATGGGAATGTGTACATATAAGAAAACTCAACAGATATAATTGTTGAGGACAAATTAAGTACGCAAATTAAGTACGCATACTAAAAGCTGCTGTTTTGTTTCTAATATATACAAATTTTACACCGTTTATGTCCCTTAATGTCATAAGTTATATCACTGAATACATCACCGATATAACAAGTATATTATATAGATATTTAAATTTAGAATTTTTTAACTAAACTGATAGAAGTTGTAATCATTAAATTATTAAGCCTGATGATTTAATGGCATGTTTATATCTTCCAACTCATCTACATTTTCTAATGGTAAGAAGATATATATATATATATATATATATATATATATATATATATATATATATATATATATATATATAATGATTTGTTTACTTGTTTACTTGATACCTCTTACAAATCACCAGATGGCGCCTCTTTTTGTATAACGCTAACTATTATGGCTTTATCGGTGTTAGTGACACTATCACTTCCTAGTTCGACCTCATCACATTCAACGTGATGTGACTGTCTTGGATGTTCTCCTCGTTTTCTCCTTTAATATGAAG
>JAODUP010000981.1:0-135258 GCA_025642065.1 Paralvinella palmiformis | reverse complement strand
CCAGACCTATTGTACAACATAAAGTTTTATTAATATCATTTAATCACCACCAGCTGCCAAATTAGAGCATCAAGGTGTAAATAGCTTCGGGATGCAAGTAATATATACATGATGATGAAGTATTTGTGGTTTAAGATACATTTGCTCTCTTTTACTAGTTACAACTATAGTTTTACAAGATAAAGAAATCAACGTCAAGTACGTCAGTTTGTGATTAAACCAAATAAATTACCAGACCATAAAGGACTTTCTATTCTACAGATTACACTATTGTACTCCCTCTTCTAGTGTCTCTCTTTCTATATATATATATAGAGAGAGAGTGTGTGTGTGTGTGTGTGTGTGTGTGTGTGTGTGTGTGTGTGTGTGTGTGTGTGTGTGTGTGCGTGTGCGCGCGCGCGTGCGTGTCCTTTGTTCCAGTAACAATTATTATTATTGTATGTTAGCTTAGAGGTGGGAAATTAAGTTTTACTTTCTGATTATTTAGTTTGTCTTCAAATAGCCAAGTTAAACCTTAATCATGAATCTGACACATGCTATCAAAGTTTATTTACTGTTGTAGGATTTTGTTTAAACTTTGTTGTAATCATTCCCTTTAACAGTCTATGGATAGCTTTACGAATGTAGAAAATATACAAAAGGTTATTTATTAATAGTATTGTATAAAATTACTGATCATCTTTAATCATCCTTTTGGTGTTGTCAAAATAAGATAACATTTTGACTGTTTATATACGTTTCACATGATGACAAATGTTTTATTAAGTAGAAATGTAGTACTTTGTACTTCCTACGATGATGCAATTACTTTCTTCCATTTATATTATTGAATGATATCGGTATTCTATTTAGGTTATTGAGGTATTAACATTATTACAGGTTAGTTTTCTACAGTTTGAACTATGAAACAAGTAAATCGAACACGACCGCGAGCCTCCCGGTTGTGAGCCACATCTCCCGGTTTTTAACGAAACCCAAACAAAATAAATATCTAACTTGATCAAGCTTTGTGTGCTATATTTGTTTTTTCCATGGGTGATGTCTCGTCCGTTTTTCGGGGTCAATAAGAATTGTCCAAACTCTGTCTGCTATAATTCACGTGTTCTTTTTGGACGCTTAATCACGACCTGTGCGACGAATAGTGAAGCTACGGTCATCGGGTCAAAACAAACAGTTTCAGGGCTACCAGCTGACTCCTGGCGATGAACTGCCGCTCTACTCTGCTGACAGTCGTGTCGACACGTACTGGGTAGAGATGGCAAAGAAGAAGACGTTTTCTGGTGGAATGCGCTTTCCGAATTTAGCCCATTTCATGACGACACTGTCGGTTATCGGCAATGCTGGTAGCGAATGCGTCTTCTCCATGTGTGCGCAAGATTAAAACCGATGCTCGATCACAGCTTGACAACGCCACTCTCCGCGATCTTCTTTCAAGCAAAATCAACATAGATGAGCCGTGCTATGCATTTCACGCGGACATCGATCTGCTGAAATCAGCAAAGTCTGCAACATGGAGCTATATAAAAGACCACCAGTGCTAGCGATGTGTAGACCTCTGCTTAGGTAACCTGTTGCTATGTTATAGTAGCATCTGAAATGAGGTGTATGCAAAGATAACACAGTCTGTCTTTATAATTGAGTGTTTAACATGTTTTTATATTATTTTTTTCTAGATCTGCATTGACACATACTTTATTATTATGTTTAGTCAGTGCTTTAGTTTTTCTAAGTACAATAATTCGAGATTGTGTGTTTAACACGTTTTATGTTATTTTTTGCTAGATCTGCATTGACACATATTTTATTATCATATGTTTTTATTGCATTAGTTTTTATAAAGTGCAATAATTTGAGAGTGTATGTTTTACATTGAACCTGGACATTTTGTACTTCATTTGGTGGCAGGTATTGGTTGGTATTAATACAATCTGATTGTTATGGTCTAAGGGGTGTATTCTCTTATCATTGTGATTATTATAATATTTCGATTTTCTGAGACCTTCCGATTTACGTATAAAAGCTCGATTGACTGAGACCCTCTGATTTACGTATGAAAGCCTTATTTCCTGAGCGCCACCGATTTACGTATAAAAGCCCGATTTTCTGAAACCCACCGATTTACTTATAAAAGCCCGATTTTCTGAAACCTTCCGATTTACGTATAAAAGCTCGATTTTATGAGATTTACGTATAATAGCCAGATTAACGTATAAATCTACTGTTTGGGAATTTCTGAAACTTGGCATGTATGATACATGCGTGTAAACATTCAGACATGTCTACCTGCTTATCTGCCTAATCACCCACCTACAGACAGAGAGCCGGAGATAGGTTAATAATAGTTTAAATACACTGGATTGACATGATTAAGCTAAGCTGACAACAGAACTCGAGTAACACAACCAGCTGTAATATATATCGTATAATAATCAAGTTGTTTGTTATTATAAATCTTCTATCTGTCCGTCATCATTAGTCTTATCACGTGGTATCATTTTCAAATTACTGACGTCACTTTGTTCTTAATAAGTTCTAATAGATCGAAACATTAACTTGAGTGCTACATGTTGTATATGTCGGTGTCATCTATCAGACAGATAGAAGATTTTTAATAATAAAGAAATTGGTTATAAAATGATACAAATTACAGGTAGATATATTAGCCGAGTTTCTCTGTCTGTCTGTCTGTCTGTCTGTCTGCTTGTCTGCTTGTCTGTTTGTCTGTTTGAAGGTTGGTAGTTTGTAAATAACCAGCTAAGACATGTATGTTAGAAGAATTTATCCATGTGTATGTGTCTGTGAATAGGCTCATGTCTGTCTGTCTGTCTGTCTGTCTGTCTGTCTGTCTGTCTGTCTGTCTGTTTCTTGTCTGTGTCTGTATGTCTGTCTGTCTGTCTGTCTGTCTGTCTGTCTGTCTGTCTGTCTGTCTGTCTGTCTGTCTGTCTTGTCTGTCTGTCTGTCTGTCTGTCTGTCTGTCTGTCTGTCTGTCTGTCTGTCTGTCTGTCTGTCTGTCTGTCTGTCTGTCTGTCTGTCTGTCTGTCTGTCTGTCTGTCTGTCTGTCTGTCTCTCTGTATGAAGGTTAGTAGTTTGGTAAATAACCAAGTAAGACATGTATGTTAAAAGAATTGATCCATGTCTCTGTGTCTGTGAGTAGGCTCATGAATGTCTGGCCGCGTCATAAATGTATCATAGCCCAATGTAATATGTTAATACATCAATAACATCAATACAATATCGACATATCTCGTGCGTCACCATAGAAAGAATGAATGTAAAATACAATGTTTTAATTTTCTATTTACTAAAACATTCGTTTTTCGTGTGAAACATCTATAAATACGCAAAATATTCTCTTATTTCGACAACATTAGGGAACCATTAAATATTTTCCTAGTTAATTATAAAGTACTAGTGACATGATTTGGTAAGTCAAGATTTATAAATTAGTTTTGTATATGCTTTATAGCCTCAAAGCCATCCAAAAACTGTTAAATGAAACGTTTACAACTACACTGATATTTTTAAATAGTAATTTAACTCTGATAGAATGTGTCATATTTATTATTCAGGTTTAACTTGACTTTTTTAAGACAAACAAAATCAGAAAATAATATTTAATATCAAACCTCTAAACTAATAATTATTCTTACTGACACAAAGAACTTTCTATGCTCCGATTACACTACTCTCTCTCTCTCTCTCTTTATATATATATATATATATATATATATATATATATATATATATATTATATATAATGACCACTGAGAGTTAGAGCTATAAAATCAGCTTACATAGAAGTAGTTGATGATGTCATAGAGAACTATTTTTTCTAAACTAGTAAAGTACCTAAATCGCCATATGTCATCAATAGGTCTCTAACTGAAAGCTATATTTAATCAGTTTTTTGTAATCACAAACTACCTTAATTGACATTGATTTAATTGTCTTCTAACGGTATCGTTGTACCTAATAAAAGACACCCACTCTAACTTGAACCACAAATACTTCACCATCTTGTATACATTACTTACACCCATAAGCTATTTACACCTTCAGGCTCTCATTTGCTAGCTGATGGTGATTAAAGTACAAATGGCAGCAACTAATATTAACAAAACTTTATGTCGTACAATAGGTCTGGGTCTAACTATAATAAACTTTACTGTTTATATATAACTGATTAGCCTAACTAGTATTTCCTATTAACTGACCTCTAATAATATTCATTGAAACAATAAAAACACAGAGAATAACGGTTCTACTTGTAACCAAAAACTGCAAATGTTACGTGATGCTCATTTTCTGGGCAAAGGTAATTAGGAAAAATCACATAGCCCGACTTGCTTTACCGAATGTAGCGTATAAAGGTTTCGTTTGATTACAGAATAAGAAAGGACATCAGAGATGTAGTAATTACAAATTTATATTGCTTACAGCCAATTCGTGTGTGTGTGTGTGTTGTTGTTTTTTTAGCTGTGTATAATAAGGCACAGAGGCACAGAGAATCTCGAACCGTGAATTCAAACTCTGGACGTTTCTTCAGGGGACTGAATCCAGAGTGGGACTTTTCTTGCTGAGACATGTGTAATGTCTCACCAGTCCCTAAGCCGCCAAGCAAAAACAAAAAGCGAATCACCTACAGCCGTGGAGTTTGGAGTAGAACACCCAAGTCATATCACGCAGTAGTGAGAATGTTTAGGTTAATTATCTAAGCAGCCCTATTTATAGCTATTTTTCAATTGCTGTATCTTTCTTCAAAGCAATACTATATAAACCATATAACCCAATTGTCACTGTCTTCAAAGATCAGTTTTTACAACGGGCAGGCGTCACGAAGCGACTACTATTAAAACTGTTTAGCTTAATTGCTATTAAAAGACTGACATCTGCGCTGAAGCAGACCGTAATAGCGCGTCATAGCTTCCGTACTGTTTGAACTATGTTATCATTTTCAAACCTGACCTAATTTCTGCTATTCCAGCTATTGTAGTTCTTAAATGTTATTTATGACAAGCAGATTAGAGCTAATCTTGAATGTCATAGTACAAGCTGCACATAATTGGACATAGGAAAGATAATTCTACTCCCACATACAACCAAGGTGAATTTTATATCCAACTAAAGTTGTTATATAAAACACACCAACCACACGAGCTGTGTCCAATGCCACCGCTCGAGATGCGATGCAGTGTTTCTATTCCTGAGTCAGGAGTACTTATAATGCTTTAAGAGCGTACTCTGCCTAATTTCTAGGCTCACTATTAATTTCTCGGCTCACTACATCGTGGGTGGCTGACCACGTTAAATGGCGCTGCCGTCTCCACTGAATTATTTAAAATAAAGGGGGACGTTAAAAACCCTGAAGACGTAAAACACTCTGGCAGTGACCACCCTCAGGGTATTTCGGCTCCATCTTTCCGTACTGCTTCCCTGTAAGTGGTGGGGGAGGCGGTTTCTCAACCACTCCAACATAGAGGCTGTGCTGATTAAGCGACAGCCTGGGGATTCTCCCCGAACAACAAAAAAAACAAAACTGTGCCTGCTAAAGTCATTGAAATGCTGGATAACCAGGCCAAACACTAAACGGCGTCCCTCCAAAGACGCAAATAGTACATGGATTATACAGCTCTAGTTCAACTTTTCTTGAATGCAGGGAAATATAGTCTCCACGCATAGAAATACGGAACTCTGCAACAACCGCAGCATAATATGCCTTGTGATATTTGCTAGAGGGTCAAATACCTCATAACCATACAAATCCAATAAATACTATGACCTACTCGTCACTATTATACAATTTACATCGGTGCTTTAGCAGACCGTTATGGCGGAATTGCCGTTCTATATATTAACATTTTCAAATCAGACCTAATGTCTGCTATACAAACTATAATTATAATATAGGGTTTTATTAATGACAAGGAGACTAAAGTTAGCCTGGAATGTCATAATACAGACTGGACATAACTTGACCTAGGAAAGATAATTCTATTCGCAGAGCTATACATGTGTTTAGGCTACTCAGCAGACGGTAGGTCCTGGCTAATCCGCTTTTCGTACGCCACAAATACGTCCTCAGGAAAGCGGCTATACGCAGGCTATGTACAAAAAGCAGAAGCACGTAAAAATACCATTTGATACCACAGCTCGCAATAAACAACACATGCATGTGTTTAAATGGCGAGTCATTATATACATTATATCGACCCCACAGTTTACACTCAGCAGAAATATCTGTGGCCCAAAAGAAACCTATACATAGAACATTTCGATACCCCAGATGCTAACCCCAACTTTATTCTGAGTTCGAATAACTAAATAAATCCTTTCTATATGAACCGAATCGATAGACATCCTAATGGTCTGGCATCGAAGTTGTTCAATCTAATATAGTATACATATATATACTAATATATATATATATATATATATATATATATATATATAACATTATTTCGTACTTTATACATGGTATGCAGTACAATAATTTGTAGTAGAAATATGAACAATGTCTACAAAATGAAACGGAACAGGCATAGAATCAACCAGTGCATATAAAATCAATTAAGTGTCTGTAGTCAATATTCCATCCCTTAACCAACACGATTACTTTAGCAAAACACCATTAGCTACACTTCTCCTTATTTTCATATACGCTCCTTAAGTATTTGCTTATTCATCACTAAACATTCACCATATTCATCTTCATTTAGTTTGGACAGCAAAAGTCTCCTATTAATCGATACAGGGGTTAGGGATGTCTTACATAACAAATAACACAGATGAGTACCGATATTTTTAATTTTTTATAATGATTGGTAAAATGACATAAATCGAGATATCAGTTCCAGATCAATACCATATCCTTCACATAAATGATTTAAAAGTCTGCAATGTGTTCTAACGGGGATATTCCATATCTTCCTGATACAATTTCACCATGTAATATAAAAATGCTTAACATATTTGGAATCTAACTGCCACAGAGGTGATCCATAATAGCTGGTACAATACGTGCGAAACATAAAGGCACGGACATCAGCTGAGCAAATACCAAATTTTATCATGACATAATTAGTTCTCCAAATCAAATCTCGCTTGGCGTTGCGTATGGTAATAGAATTAACATTATCAATACCAACTGGGTGACCAAGATGAGTTGCTACCCTCTGAATATGTAGGGTTTCTCCGCTCAAAAATAGCGGTACCATCTTCTGGTACTTCCTTCTCTCATCATAGATCATAAGATGACTCTTGCTTGAGTTAAACACAACGTCAAATTATTTACCAAAATCTTCACAAATATTAAGCATAATACATTGAACCTCTCTCTGTATATAGTAAACATAAGTCGTCAGCATACCCAAGACCTCCAAGAAACACATTGTCAATATAACATCCAACATTTGAAACATTAAGCTTGTACAATAATTCATCCATATAAATAGAGACTAGTATTGGGGAAAGTATCCCTCCCTGTTTCACACCATTCGAAATTTTAACGCTATAACTATAGCATGCATTCCAGTTAACCATCAAAAACTGATTAGTGTATAAATAAGCCAAGAAATGAGCAATTAGTGAATATAAATCACGTTTGATAAGCAATCTAAATAATTTAACATATTGGACTCTATCGAATGCACGTGATGCGTCCAATAGTACCAAGAAAACTTACGAGTCATTATTTTCTAATAGTCAATTACTTCATGAAGAACAAAGGCACAATGAGAAGTAGAGTGTTTAGCTTTGAAGCCATACTGAAGATCAGAAGATCTCAACACATATTTATGATTCTCAAGTATAATATTATCAATTACTTTGCAAACTATGCTACCCAAGGCAATTGCCCTGTAATTGGTACTATCGTTTAAAAACTTTCTATATTTTTCGGTATTGGCACCAACGTTGATAACAACATATTATTAGGGGAAGTAAGTAAGTAATTTTATTCGATGATACATAGAGTAGCATTATTACACTGTTTATCGCATAATATTATATACAAGCATATACCATCAGGCCAACAGACAAGAAAAAAGCTATTACCTCCAAAATAAAGACCATACATGTAGAACATAATTGATTATACGAGGAGGCGCAGTGGCCTAAAAGTTACATATTTATCCATCTGTGTCCACTGTCAAAGTGCGCTGATTATGACGATAGCATAACATAATATAAGGTAATATTGTACAATATATTATACAATATATGTAATTTATAAATGACTTTGTTAATTTGAGTTCGTAAGATATATCTTTACAGATCTATTAAAGCTATGTTGCGACCTCAACTGTCTTATTGTTTCTGGCAGTTTGTACCATATTTCAGATGCTAGGTAAATAAATGTCTTTGATAAAAATGCTGTTTTTCTATATTGTGTGTGGCTGGTGAAGGCATCTTGTTTCGTGTGAATGAATATGTCTATTTACAGTGAACATCGTCATTAGAGGATCTGGTCAAGAGATATTAATGAATGAATACATTATTTTTGAAAGTTGAAAATTACACATGTCCTTTAGCTTGAGAATCTGTAGCTTCTTAAATAAGGGTTCGGTATGAGCATTATAGTTTGATTTCGAGACGGTCCTGATTGCCTTTTTCTGTAAAATTTCTAATCTCCGTAAGTACGTTGAGTGACTACAACCCCACAATAGCGTGCCATATGTTAAATAGGGATATATCAAGCTGTGGTATACTGTTCTCATATTGTGTGTACTTAAGATATGCTTAATTTTATTGAGGGCATATAGTCCACCAGATATTTTTGATCTACAACTATCTATATGCTCATGCCAGTTTAGGTTTTCATCTATTAGTAGTCCCAGAAATTTGATACATTTAATTCGATTAATACTTGTATTATCTAATTTTAATACATGTGTGTCTGACTTAACATTCTTATTTTTTTAGAAGAGTACATGATGTGTTTTGCTTATATTTAAAGATAATTTATTCAACTTAAACCACTCAGCTAATGATGCAATATCTTGATTAACGAGTTTATATAATTCCGTAATATTTTTACCAGATACATAAATCGTTGTATCATCTGCAAATAGTATACAAGCGGTGCACCGGAGGGATCCTGGTAGATCATTTGAGTATAAAATGAAGAGGAGTAGTCCCAATACAGATCCCTGAGGTATACCACAAGTTATGGGAAATAATTTTGAATCAATACATTTATAATAGACATATTGTTTTCTCTCTGTTAGATAGCTCCTGAATCACTCCAAGGCAACACCACATATGCCGTAATGGCATAATTGTTTACATAAAAGATTGTGATTTATTGTATCAAAGGCCTTAGATAGGTCCAGGAACACAAAAAGAGTATAATTACTCGATTCCAATGCGAATAGAATATCATAAATAAATTTGGAAACTGCATTTATTGTGGAATGACCTTTACGAAAGCCATATTCGTTCTTGTTCATTAACGAGTTAATTGTCCTGTAATTGTAGTTTTGACGGGAAAACACCGATTTCCATCGATTTATTTACAGCTATGCTAAGTGGTAACGAAATAACAAATTTTATCTGTTTTAGTAATAGCGTATTCACATTTTCATATCCACAACTCGTTTGGAGTTTTAGAGAATTTATGGTGTTTATTATTTCTTTACTGTCAGTAGGACGAAAATATAGAGATGCTGCTTTCTTACATGTCGGCATGTAGGTTTGATAATTTGTGCTGGACGGTGATATATTAGCAGCATATTTAGGTCCAATATCAGAGAAAAATTCGCTAAATTTGTCTGTAATCTAAGTGGGATCATTTTCAATTGTGTTATCTATTTTGAATGAATTTGATATTGGTGTTTTGTCATTTTTTTCTGTTGAGTATCTCATTTAATGTGCTCCATGTTTTCTTAATGTTTGATTTGTATTGTTGAAATAAGTTACCATAATATATCTCACTTTGTTTACGTTTGATTCTGGTAAAGTTATTTCTGTAAGTTATATATTTAATATGTTCCCGTGATACGTTTTCTTTACCAAATTGCTTTTTATAAAGTTTATCTAAGTGTTTTGATGAATGTAGGATTCCGGGGGTTATCCATGGTTCTCGTTTTACATGTTTGGCAAGTATTTTGGTTATCTTTTTAGGTGCAAAATATTCTATAACATCATTTATTTTATCTATAATTATGTTGTAACACGTTTCAGCATCACTTGAGTTTAGACTAGACCAATATGTTTTTGATAAGGCCTCACAAATTTGTTGATACGTTTTATTATTGAATTTTCTATTCTCAAAGATTAAAGGCTCAGTTTTCACGGATTTATATTTTTCGGAAAACAAGAACACTGGTAAATGAGCTGATATATTATTTAATATTATTCCTGATGCCAATTTAATTTCTTTACTTGTTTTTATGTATATGTTATCAATAAGGGTGGTCGTACTATGCGTTATTCTGGTTGGCTTTGTAATTGTAGGTAAGAAGCCTGCATTTAGGAAAAGGTCCATCAACTCAGAAACATGTGCTTGATTTTTATGTTTGAGGTAATCGAAATTTTGATCTGTTCCCAACACAATGTCTTTTTGAATATGTTGGAGTTGATTTAAAATCGTTTCATAGTAACTAATCGATAATATTTCAGTGGTATTAGGAACTCGGTATATTTCACCCCAAAGATACAATTTACAGTTTTTGAGTGAGCCTCCACAAATATTGATTCAAATTTACCGTCGATATTAACAGAAATATCATCACGAATAACGTAATTTAAATCATCCCTGATGTACATAGCAACACCACCTCGTGAACCAGTCTGTCTATTTCTGCAGACTAATTTATAACCCGGGATTGTATAAAATACATAGTTGTTATCAGTTAAGAATGTTTAACACAGCATTATGCAATGCATATTAATTTGTATATCGTGGAATCGAGAGATTATTTCTTTCAGCTCTAAACTGTGAATATTAAAATGCATTGTATAATATTTGAATTTTGTGTATTTTCCAGTACTGTTGTACTGATTTCTTCGATTTCATAGTAGTTACTGTCAATGTGGAAAGAATCCGGAGGATTTTCTCCATCATTGTCATCATAATAGTTATTTAACAGACAGTTGAGGTTGTGATCATCGTTTTCAATATTCAATTTATCACTTTGATTGAAATAAAAAGATTAGGTTTATGCTCATTACATTCCTTATAATTCCATTTTATACTTAAATATTCAATAGCACACCTTGGACAGCAGACAAAGCGGTGAAACGTATTACTCCGCAATAGACTAATTACACATATAAAACAAAACATAATTAAAACATGCATAGTCAAATAGTATAATTATACAAGACAAAATATCAAATCAAGACAAAAACACAGTTTAGCTGTTCCATGAATTAATCACAAAGAAAGTATGTTGGCAGCACAAACATAAACCATTTTAGCTGCTTCAGTGAGGCGTACAAATGCGTGTACGCGGCCAGCATACAAGGGAGGCCAAGAATATCGATCAGATTTAAGTAGGAGTAGAAGAAAGATTTTAAGAGTTTATGTTTTCTCAATTTTTAAACGTGCAACATGTTAAAACATATACATGCCTACAAACAAACTAGTATAAAATACACTGTATCGAAATAAACTAAATACTATAATGGTATCCAGGTTAATTAGCAGTTTCATTGTACACCTTGGCATATACCTTTAGCAGCACATTTCGGTGGTTGGTCAACCAAAGCTTACCAGGGAATTATTATTTTAACGTCTTTTATTTATATTGTAAACTAAGATTCAGTATAATATCTCTTATTATGTTCAAGAATTAATATTTTTGTTTGTGGATAACAGAGGCATATGCGAAGATTTATGTGTTTATAATATTTCATATTGTTTTATGTACCGAGTGATTTACAGGGGATCTATTATTTTGGTCAATGCAGTTTTTTACGTCTAAAATAGGCTACCTGTATTCGACCGCTAATAGTAATATAACTAACTTAGGTCTCATGGACCATCAAATTGAAGGGGACTTAGATACGTTGGAAGTTTCAAAAACAAATTGTTAAACAATATGCGTCAATATATCATCGATAAAGATTATAAGTGATCCCAGCATACACACAGTAATATCACTAAACATAAGGCATTTACAACAACAGGAGAATATCAGTCATTACATAGTACATGATTATATGCATACATGTATATTATTGCATACACACCTGTACGGTGTATTACATCACACAAGTATCAGTGGCACTTACAATTTTAAATTGGCGTTACTACATGCTTGTCTTGCGTGTTCAAACCGTGTTTTGCCAATATGATGGTAATCTGGTCCATACAATCGAGTGACAATCCATATCCTATTCAAGATTTTGTCATCACGCATGGCTTTGAGTAGCTGAAGGCCGACACCGTCGTCACCATCCGAATCAAAATTTTCATTTATGCGGTGCGTCTAATTTCAGTGATTGTTCCAGAACCACTGAAACATCCTCTATATTGGTTACAGCAGCATAGCGAGTAAAGGTACTGCCTCCGTCGGTGATTTTATCTCCTACAATGTGAATCGAGTCAACACGCGGTAAAGTAGGTGTCAGGAATTTAGACTGTAGCCGTCCCTTTACATATAATTTGCAAGATGGGCTTTACTGGCAGGATTTTGCCGTTTCTGCTTGAACTCGGGTAGCGCATATTGGTTACGCCCCCTGATTTCGGCAGGCACTTGGCGATTGATGTAATATTTGGTATCTCTTAGTTTATTTGAGTGTCGTAGAACCATGTGCAGTTCATCAGCAACAGGGGACGTCGCGATAATTTGCCTGCTTGTTCCAGTTCTACGGATCCCTAAACGATGGGCTACAGGGATATATACGTCATTAGCATGTGGAATGCTAAGTACACTTACGAGAAAGTGTTTTATAATTAAGACACAATTTTCTTCTTCAGCCTCGGTACCAAAATCGCTCGATTTAGGGTCAAAGCTAAAAACAAGATTGTTTCTCATTGAACGTGTCTCCAAGTCAAGAATGCGGCTCTGCAGGCGCCTAATTAGAGTGTCAGTTCTGATCAGTCGATCTCCTAAAAGTTCGACTTTCTGTTCAAGAGATGTTACATTTTCTTCAAGTTCTCCATTCAAACGAATCAGTGCACTAACCTTACTGTCCAGTGCTTTAATTTCACCTTTTATGTCCTCTTTTAGGGTATGTAGCAATATCCAAAGGCTTTCAGGGATATCATCTGGTCTTTCCTCCAATGTTGTTTTATCTGCTTGTTTACTTTCCCCTGTTTTCTTTGGCTTTCCCATATTGTTTACAGAGGAACACACGTACATTATGTAAGTTGCTCACTTACACAGGTAACACGATATAGAGTACGCTTGTTGTGGTGGTTTGAGTTGATTATGAGTTTTTACAAAGTTACGATATGGCCATTGCCTATGGTGAAATACCTAGCAATCTCTTCCGAAATATCGCACCTTATATTCACTTTGTTTATTAATTATGTTAATCGATTCGACATTCCTGACCTCACTGTGTCAATGATCCGATATTTTGTCGTATTGGGTGACTACTGCATGTTCCTCATGGTATGTTTCTACGATTTTAGCAGCAGCAGATTCAAAACACGTCCGTTCTAGCCAAAATCAACTTCAATTATATTAGAGACACCATGAAGTATCATAGCATTAAACAACAAGGCTAGATGTACATATAATTCAAAACATCCATTGATTAATGCCTCAGAAGAGGCATTTTCAATGCCATCAGCTTTATGAGGTTTTAACCTCAGAACAGCATTTGTGACGTCATCTAGAGTGATAGTGCGCGATGCTTTTCATGCACCAGTTTTACAGGAGATGGCAATATTTTTCTCCATTGCGTACCACATTCATATCGTTGACATCATATGATATACTATTATACAACTGTTTGTACTTATTGGTAAATGTGTCTGTAATATCCTTGACTCTGTAGGGCAGTTGCCATTTTTGCAGCCTTCATATCGGATTGGTTCCGTTTAACTAATTTCACAGCCTGTTTATATTTTTTTTTTTTACGCTTGATATCAGAAATTAAACCATGATGCGGACATCCATTGTCAAGCCAAATACGGTGCCAAAAAATCGATTGATCCTTGAAATGCCTCAGATGATCATTCCAGCCTGCTATTTTAGGCTTACTGGTGGTTTGTATACATCTAGATGCAGCCTTTATACATGAAGCTATTATAGCACTATAATACTGAACAATAACACCCGCGTGTTCTTTACAGAACTTGGGATACAGTGTACTGCACTTAACGGTATGTAAATATTATTAAGTAGTTTCCACAAGACATGTTTATACGCTAGAATATCAATCTCATCGGCTTTTTTCCATGACAATTTCTTATTAAATACCCTTTCCTCAGACAGGGAATATTGCAAATTTAATTTAATATTCATGACAATACGACTATGTTCCGACAAATTATCACCTTCGTATATCGCGAAATAACCACTAACAATTCCAGCGAGACTCTCAGACACAATACACATATCAAGTTTTGACCTACTGCCAGTGAAACTATTTTCATATGTATACAGGACGTTATCTTCAACACACTCAGAACATAATAAAAGACCCTCATGTGGTAAATAATCCATGAGAGAGATTGTATGTAATTAATTAATACGAGTCAAAACGGCATTAAAATCACCTCCAAGCATTTGTTTTAGATATAATCTATTTAATATTTATTCTGGCTGTTTCGTGTTAAACTATTATTATATATATATATATATATATATATATATATATATATATATATATATATATATATATATATATATATAGGATAATTACGTCCACGTGTCAGGTATGGCATTTGATGTGCGACACGTGCCACGAGGAGCTGATAATGTGTCGCTGTCAGGTTTAGCTAATTCGTGCCGTCAACAAATATCTTTATCAGAATATTATCCTATTAACAAATGTTTTACGGTCATCATAAGCTGATGTTCCAATGGCAAGTGTTTTGTTTATATCACAAATCAATGATGAATGGATATGGAATATGCTACTTTGTAAAATATTTGTTTCGTTTTATTATGTTAGCATCGTCATTTATTCCAAACTATAACATCGCACTATAGATATTTTGTATCGATAAATACACCAATGATATAAAAATAAGATTCTCACAAAGGATTATTTACATCTTCTGCGTGTTTATGAGTGATAACGTAATTAGCTTAAATTATGGTGAGCTAGATGACTTCGATTTGTTGTCATTCCTTGTCTAGACAACAATACCACACTTACATTATGTATGGCATAGAAATTATACCATTGTCATCGTATTGCAAATGCAGTTAATGATAACAGTTAATGACATCATATTATCAGCTGTTAGACAGTGTGAAAACTTTACTGTCCTTTTAACAATGATCTTACGGAGCCATCTGGTCACAAAATCCACGAAATAATTCATTAAATAATTAACACAACAACTTTTGTTATTATGCATTAAGATGTTTCATTTAGTTCAATTACGTTATTAAGTTGTTTATTAATGGCTATAAATTAAAGAAGTAGACATAATGATATCGTAAATGACGTTCTTAAAAAGGGTAATATGCTTCCTCGGGTCTTTCTTTGATTGATATTAGCAAATTAATGTTTTGTGATTCTAATTATAGTTTATTAATACCATCAAAAAATTAAAATTTTAATATATATATATATATATATATATATATATATATATATATATATATTCATATTCAACAGTCAAATCCTTGTTTTTTTATTACAATGAATCTTCTTCAACTGAACAATATCTTAGACTTATTCTTGCCTTGTGTCTTTACAGTCAGATATCAGACATGTTATTGTTATTATTGAGACTTACAACTTGTCATTGTTAGGGTTCAACAAGATTGGTGTCATTATATATCATCCGGTATAAGAGTTAACTGATTATTAACCTATTACAGCTAGACTAATGATTATTTTAGTACAAAGAGATTTAGAATTCGTATTGAGATTAATCATGTTTATAAAGCGTAATAGAATAACAAATGTTTGACTTTCTAAAGGTTAATAAAGTATATTGTATTCTATTTTACAGTCAAAGGGGGGTTCAGGAGAACAAATGTATGACTTTCTAAAGGTTAATAAAGTATATTGTATTCTATTTTACAGTCAAAGGGGGGTTCAGGAGAAGAAGATTCGCCCAAACCATGGAAAAACAACATTCGCTAGACAGTAGACTAGAACGTTTAGTATGTACATTTAGAATATTAACACAAATTACTGATTCTAAGTTAATAAAATAACAAACTGTACAACGAGATTAGATCTGGCGTGATGCTTTATTTTGTGAATTGATACATAGCGAATTCAACTAATCAACACTCACCTTGTTATGAACACAAATACGACCGGTTATGTCTCTTCCCAGATACTGGGAGGTACAAGTGTCAAGCAGCATTCCTTTGCTAGCTAGTGGTAATTAGAAGGGAAAAAAAGCAAACCCTCGCTGCAATTCTCTATTCAGTGTATACGATGTTTAAGAAGATTATGCAAGCATCAAGTTAAAACGCAGAAGAATATTTTGGTTCCATATAACCGTAGGCAACACCATCGACATTTTGTGTGCTTGAGTGTGTGGGGGCGTGAGTGTGTGTTTAGTGTGCGTATCTGTATTACGGAATGGCATAGGACCATATACAAGAGGTAAAATATAAAGTTCGTAGAAAGACTGCACCTTATCAATAGAACAATACTGGATGATGATAATAAAGCATTACAGCCGTTTCTGTTGAGTATTAATAATAGATTCAAATCTAACACAAGTGCCGTCGTCAGTCTTTCTAAATTGACTACAGGATATTAAACGATGTCTCTAATGTACTATTTTATCTCTAATTTGTATAATAAATGAAGTGTCTGTTTCCTGTAATGGATTTAGTATACAGATGTTAGACATAAACAGTCACTTGTCTCATATCGTATCACCTTCCCAGAAACTCATCAGAAGTACATCTGGAAAATCACTTTTATCACACGCCTAATTACAGCTGTTATATCCGTCAAATCACCAACGATTAAATGATATTTGCTATTATTAAAACTGACACCATGTGTCATATTTTGTTCATGTTTCATTTATTAGAAAAACTGATAAAGAAAGAAAACAGTAGAATAGTAATGTTTACATTACTTAGTGGTTTTCTATGATAATAGTCTGGTTGTTTTATGAAACTTGTAACTTTGAGAATTAATTATCTTTAAGGCCAATTAAATGCATATATAAATATAGAAAGATGGTTCTTAGATAGTCCAAACTGCTTATGTATGTTTATGATATATGACTTGACTATAACATTGTATATAATCGAACAGCTTATATAATGTAATTGATCATGATTACAAATACAATACATCTAGAAGTAACAATAACGATTACGATTGCTTGAGATAATGTAATCCATTACATTGGAATATAATTCCTGTATACGATTACTGTATATGGTTTGTGTGACTATGTGCGCACGCGTGCCTGCGTGTGTGTGTGTGCGTACGTGAGTTCGTGCGTGTGCGTGTGTGTGCGTATATATATATATATATTATATATATATATATATATATATATATATATATATATATATATATATATATATAGGCACAGGCTCAGAACATCAACAACTAAACATCCTTTAAATCCTAAGCTGCCATAAATTTACATATAAATAAATCTATATACATGAAACTAAGTATACAAAAACCTACAATTTCACACATCAAACGACTCACACGCGTCAGACCAATCCCACAAGTTCAGATATGTATATATATATATATATATATATAACAATATTGATTGTTTATTTCCGTTAAGACGTTAGTGTAAACTTAAAAGGGTTACCTAATGATACTACTATAGCATTTATGTCAGACATGTATTCATTAGCATTTTTCTCTAGTTTGTGTATAAATAATCAAAGCTTAAATTGGAGTATAATCTGACCGTCTGTCTGATACACAAATGTCGGATAAACATACTGTTGTTCTCATTATGGGAATACTTACATGTTTGGATCCATTTAATAGTTTGTGAATAAACATATTGCGAATAGGGTATTATACATCCTGTTATGTGTTAGATAATGATCTGATGTGAACACATTTCACATAATTACTTACAAAAATGTGATCTCAATATTTTGCCCAAACCAAAGATAAATTATACTATGTGAGAATAACATGGGTCAGAAGTCATCGCACTACGTGAGGCGTCATAAAGACAAGCGGCAATGATGTGATCATAAAGAACGTCCTCGATACAGAGGACTCCGTACAACACGATGTCGTGAGGACGAGAATATCTTTCAGGTAAAACAAACTGTTTTGTTACACAAACTGTTTCCAGTTGGATCAAGCCAATGTAGAAACTTACAGACTAAGTGTCCGATCGGATATCGTACTTCCGGTACTCAACTGTCACAGGCTTCGTTGTCTGTTTCTTTGGCAACACGTGATATCCTCAAACAAAGTGAAGGTATTTGTACGGCATTATCTGTCAGTGCATCCGTTGGCAACTTCCTTCCTAAAGAATAGCCATTACTGAACAATGGCACAGACAATAAAGTGAATCATTTCTATGTCAGACAATGGACAAGTATTGATTTTCTATTTAATGTTAGCTGATTAAATAAATTTGAACGTACTTTTTTATTAACGAAAAGTAGAGTTACCTGACTGAAATAACGCTCATTAAAAACAATTATCTCACTGGATTCATTACATATTTATTTGATGACTCTAATAGCAGACACCTAACATCACGTTATATAGAAACTGAAATAATAATTTTGTTTATTTTTTACTGACTATGAAGACGTAGATTAGATGCTGGTATATGGTAATTAAATGAGGTTCACTTAATCTAACACTATCGGTGAAAGTTTAATGCATGTTCAATATGTTTGTGTACACACAGGTGTAAGCGTGCGTGCGTGCATGCGTGTTGCTAATAATATTTAATAATCCTTATTTAATTATCACTATATTGAAATATACAAATAGTAACATAAATTATGGTCACAAACGCCAAAGATATTACCAGTTTAGAGCTCACAGAGTGATAGTTTACTTAATAAAAGTCTACCCTTTACAAGCTATAAATCCATAATGTGACATAGACTCTCACTTTGTTTTCAAATTAGTTACAAATATCTGTTAGATCAAACGCAGTTATGTATTATAACTGAAGATAAACTCATTTTGAAAAGACCGATCATGAAAATAAAATATTCGATAATTATTTTCAAATTTCGCGATAATATTTAAATAATGCATTTATGTTCATTTGTTAGTCTTTGCTATTTGTATCAAATGTATGTACATTTAGTGACTAAGATAGTGACTGGAGTTAAACAAACCATTAACTCATTCACTAACTCACTCACTTCATAACTCTGACCTTTATATTCGGCTCAATGTTACATTCTTAGCCAAATAACGTTAAACAGACATCAATCAGTTACGTAATAGTTAATATATACAGAGGTAATGTTTAGATTAATGCTTGCAATTCGGGGAGAATCCCAAGGTTGTCGCTTATTCAGCACAGCCACGATGTTGTTAGCCGAGTTTCGGTTTCTTACGGGGTTCGAACCTGTGACCGTTGGCACCAAGTGCCGGGTGCTTAACCGCTAGACCACCGGAGCTCACTGATTATATTAATGTTGTTTTGTTGTTCGGGGAGAATCCCCAGGCTGTCGCTTAATCAGCACAGTCTCTATGTTGGAGTGGTTGAGAAACCTCCTCCCCATCACTCACGGAAAGATGGAGCCGAAATACCCTGAGGGTGGTCACTGCCAGAGTGTTTTACGTCTTCAGGGGGTTCTTAACGTCCCCCTTTATTTTAAATAATTCAGTGGAGACGGCAGCGCCATTTAACGTGGTCAGCCACCCACGATGTTGTGAGCCGAGAAATTAATCCCTGGAAAAGTTTCGACCTCTTACGGGGTTCGAACCTGTGACCGTTGGCACCAAGTGCCGGGTGCTTAACCGCTAGACCAGCGGAGCTCACTGATTATATTAATTATCTAAGCAGCCCTATTTATAGCTATTTTTCAATTGCTGTATCTTTCTTCAAAGCAATACTATATAAACTATATAATCCAATTGTCACTGCCTTCAAATGTCAATTTGTACAACGAGCAGGCGTCATGAAGCGACTACTATTAAAACTGTTAGCTTAATTGCTGTTAAAGGACTGACATCTGCGCTGAAGCAGGCCGTAATAGTGCGTCATAACTTCGGTACTGTTAAAACTATATGTTCACATTTTCAAACCAAAGCTAATGTCTGCTATTCAAACTATTGTAGTAATAACGTTCTTAAATGTTATTTATGACAAGCAGATTAGACTTAATCTTGAATGCCATAGTACAAACTGGACATAACTAGACCTACGAGCTATAATTCTATTCCGGCATACAACCAAGGTGAATTATATATATAACTAAATTTGTTATATAAAACGCACCAACCACACGAGCTTTATCCAATGCCACCGTTCGAGATGCCATACAGTGTTTCTATTCCTGAGTCAGTGGTACGTATAATGCTTTAAGAGCGTACTGTGCCTGCTACAGTCATTTAAATGATGGATAACCAGGCCTTAATGGCGTCCCTCCAAGGACGTAAATAGTGCATGGAATATACAGCCATAGATCAACTTTTCTTAGAATGGGCAGACCTGAAAACGTTCAGTCTCCATGCACAGAAAACAGAACATTTCTGAACAGAACAAAACTACCTTGTGATATTTGCTGGAGGGTCAAATACCTCATAAACATACAAATCGAATACATACTATGACCTAGCTGAATTTCTGATTTCCTGTGAGGTGTGTGTGTGTGGGGGGGGGTTATATCGCTGAACTGAAATTTACTCTAGAAAAGTTACGTAATGGCGAATTTGACGTAGGCCGAAAGGACATAAATCGAGTTATTACTGTATTTGATTATTCTCAGACTGTAAAGTTTCCATTGTAGTGAATCTTACCATTGATACTGATACCATCTCCTCGATTATATGAGGATATGTGTTGATTTATTCACGCAATAAACGACATTAATATTCTTATCATGTTTATTGTTTATATTTATGTTCGTCAATCAACACCCGGCTCACCGTTAATTGTATTTAATTATATCTTCCCTTACTGGGGTACTTCATGATGTAACATATAATATGTTGTATTATTTTCTATTCAAATGTCATGTAGATGTATATCAGTAATCATCGGAGCCTGTAGTAAGACGCTACCATTAGATTACTATTCCTCCCAATTTTAATTTTTCATATGATAATTTTCAAATTCATTATTTCATAAATGTATATAGAAATTAGAAATAAACGTAATTCAGTAGCATATTTGACTCTGGGACGACAAAACTTGCTGGTTGTTTTCTTGGAGGGCGTCTGTTGTTACGTTTCGTTTTAGGGTTGGTGCATTTCACTAAATTATGTATGGTGTGTTTCACACATTAAATATCCATATGACGTTAATGTGAGCCATTGCATTATATTTACACAATTATAATCCAGATATACGTTTTATATTCACAGTAATTTTGGTAGACTGACTCGACATTTGTAATTAAATAGCTCATAATTATCTTTCTGGGTGAGCATAATAATAATGATATTTAGTAATTAGCATACGAGTGTAATAACTATCACATGCTAGATGTGTTATATGTGTTAGTAATGTTATTTGAATAAGTAAACTTGTATTTATCTATAATGTTCAGATATGTTTTAATATAATGTAATTATCCTTCTGAACCGATTTGTGTGAGGTGTATACAGCGTGTATTTAAACTACATTTGCCAATAAAGAAAAAACCAATTAGAGTGTTGTGGTGATGCTGACAGACATTCAATGATACAAACTCTCAAAATGGTGCCCATATCCGGGAATTAATATATCGATATACTTGTTCAATTCGTATTCATCAAATACAATATTTATAAACTAACAGCCAATTGTGTACCCGGTAAATCAGCCTCTTCCGACAAAGGTATGCTATCCTGATCAACACAAACAAGATGTTGACATTACATTACCCTAAATCCCTTCAGTCTTGCAATTGTTTTCTTTTACATCTCTCAGAAGCAAATACTCTAATATTACTTCATCTCCATTTTGAGGAGAATTCGATTTTTAACTACGCACGTATCGTCAACGTCTGAACCGGAACAATAATTAAACATCATTATCTATAATTGTCAATTGAGAGAATGTAAGATTTATCATAAAGTATTACCTGTTCATCCTAGAAGAAGAAAAAGATGACGATGATGATGATGATGATGATGATGATTGGTGTTTTATGCACAAGGTAGGCTGTTCAACGGGCGCTGTTCATCCTAGAAAGTAGAAAGTCTATCATCAAACTATAAACTGTCACCAGTTTAATAATTTCAAGTCAGACTTAGAAAGATTAATTAATCATCTTGCCGTCATTTCCACGTTAGCAGTTTTTTTTTATTTATTTCTTAATACTAAGATATTAATGTGATAGTGTAAAATTTTGGAAAAGCTAAGTCTCTATCTACATTCAAGTATAGAAAAGAAATATTAGCTGTTATTTGGGAATATTTCTATTGTAGCTTCAATAAAATAAGCCGTTAACGGTTAGATCGCTTTTCTGGCTCAGTCGTGGGATAGAATAATAATAATAATAATAATAATAATAATAATAATAATAATAATAATAATAATAATAATAATAATAATAATAATAATAATGTGAACCCGTCATTGAACAGGTGTGTTTTAGAACAGATTTAAAATTTTCACGAGATGACGCATTTCTAATATCTGCCAGCAACCTATTCCACAAAGTGGGGGCTACAACACTAAACGCACAATCACCATATGACTTGAGCCGAGACATGCCACCAGCAATAGTATTTGACTGGATGACCTGAGTTTTCGGGATGACTTTCTAATGGACACCAGTTCACACAGGTATTCTGGCGCCAAAACATTAATAGATTAAAAGTTATTAATAAAATCTTGAAATGGATACGCTGTCTGGATAGAAGAGATAAGCTTAACATGGGATTAGGTTATGTGTACGATAGACCTGTTCCTTATCAATATGTGTATTGATAAGGAATATTTGGTTTTAGCTAAATTTCTATGGTCTAAGTCATTTGTCTCAGTTTCTGACATTAATATCTCAGGAATCATGGCCTCGTTGTTGCTCGTGAACAACACTTGTCGTTAAAACAATATTACGAATGTTCTCAGTACCCCTCATCGGTGAACTGCCGTTATACCAACTAACACTGTCAGTCGAGCAATGTCTAGATTTTAGATCTCTATCCAGCGCCCATAGTTCCTCTGTCCCTCACTGAGTCGGAAGAGACCTATAGAGAATCTGGGGCCATAATGTACAGCACTAGATATTACTTTTGCGAAGCTGAAGATCATTAGAAAACACAAAAGAATCGCATAGGTCATCGTACACGACATATACCCATAGAAGTGTACACCTCAAGACGGTAGACAGGTGGTATCACAAAATGGAATAATCGAGTTTTAAAACTCAACGAAACAACTGGTTAACATCTACTGATAATGTGCATTGGACCAGAACCGGGTTTTCAACATGTTTTTATGACCTTAGACTGGATGTATGGAAGATCTACCCTGGCAGGCGTTAGTCTACTAGTTTTGTATAGAACTATTTCAAGCTGTCGCGAGTTATATAAATAGACTTGTATCCATGCTATTTTGGGGACACAATCAAGGATGTTCAATTAATTAGTTCTTCTAATCGCTTATTTTATAATTAAAATGTTAGATATTAACATTTTGATCATGTTTATGTTCTCTTGGTATGGAATTTATCACCCAACACCATCAACAACCACCCAACAAGTATCGATATCCAGTTGGTGGAGTTTTATCCTCAGAGTAATACATCAACCACAAATATATGTACTCATTCTGGGATAAGACAACACGTGACCGTTTAAATAACGTGTAGCCAGCAGGTGGATTCAAAACGGTGTCATCTCAGTTGTGGTCATTCAACTTTAACGAATAAGCCACTGCTCCTTTGTTTGTTGACAATTAGAGCTGTGCTTCAAATAGTACTGGATCACACACATCAACTGGATCACACACATCAACTGGATCACACACATCAACTGGATCACAAACATCAATAGATCATATGTAGCTTGTCATCTTCGTATTGTTCCAACATTGAAAGAAAACTAATAATCTAGACCTCCCCCTAATTAGAGTTACAAATTAGGTATCAAGTCCATAACTACACTACACCGCAGTGATCACAGGCCTGAACTATCTGAGTTCAAATCATAAAATGTTTATGTCAGAAGGGTGTTTCGTTTTTCATTTCATCTCATTAACTATGCCGGTCGTTCACCCTTTTAGTCTACCTTGTGTTTAAAGGTGTTAATAAAATACAAACTTTTCACATTTTGACATAAAATACAATAGGAAGAAGATATTACAATAACTTACGATGATATAATTGATACTAGAAACAATATTAATAGAATAATAGGCAAAAACGACTTAAAGTTGAATTGATTTGAGTAGTTTAGCCTCAGCGTTGATCCAACCTTTATCATATGACTGCCTTGATAAATACCCTACAAACACAGGTATGGGTGTGATTCGAACCCACAACCTGTAGGTTTGTTGTGCAATGATCTAAACACTATGCTCGAAGACAGTCCAATGCGTAGAAAAGGAGAAAATAGTATTGCATCAAGGATAATACACTTACTATCTTTTGTTTTTGTGCGCTAATGTGTAATAGTAATATAACAGCGAGTAATATGTAATGTGTAATAGTAATATAACAGCGAGTAATCTGTGTAATGTGTAATAGTAATATAACAGCGAGTAATCTGTGTAATGTGTAATAGTAATATAACAGCGAGTAATCTGTGTAATGTGTAATAGTAATATAACAGCGAGTAATCTGTGTAATGTGTAATAGTAATATAACAGCGAGTAATCTGTGTAATGTGTAATAGTAATATAACAGCGAGTAATCTGTTGACATGTGTAATAGTAATATAACAACGAACTAATAACTGTTGACAGCTTTATTATTACAAAGTTCAGTTCTGTATAATGGCATTGTTCATCCATGCTACGTGCCTTCTTGATGTCCTTACAGCCAGCCATCAGGCCACACATTATTAATTGTTCCCTTAAGGAAACTTTAATAACAGCGTACGTTACTTGTCTTACTATTTACACCATCAATAGTCGTTTGTGTATATCGGTTAATTACACCATATCTATGCGTTGAAATGATATAGTTCATCTCTTATTTATTTACAAGCTTAAAAACAGCAATCCGTCCGGATTTTAACGTTTGCTCATGTGGAGGGCTATTTGGACTTCGGCCCACATGAATAAGGGTTTAGAATAGTAAAGAAAAACACACACATACATTCCCTTTTATTTAAGTAAGATCATATATATATATATATATATATATATATATATATATATATATTTCGTTGCATTGTGCGGCATTATATTTTAATTAGAATTCTTAAGTTACACTATCAATGTATTTATAAATAAGACGTTGAGTTTAATTTGATCTAATTATCAGATCAATGAACTTCATTTCGAATATAAACGATGAAGCAATGAAGTTATTTCAATGAAGTAAAACAAATTTTAAGCATATTTCATTCGTCATTTTAAATACCAGGAAGACATCGATCCAATAAATATAGTTGAGCCGAGTCGCCTTATATAAAGAATAAATGCATAAATATATCCATAAATAATATTCCTGTAAGATCATAAATAGCAACAAATATAAACACGAGTGGCACCATAAATGTAGCATACTCTTACAATATGACAAATATAATTTCAGATCACTGTACAGGATCCTTTTTCATACAGCTCCCAGGCTGTAGAACAAGTTGCTAAAGAACATTAAACTCGCAGCAAGTAAAGACATATTTTGTAAGGTTTTTAAAACCTATTTATTTAAATTGGCATATTTATAATATTAAACCAGTTTATTATGTATGAAATGTATCTGATCTATATGAGCTCAGAATATGTTTTAATTGTGTTTTAAATGTAAAGCGCCTTAGAGCAATTTTTGTTGAATAAGGCGCATTCTAAAATACTATAAATCACCAGTGACACCATAAATGTGGCATCACTCGTATAACTATAACGTCGTCTTTAGAACACTTTCCTACATTGCACCAGTTCAGGTTTGAATTACCTCAATTTACACGAGTATATCAGGTTCGGTCTTGGTCCTTGTGTCCCGGCTATATGGTTTACAAAGCGTCTTCACTGGTAGCAGCCATTCCAATCTGCGGCACAGTGCTGCCCCCTCTGAGATGTAGCTTATGGTTGTTGTATTGAGCTGAGGGCTTGATATAAAGACTAAGTATCCGAGCGGATATCCCACTTTCCATACTCAGCATTAATAGCTTTCACACGCTACATCCTCTATAATTTACAGACGCGAGTTTAAGGCGATATCTTCGGGTATCTTCGCTCTTCTTCGGACCTACGAGATGGCATTATATAATGGACTAGAATAGATTACTAATGATGATGATATGTATAGGAACTATGGTTGTCTTAATGATGCGGCACTTTAGATCTGTTACAGTTTATTATGAACAAAATGTCATCAATATTGTCATAACGATACCGCGTAATAACACTAATGATGAACGACAGACAGAAATGTGTTAAAAACAAAGAAAGTGGCGACTAAACCATGTAAATTACGGGTGCCTATATTAGTTTATTTCCTTTGTCAACTTAGTTACATGGAATTACAACATAATGGCGTGAATAATGCAAACACAGATGTGAGATGGATTCCAACCAACGACCTTGAATTTACAGCGCAATATTCTAACCACTGTGCCATCGGATTGTCCTGTTTATGTGTAGCTTCTAACCTGATATATGCAAATGTGCATGTGTGCGTGTGTGTTTGTGTGCATGCATGCATGCGTGTATGTGTGTGTGTGCGTGCATGCATGCGTGCGTGCATGCGTGCGTGCTTACGTGCGTGATGGACTGTTAATCTTCTTGATTTTATCAATCTACTAGTATGATAAAAACACGAAAACAAATGAATTAAAACATTTATCGACATATTATTCTACACTAACATTTACCATTTTGTACAGATACGTAAAAAGGACTTGTCATCACATGCTTACTGCATGAGAGTATCCTAAAAATAGTTCATTTGTTAACGTCGTCATTTAACACGGTTCAATAATCATTCATTAAATGTTTCCTCGGGGTAAAGGTTAAAAGATTTATCAATACAATGCGTGGAATAAGGCGAGGTATATTTTTCTGGACAATTTTAACAACGAACAATAACCTTCATCTTAAGTATTCCTAGGTAATATTGATATGCCACTTGATAAGCATTAATATCAACTTACAAGTAATTAAGCCCAAAAATAAGACATAAAAGGTACTTTTGTTCTATTTATTTATTACTGTTCTGTTATATCTGACTCAAATAACAACGTCCAGCGACGGGCAGTAAATCGAATAATTTAGCAAAAGTTCCAAATTAGCCGGTTGACTCATTAAAAAACAACACGCATGTTTATGCGAGTTATGAATAAAACCTGCAGACCTTGAAATGTCATTGAGATTTTCTGTTGTGTTCTTTCAACTATGTAATTTTATGTAAATCGATATAATAATGATATCACATCTTCAATTGTTTGTCCAATAAAGATAGCAAGTGGACATAAACCAATCTAATCCAAAAACAATAGAAATAGATAATGAGCAATCCTCAAAATAGAGTAATTGTATTGATATAAATCGTCAATATATATTTTATATTATGCCCATAAACAGTATTCATAAGTACTATTAATCTTGTATGGGTTTATGTCATTATACACTCTGTATATCACCTTTATTTTAATACCTAAACACTACCCACAAATACTTGATTATTGATCAATTTGTAGATACTTTTAAGGTGTAGCTGCACTGTAAAATTGTGCAGAATTGTGTTTCATGTCTGTCGATAAGTTATAGCAAAATGGAATATATAACAAATTTGTTCCAGTTTCACTGGCTTTCTTTACGCTTCAGATCACAATACAAGATCATGTTTCATAGGTTCAAAGTACTGCGTTAAACACTACCATTTTACCTGAACGATCAAATCAAGAAGAATATACCAACGACAATTTTGATTTTGACTTCGCTGTATGAAGAGAACTTTTCTCGGACATCAACTCACATAAATTAGCTAACCAGATTAAACTTCCAGGAAATAGAGAAATATGTATAATGTTCTTAAACCGAACTTATTTAAATTAACCTATTTATGATGTCTATAAACCAGCGTATTTATATATAAAATATGTTTATATTATGTGAGTCAGAACTTATTTTAATTATAGTTTCAATGTCTTACACTCGCCTTACAGCAACTGAAGTTGAGTAAAGCGGTCTTAGTTTTAACTGATTTATAACACTGAATAGCTTAATCAATGTCGGTGTCACATTAATCTCCATACACTCACTCACTTTAATCAAGAACACTTGAAAGCTTCCCACATACAGCGTTAGATGAGAATGTTAAACGTTTATAAACTTATTTATTGAATTGGGTACATAATATAAGTGCAACGAAACACGTCCTAAAAACCGATTGAACTAAGTCGCCTTGATTTATGCTCACGTTATTGCATTTCTAATCCGCAGGTATCTAGCTGTATATCACATTACGTAGGATTGTTCTGTAAGCTTCTTATAATGAATACAATTACTACAGAGCAGACAGAAAGAAAATAAACATAAGATGTTTTATTCTAGCAATAATGTGTATCATAAATAAAGTGGACGTATCTAATCGAAGTCTATGTAACTGCATATTAACATGCAATTACACCGACGTGCAACATTTTTGACACACAAGTGATTAACATTTGTCGTTTGTTGATTAAGCCAGTGCTCTCAATCAACAAATGTTTATTTGAAATAATCATCCTGTTAAAGCAACCATTTTGTGGCTATAAGCTGGGATCAACCTGGTGCCTGGTTCCTCTGTATTATAAACTAATGAAAAATAAACACCTGATAATATTTCATTTTGCCTAATATATTTAACGGAATTGTGAGTTGTTCTGCAGTAAATGGTTGTATATTAGATTAATAAAAGTAGATAATGTATTTTTGTTAGATACTAATTACTGGCTCAACTAGCTTGTCGTGTGTGTGTGTGTGTGTGTCCATGCGTACGTGCGTGCGTGTGTGCGCGCATGCGTGCGTGTGTGTGTACGTGCGAATATATATATATATATATATATATATATATATTGAGAGAGATAGAGAGAGAGAGAGAGAGAGAGAGAGAGAGAGAGAGAGAGAGAGTACATATACACTAGACCCTATATTTGAAGATCTTTCAGCGGAGAAGAGCTTAGTGTATGTACATTTATGTATATAGAAAAAAATTAATATTACATCAAATTAACTATTAGTGGAAATGTACTTCCGGTTATTAGTCAGTGTTTTCTTTACCAAACGTTATGGTTGAAGAAAGTATAACGTTCCTCAAAAAAAAGTCGTCAACAAACGTCAAAATTACGCTAGAATATCAAAATGAAGAAAGGGAAATGTTGACAGATTGCACTTAAATCTGATGATTGGCAGTCTTTGTGCTTCCGTGGTCTAACTGGTAGCGCGTTGGATCACAGATCACTACCACCTGAGTTCGAATGTCGGCGTGGGCATATCTGAAGGTTGTTTCATCATTACCTTTGGAGGTCGCTCGGCCCATTTAGCCTACCGTGTGCATACAAAGAAAATCATACATTCTGAGGGATGGTAATTTACAAGAACATTTCAAAATGCCCCGTCTTGAATTTCCTCGAAATGTGACTTTCTTATTAAAGAACACTTAAAATTGATATATTTTCTATATATTCTAGTTAAAACGAAGCATCAGTCTTTAAGTTATAGTTAAATGAACTGATCGACAGGCAGATTCTGCTAAAGATGATCAGTCTATATTAGATTTAATTATAGTTTAAGCAGTTAAAAACAAAATTGTCAATAAAATTGAATATTTAGTTGTTTTTTTTTAAATTAGTTCTTATTATTATTAACCTGTATCTTCAAACGACTTACAACATAACGACACTTTCTGTTTAATATCTTTTGCAGCATAATGTACCTGAAATAGTATGCTTTAGAATACTGGGTTAAAGATACTATCACGTGACAAATTAAAAGTACCTATTGTTGCTAAGCTGACACGACGGACTGTCTCCGAGTGTAATCAATTCAGCTGAATCATGCATGAGACGAGTAGGAAAACACTAACATATTCAACGATTATGTACAATTATATACGGTATTTCACATGCAGTAAGTTAGAGCGTAGGACTCGTAGCCAAAGGGTCTCGGGTTCGAGGCTCCGGGAGCTGCAATGCTGTCATGTGGGGACTGGTTCACTCATCCATAAAAATGAGAAACCGACAGGACGTGATGGTTATGTGTTTGAGTAACGCGTTGCGCCTATAATGGCATCATGTGTTGTATGATCCCTCGGGAGTTGAGATGTGTGCTGGATTATACGTCACATATTATTATTATTATTATTATTATTATTATTATTATTTACTGGTAATAAGAACATAATTGTGATACATTTGAATCAAAATTCGTACAAAGGCGAAATTTCCGGAAAATAGTACCTTGTCATGAGAAAATAAGACTTGCTTTAATTACAGTAGTCATATAGACATGGTAACTTTATTCAAATACGACTACTTCAATGTCCATGGGGACTACATTGTAATACCTTTTATCTTGTATTTAGTAAGTTATTAATCACTGACCAAATACTAATTAGCCAAATAAGTTAGTGAACAATCAATCAACCGTTTAGTAAATCATTCGGTCGTTTAATATACGCGTAAGAATATTTGATCAAATTTGTCATCCTATGAATCTGTGTATAATGTTGTTTACACGATTAACATTAGTTTTCATTAATATTTTTAAAATATTTAGTCACGTTTTTGTTTCCTAGATTTTCTTCAATCAGATTTCAAACAAATAAACCTTCGGTGACGAAATATTTTATTAAAATAAATTAAAAATAACAAGATAGGCTTTCTATTAATATTAACACATTTTAGGCAAATAAACTTTCGATGATGAAATATTTTATTAAAATAAAATATAAAATAACCAGATATTCTTTCTGTTGGTTTTATTCGACGTATATTATTGTGATATACAACTTAAATATACTATTAATATCATAAATGTCAAATGGGAGGAAATCCTCGCACGAAAAGCAGACGATTTTATTGACGTCATGGAAAGTCTAACGGCAGACACGTGATCAAGAGGGATTTCCTCATTACAGTACGACTCAGTACAACACGATATACACTCATTCTCTGTGTCGTCCACAAGACGACAGCCAACATCACTACTTGAACATATTTCCGGTAAGGAACATGTTTTTGTTACACTAACTGTTTCCATGGTGATGCGATCAAAACGATGTACAGATTTACATACCGAGTGTCCGATTGGACATCGTATTTCCGGTGCCCAGCTGTTACAGGCTTCATTGTCTGTTTTATTGACACAAGTCCAACACGTGATATCTTCATAACTTAGTAGATACAGCTGTAAGGTATTATCCAGTACATCCCATGACAGCTTCTCTTCTAAGGAATATCCATCACAGAACAATGGCACAAACAATAAAAGTAAAGACAATATGTATGCACCTTCTAAATACATCATTAATATCTAACTAATCGCATATCAATAATAAATACGTAACGTATGATGGCAATAGCTATAAATGATACCTTTTGATAAATGTTTTGCAATATATAATAAAAGACAATTATTATTATATACAACTAGCTAATAAACTGAAAGTTTCCTCTTAATTGACATGAAGTACGTAATAAACTAACACATATCATGATTAACAAGCTTTGTTAATTACAATTTGTGACCACTATTGTTTGGAAATGCGTCAATTATTTCATGTGTCTTCTAGAATGTCAAAACAAAAAAATGTTGTGACATGTTTATTAATCAGTCATACAGATACAAATCAAACAAACACTGCTAATATAAAACGGATATATAAACCTTGGGTACAAGAATCGAAAACAAATTAATAACACGTTTAATTAAACATATTTAATTTGACACGCCAGTTTATTTACTATAGTACATAATTTAATTCGTCTAATAATATTACAATAAAAGGTTAAATGGTTATTATTTATTTACAAATTCTATTCTAGCATTCTTCAATTATTCCTCGGCTTATTTCGAATTCTTTATTGTATCAACTTTTATTCCTGTTTGCTGGAAATTTGTTTGGTGAAGTGTGTGAGTGAGTGAGTGATGATGATGATGATGATGATGATGATGATGATTGATGTTTTACCGACACTTTTTGCACAGGGTGGGTGGGTGAGTGAGTGAGTTAGTGAGTGAGTGAGTGAGTGAATGAGTGAGTGGGTGAGTGAGTCAGTCAGTCAGTCAGTCAGTCAGTCAGTCAGCCAGCGAGACAGTGAGTGAGTCAGTGAGTGAGTCTGTGAGTGAGTGAGTTTTTTCTGTCTCTCTGTGTGTATGTATGTATGTATATATGTGTGTGTGTGTATGCGTGTGTGTGTGTGTGTGTGATGTGTGTGTGTGTGTGTGGGGTGTGTGTGTGTGTGTGTGTGTGTGTGTGTGTGTGTGTGTGTGTGTGTGTGCGTGTGCTGTGTGTGTGTTTTAGCTGTGTATAATAAGGCACAGGCACAAAGAATATTTCTACACCCAAGATTTGTAAGCAAATCCAATTGCTGACTATTTATATGAGATCATATATTACGTCAATGTGTTCGTTATTTCTTACTCTTAGTCTATTGTAGGAGATGAAAATGATATCAAGTCACCAGGGAGTGGTCATTATACATCAGATCAAATATAAAAGAAACAAAGTATCACAACGACGTTAAAACAATTAAAACAGATGATATACTGATAATAGAATATCACTTGTTTACGTGTAAAATATTGTATCAGTAGTACCAGATAAAAGAAGACAATGAAACCGAAGATATAACACTCACAAATAATACTATTTGAACTGGACTGAAGTTTATTGATAAAATTTGTGATATGTCTCCTTTCCAGTTTTGCCCTTTTGTCAATTTATTTCCTGTATTTAGTTCTTATATAAAAAAAGATTCCAACACGAGAGAACTTTGTTATTTGATATAAAATAAGACATCAGAACAGGTTCTTCTGTTCTCGGATCAGATATCTTTAAATCGCAGCAAAAAACAACAACAAATACGCAAAATTACAGAACAGAAATATTTGTCTTTATCTTAACTATATGACACCTAGATATTAAACAAATAATTATATCTAGGTCCAAAAAGGTCTTTAAACGATTACGTTCTGAGAATTTATTATATTTAACTTTCTAGATAAATTGTTTTGAAGAAGAAAATCTAGTTAACTAAAAGTTAAACAGATTATCTTTATTGCGGCATCTGTTTCATGTCTGGTATATTTAACCATATATGTGAAAGTGTTGTAGGTTTAAACCTGAAGTAGATTTAATTTGTTATTTGTTTTCCCTTTTTACTTATTACAAATGTTTTAATACATTTATAGATAATGATTTAATACACCGGGAAAATATGTGATGATTAAAATTGTAATTGTTGTCGTCATTATTATTATTTGTTGTTGTTGTTGTTGGTGGTGGTGGTGGTGTTGTTGTTGGTGTTGTTATTATTGTTGTTGTTGTTGTTGTTGTTGTTGTCGTTTGTTGTTGTTGTTGTTGTTGTTGTTGTTGTTGTTGTAGTAGTTATTGTTGTTGTTGTTGTTGTTGTAGTAGTAGTAGTTATTGTTGTTGTTGTAGTAGTAGTAGTAGTAGTAGTAGCAGCAGTAATATTATATTTATTGCTATGGTAGTGGTGCTGATAGTGTTACTAGCAGTATTAAACACTTATTATATTACTTTTTAATGCCACTAACCGACGATTGTCACAAATTCCTATTTTCTTACCACTAGTACAACTATTATCTTATTATCAATTTCATTCATCAATAGACTACTACTGAGTTCGCTAGAATAACATTTTATGTGATTAATAACCATTGCAACCATTTAATCTTTTATTAATTTTTATGACGATATTAAATTATTTGCTATAATAAATAAACTCACATGTCATTATCATCCTTTAAATGTCACAGGAAAAGGTTTCACAAATTAGTATAAAAAAATATTAGTGTTAGATCTCTATATATTAAAAGAAAGTTACGGTGGTTTTAAAACTTGCTTTGCTAGCATCTCACATGGCCGAAATTCTAATCGGGAATCTTCGGAAAACTTCGGAATGAGACGTCATCTTTGCCAAACAAAGACACGTGGCTTTGTTTAACCTGTGTTACGTGTTCCATGTTGTCTTTATTAAACAAATAAAGTGGTGTATTGTGTCGCCTACAATTGTGCAAAGAAACATACATCATAAGTCAAAACCCGGTCCCAAACAACAACACAAAAATTAAACAAAATGACTAAAAAGACACACCGAGGGCGGCACGTCCCTGTATATACTAGTATTTAAGTATATGTCATATATGGGAGAGCAACATGCATCCACTGGGCTCCTGTGTATAGAAAAATACCAATTTATTTTAAATAAAGTTATGCGATACGAGGAGGGAAATGTCTGCCCATGGCCTGTATGCTCTTGGAGTATTTTGGTATCCATATCTCAAACATTAGAATTATTTATTATTACTATAAAACCTTATAATAATCGAAAATAGCAGAATATAATTGTCATGATCAAAAGCATGCCATGCTCTGACACTTTGGAGAGTGCTATTCATACACGACCATCGACCATTTCTTTTCGTATTAATTACAGCCGCGCCTCAGATAACACTAGATCACATACTTCCTTCTTGTAGGACATCAACATCAATCTGGTAGAGAATCAATTGATATTACTTAATTAATTAACCCTGACATTCTCTTTGTCAGATGTTCCCTCTACTAGAACAGACTCGCTTTATCTCCTGTAAAAGGCGACTAAAGGAAGAAACCTGTTTTGATAATATGGCATGAATACCACATCAAACCATCTTGCTTCATTCAAAGAATAAACGATGAAAATTGGAATGAATATATATATATATATATATATATATATATATATATATATATATATATATATATATATATTCTCATAGAGAGGCAGGTCTTCTTTTTAACAAAATACACATATTCCTTTTAAATAATTCAAGTCACTACTTAATATTGTTAATATTGTATACATCATTTGGACTAACGTATTACAAAAGTAATTCGCTTCATCCTTTTAAGATATTTATTTATTTATATCTGTTTTATCAATTTCTAATATCTAGTCTTTATTTTAATTATTTCTTCTTTTAGTATACAGTACCTTTATCATCATTGACCTATTTTAACTTACAGTCTCTTTTCCATTATGCTTTGTTTAACTTTGTGGCTGTCAATTCTAAACATTAAACTATATATGGTATGGAATTGTACATTTCTAAGACACAAAAGGGACAAAATCGTGTCATTTTGTCATTAAATTCCAGCCAGCCAGCCACCGAGCCATCCTTCGATCCATCTTTGTCCATTGTAATTTGTGAATATTTAGTTTCTTGTACCTTTTAATCATTCATCCAAACCTCAGGTGTGAAATAAATAAAATGGGAGCCTACATCCACCCTTTCTAAGTTAGTATCAGGCACCTAACCGTATATTATTCTAGCCTACACCTGCCCGCTGGCCACTGGACACAGCAACATCAGCGATGCTAAAACGTATATAAAGAGATCAAACTCTCACAGGTGCACATACACACATAGATATATACACACTACATGTTTTATCACAATCATAGTCATCCTTTTATGGCTTTTTACTAAAATTGATATTTATGACATTTTACTTTTAAAGTATTACAATTTTCAGTTAATTATCACAATAAAAGCTTCTCGTCTGTATATAACTATTATTAATAATAAAAATATCATCTAGTGGCCACAATGACGTGAAAATGGAGAGAGTAACATTTTTATTTAATATCGGTTTCTCCTGTGAGTTATTAGTCATTATTATTCTGTAATATAACAGCGTGTTAATAAAAGCTGACAGCATTAGTATTACAAAGTTAAGTTTACTAAATCCATTAGACGACACATGATTAATGCGAACACATTAAGAACCGGGGTGACAAATAGATGGAATAAATCTATATTTCAATTTACGGTACTTTATTTTTCTCGATTACATTCTAAAGACTAATTGTAGCCTTAAGAAAAGCGTTTATCATGTTATATATGCTGTTATATATATTCTGTTATTTTAGATTATTGTAAGGTATTCTAGAAATAATCAATAATTATAATGTATTGGTACCATCAACAAATATTTGTTTATATTATTTATCAATTATATTACATTTTTGTAATCAATTATTGGTTCTTATTGTTTTGTTGTTATTGTTATATATAATTTAATACAATATATTTTATTCCGTTTTCTTATCATAGGTACGAATACGATTCTACTAAAAATCAAACACATCCCCATACATACACATACACACATATAAATGGGCGTAAATCCACGTACCTGTGGAGCTATTGTCTATTGTTGTTACGTCATCAAAGTGTCCTCGTAACTGACATATATATGTTACAGGATATAAAACCAAAATTATAAACAGGAAGGAGGGAGAGAGAGAGAGAGAGAGAGAGAGAGAGAGACATTGACAGACAGACTGACAGACAGACAGACAGACAGACAGACAGACAGACTGATTGACTGACTGACAGAAAGATATATATATATATATATATATATATATATATATATATACACATGTAAAATGATGTGTGGTAATTCTTGTGTCCCCCTGCAACAACATCGATATTGTAAATAAAACCAATATTAAATTTTCATACTGATACTTGATATAATTGATAATTCAAATCGCTTTCTGTAATCTTTCACGACAATATGTAATAAGTGAGTGAGTGAATGTGGTTGAGGCGACATCTTAGGGAAATACCTCTAAAGACGCCGACACGAACCATTATAGTACTTTATAAAGAAGATTGTAATAATTTATATTACCGTGACGTAATATTTGGGTTAATACATTTGAATTACATGATGAATTGGTATGCAAAATTTAATATTTTCATGCAAGTTAGCAGAATCTGACAATATATACATTGTTTATGTATGTATGTATGTATATATATATATATATATATATATATATATATATATATATATATATATATATATATATTTTATATATCGGTACAAAGTACACTATTTCAAACGACCTATATAAAGAGCCACAAATAAACACAACGGAAGTAATATTCAAACATATGGACATGTGCTCATAGTCTATCCAAACAAATAACAAATTTGTTTATTTTTGTGAACTTGAAAACATATAAACTCTGCATGTACAGTTAATATTCAGCCAACTATATCTAATCGCATATACTGCTTGACCATTCCCTAATACAATGATACACCTATGGACAATTGCAATGTATTCTTTTTATTCAGGCGTTGAAAATTAAGACTCAACTCGAAATAACTTTAAAATTTAATTATAACCTTGATTAAAATAGGAATAAAGATTCTTTGAGTTCAAAGAGCATAGAGGCTAATCCCTGGTGAAAGGTTGAATGGCTGTGTCTAAATTTCTGCTGCCGACAACATTCCACCAAGTATCTTTAAATCACCCAATTAACAAGTGACAACACAATTATTCACTGATAATTCACGTAACTAAAAGCTATGCTTATAAATTAACGCCGTTGGCAGTAAAAAGAAATACGCCATGATTTTTAACCGATGGAACGACTCTTTATATTCAACATGGAATAATCCCTTCGTAAAATTACGTTCATGTTTATTAACAAAAGGAAAACACGAAAATGTTATCCCTAGAATACCTTTTGAGTAATGCTTCAATATGTTTGACTGATCGTCTCCTTTAATAGATAATTAGACACTTTATAATTTATAAGTCCAAACATTTTTAGTTTATTTAACTTATAGTTATGTAATTTTATATTTTAATCAGTCAGATTTTTTAAAGGATTAAGTTGCTAAATCAACAAAAGTATTTATTAGTAAAATTATTTCTTGAAAATCTATTCTAGACAAATATTGGTGAATTTAGCTACGGGAGTGCTACCTTCTAATAACATACTATTCAGGTTTGATTTTATAACAGAAACTTTTCATTATCCTATGTTATAATGAAAGATCAGATTTTTAATACCAAAAAGTTATCGATTCAACAAATTAAACTGCCCTCAGTGACGTCACAAAGAGCATAAATACAATTACAGCAACAAATCTTCCAACAATACCACCTGCTATGTGGCAACGAATGTACCGACCAATTACATCATGTATGCAACGATAATTAACATGATTTATCTCTACATGAGCATCTATTCCGATAGATAGCAAATATTGGAGTAAATAGTTAGAACACTTTCCTGCAAAACCACTTAAAAATTGGATCTCAAGAATTAAATTCCAAGATTTCTTTGGGGTTGGTGGAAACTTTTTCCGTCACTTTAAATTGGTCCAGAATTGTGATTTAGTTTGCCGGGGGGGGATAAACAAATTACTAATTTTATTGAAGTGAATGATTGAGATAAGTTCCCGAACAAAGATATTACTTTCGGTCAGTGCTCTCTCTAATATGTATCCACGTGCACTCGATCATGTCTTGTGCGAAAAGGAATTAAAAATGGATGTGTTTATATAATATCCTCCTCTCTCTGACAAACCGCCAATAGCGAGTCCAGATCTTTGTCACATATCTTGTGACAAGGACTCGGAAAAGGGAAAATGTAACATCAGTTTTATTCAAGTTGCACTGGCTTCCTGAATGCTTCAGATCATTATACAAGATCCTGTTTCACATATTCAAAGTACTGAGTGGAATAGCACCACTTTATCTAAGCTAATCCTGGATGTTGTCCCTCTTTTCACTTTGTGGTATTATATCCTGTGGTACTTAGTACTGTGGGATTATGTCCGGGTAGATTTTATAACGTGAGATTTTATCCTGTGAGATTTTGTCTAAGCGATCAGATCCACAATTATATACCAGTCAGAACGTTCTGATCTGTTCACTTTTGACAGAACTAAAAAGCCAAACAGAAATGTACGGAGAGAAATCTTTCCGAACACCAGTTTCCAGGCTGTGGAATAAGTTGCCAAATCATATTAATGTTGCAGCAAGTAAAGAAATATTTTGTAGGGTTCTTATAATCCACTTATTTAAATTAGCCTATTTATAATATAAACAAATGTATTGGTGTATAAACCATGTTTGTGTTGTATGAACCTAGAGCAGGTTTTGATTATGTTTTAAATGTAAAACATCTTATAATAATTCAAATTGAATACGCCGCTATATAAAATACTATTCGTATTATATTAATGACGAGCTGTAGAGAATGATGACCACCGCACGATTTACCTTTGTGGCTACTGACATACAGAAAGAAAGAACTACTATTAAAATTAAGCTCGAGTACCTAGAGATAACAAACTTCAGTGTGTTACTTCATTTGTTTACTTTCACCATTAATGTCTTGAGTCAATCCAATATCGTCCAATATACTGCAAAATCTAAGACCTTCAACATCAGACTTTTCATCCTACTTGGAAATTTAAATCAATATTTATTATAATATTATATGAGTTAATGACTAAGTTTAAACCACTCTTCAAAGAATAATGACTAAATCTTTTTTTTAGAAGAAGGGGGAAGATAAACAATAGAATATTTAACTTTAACCTTACGTATTTATGGTACAGACCTTTTTTACAAAATCTAATTTATCTCTGACTTATAATAACATTCCGTCCAGATCTATACATTATACCAATACCAACAACTCACTTATAGTTAGTCAGCGTCAGGTCAAAACTATGTTTCAGTGACCACTAATACATCATCCGTACGTTATCACATCAAACAAATCAGTGACAGGTGTGGCTTTACTCGTCAAGGGTTGAACATTTGGACGGCCTACTGGCAAAGGGACCTTAACTTTCTGATAATACGTAAATAATTTATATCATAAAAAGTTATGATAATTAATATTCCTTGATACATCCCTGACCGGTTTATCGCTAATAATAATAATAATAATAATAATAATAATAATAATAATAATAATAATGGCCGAAATGACAGTTTGTTACGTGGCTGGCAACCTCAAATGAAGGAGACGTAAATGGTATATAATTTACACCTTCCCCACGGAGACTAATTCTAAATAAATTTAGAATTTAGGTGAAGAAAACTTGCCTGGTTGGATGAAACCCTTCTTCTACTATAGTGCCACGGCCGAGGTGCGAACCTGGCGACCTTTCCCGCAAAGAATGACCATAGCCATAGGTAAATAGTTTCACGCTCTACCTATGTGGCCAAAGAGGCGGTATGATGCACAATGACAGTGACATATTTATATCTCAACTCACAATACGGTCTATTAACATTTGAATTGAGAATGAAGGTCCTACATCGACTCACTGTTATTGAGAAAAATCATGTTTCTGGCGTTTACACCAAGTGTATTGTAGTATGCATTTACCATAAGGCTAATAGCATTTAATTATACACATTTAATATGCTTAACAAAGTTTGTACAATCCTGACGTTCGCGTCTTTTGAAAATGACGCGTGTGCAAAAGTGTCAAAACGGTGGGTTCCTAACCATCATTAAGGTTAAACAAAACACAATCATTTAATAATAATAATGATAATAATAATAATGCTTGATATTTATATAGTCCCCTATCTGGTTGCTCTAAGGCGCTTTACAATTTTATTATCCCAAACTCAGATCTTCTCAATCCAGCAAACACTTAAATTCCCAAGGGAGCATACAACGCATACTCATACACATACCCATCACGTCCGTAAGGTTCTCATTTCTGGCTGAGTGAACCAGTGGCAACATGACAACATTGCAGATCCGAAGCTTCGAACCCGCGACCCTTCGGTTACCATTCCTACGCTCTAAATAACTGCTCTATCGCGACTCGTCAGTTATCGATTATCATAAAATAATACTAACATCCAACCAAATCTTTCACTCATCTAATTCCTATTATCATAACTCCTGACATACATAAGCTGAATATTGAAAGGCGTTTGTATCAATTTATCAACGAACTTATAACATCCTACACGTTTTATTTCATCTCAGAAACCCTGCTCACTGGCTGTTTGTCAATATGTCATTCATATAGAAGTCGTTACATATGTATCTATGTCAATATTACAGACAAGATATGTAGTTGTGACAGAATGAGAACAAATAAATATATGATGCTGTGTCAGAATACCTACTTATTTTATGTCAAAGGTCGGTGCTGAGTAGTTTACGCTTTACGTCTACATTCATGGGAGTGGGTTCCTTTGACAGCATATTCGATGAATCCCTAGAAAACAATAATATAAGTGTACAATTATCCGCACGCATATATATGGCCACTGACAAAGAAACACATACAGAAACACATATGTCAGAGTGATACTAACAAACAGTCAAGAAAACGAACACAAATCAATAAGCACACACGCACACATACACACACAAACATAAACACCATTAATGAATATAAGAAATAACAACTCAATTTAATATAAAGACATTTGATTCATGACAATAAGAAGACATTGTGACGGACATAATCCTGGCTCGGATCTAAACTGATTAATATCTCAGTTTAGGAGAATGTTGATAACAACAAAACGTAATTGTGATATTGTTATAATATTAATTATTCTTGTTCGATGTAGAAAAAAATAGATGGCTATTTTATCTGAGAAAAGATGGCGAGCTTCCTCTCAATCTTCATTTCACGTAAAAGATTAAATTCCGCGTAATTAGTGTTCGTTCTCTATCTCTTTAGTCAAAAATGTAATCAACTTCTGAAAATAAATTGTCAGAATTATAATAAATTCATCTTGATAATGGCGTAGTTTTTTGCACTGAGATTCCTCTTTGTTTTTTACTGTTTGTATCTATTTAAACATTTCCTTTTAGACAATAAGTTGTTTTTGTTATTGTTAATATTGATAATGGTGATAGTAGTGATGGTAGTGGTGGTACTAGTAGTGGTGATGCTGATATTGTTATAATGGCGTTCTTCTTTTCAATCCTTTCTCGCTGATTTATTTTTCTCTTGCGTTCTAATAGATCACTTATTTGTATGTGATGTTTTACAACTTTTAATGTACATATTCTCTTCATACAACGATCTGGGGTGTCTATCTATAAGCCCTTCATCTTACTTACCTGGCTGATGTCAACATTCCGTTAATTAGATTTTTATTTGGTAATTTGCCGTTTCGTAAATTGTACAAGATAGCGTCATTCAATAATAGTTGTGAATTTATTTAGAAAAGAATACCTGTTTCTTTGTGAATCAAGATCTACCCAACTGCTTCAAATAATAATAATAATAATAATAATAATAATAATAATAATAATAATACGTCGCTTTATGACATTTTATTTATTTATTCTACACTTAATTAACATTTTACATATAGGTATTTATACTGAAACTAGAGAAATGTTTAGAATAAGCTGTTTTACGGCCACTTTTATACACGTGGTAGGCTAAATGGGTCGAGCGACCTCCAAAGGTAATCAAGTCAAAGATGAAACACCCTTCAGATATGCCCATGCCGAGAGTCGAACTCAGGTTGTAGCGCTACCAATTAGACCAAGGAGAGAAGAACTTGGCACCCATAATAGTTATAATTAAAAAATCCATACTAGCTAATAAATGAACTAAATAAATAAATAATACCTATATTAAAAAATAATACATATAGATAGACAAACATATACACACATAAATATAAACCGAGAAAAGAGTATAGCGATTGATGTTTTACGGCCACTTTTATACACATGGTAGGCTAAATGGGTCGAGTGACTTCTAAAGGTAATGAAACGAAGTAAAAGATTAAACACCCTTGGACACAGAGAAAATGAGAGAGCGTGTGTGTGCGGGTGTGTGAGAGAGTGTGTGCATGAGATAGTGCGTGCGTGTGAGTGAGCGCGCGAACGAGCAAGTGAGTGAGTGAGTGAGTGAGTGAGTGAGTGAGTGAGTGAGTGCCTGCCCATGCGAGAGCGTAATTGAGTGCACGTGAAAGAGTGCGCGTGCGACTGAATGAGTGTTCGTACGAATGAGTGGGTGAGTGAGTGAGTGAGTGAGTGAGTGAGTGAGTGCGTGTGCGAGTGACTGTGCGTGCAACTGAGTGAGTGCACATGCAAGTGAATGAGTGTGCGCATTACTACGTGAGTGGGCGTGCGAGTGAGTGAGTGAGTGAGTGAGTGAGTGAGTGAGTGAGTGAGTGAGTGAGTGAGTGAGTGAGTGAGTGAGTGAGTGAGTGAGTGAGTGAGTGAGTGTGCGTGTCTGGGCTACTCATCAACCTGTAGGAAACAGCTAATTCGCTTTTCGTACGTGACAAATATGTCACGTCCACAGGAAAGCGGATACATGCAGGCTACGTACAAAGCGGAAGAACGTAAAACATATCAGTTGACGTCACAGCTCGCAGTAAACAACACGTGCGTGTGGTTCAATGGTAAATTAGTATATACACAAGATAACTACTTTAACAACACAGTTTACTTTCAGCAGTAATTTTCTGTGGTTCAAATGAGAAGTATACATAGAATATTTCGACTTTAGCTTTTTCTGGTTTCGGCGGGTAACCAACATTAGTGTGTGTGTGTGTGTGTGTGTGTGTGTGTGTGTGTGTGTGTGTGTGTGTGTGTGTGTGTGTGTGTGTGTGTGTGTGTGTTTTAGGAGTACATATAAAGAGGCAACAGGCACAGAGCATCAACATATCTAAACATCCTTCGAGACCTACCTCCATAAATCTAAATACAAATACAACTATACATACATTAATCTAAAAATAAAATGTTCCATATCTGCACATATTGATAAATGTATACGTATACCTAAGTATGTGTCTGGTCTACTCATCAGCCTGTGGAAACCAGCTAATTCGCTTTTCGTACGCGACAATAAATGCAATTGGTGACTTTGTACATGATCTCATGGATCTCCTCAAAAGTTCGTCAACATTTTTGTTTGCATTCAGCAACGAAATAATAAAATATAATACTAAATCTTTATTTCAAACTCTTAGTCCGTCGTAATATAATACAAATAACAAACTGTCAGAGTAAAAATGAGATCATGTACAACATCCGGGGAGTGGTCATTATACATAACATCAAATATAAAAGAAACAAAGTATCACAACGACGTTAAAAGAATTAAAACAGATGATATACTGATAATAGAATATTACTTGTTTACGTGTAAAATATTGTATCAGTAGTACCAGATAAAAGAAGACAATGAAACCGAAGATATAACACTCACAATAATACTATTTGAACTGGACTGAAGTTTATTGATAACATTTGTGATGTGTCTCCTTTCCAGTTTTGCCCTTTTGTCAATTTATTTCCTGTATTTAGTTCTTATAAAAAAAGATTCCAACACGAGAGAACTTTGTTATTTGATATAAAATAAGACATCAGAACAGGTTCTTCTGTTCTCGGATCAGATATCTTTAAATCGCAGCCAAAAAACTAACAAAAAATACGCACAATTACAGAATAGAAATATTTGTCTATATCTTAACTATATGACACCTAGATATTAAATAAATAATTATATCTAGGTCCAAAAAGGTCTTTAAACGATTAGGTTCGAGAATTTATTATATTTAACTTTCTAGATAAATTGTTTTCAAGAAGAAAATCTAGTTAACTAAAATTTAAACAGATTATCTTTATTGCGGCATCTGTTTCATGTCTGGTATATTTAACCATATATGTGAAAGTGTTGTAGGTTTAAACCTGAAGTAGATTTAATTTGTTATTTGTTTTCCCTTTTTACTTATTACAAATGTTTTAATACATTTATAGATAATGATTTAATACACCGGGAAAATATGTGATGATTAAAATTGTAATTGTTGTCGTCATTATTATTATTATATAGTAGTTGTTGTTGTTGTTGTTGTTGTTGTAGTAGTTGTTGTAGTTGGTATTGTTATTGTTGTAGTAGTAGTAGTAGTAGTAGTAGTAGTAGTAGTAGTAGTAGTAGTAGTAGTAGTAGTAGTAGTAGTTGTTGTTGTTGTTGTTGTTGTTGTTGTTGTTGTTGTTGTTGTCGTTGTTGTTGTTATAGTAGTAGTAGTAGTAGTAGTAGTAGTAATTGTTGTTGTTGTTGTTGTTGTTGTTGTTGTTGTTGTTGTTGTTGTTGTTGTAGAAGCAGCAGTAACATTATATTTATTGCTATGGTAGTGGTGCTGATAGTGTTACTAGCAGTATTAAACACTTATTATATTACTTTTTAATGCCACTAACCGACGATTGTCACAAATTCCTATTTTCTTACCACTAGTACAACTATTATCTTATTATCAATTTCATTCATCAATAGACTACTACTGAGTTCGCTAGAATAACATTTTATGTGATTAATAACCATTGCAACCATTTAATCTTTTATTAATTTTTATGACGATATTAAATTATTTGCTATAATAAATAAACTCACTTGTCATTATCATCCTTTAAATGTCACAGGAAAAGGTTTCACAAATTAGTATAAAAAAATATTAGTGTTAGATCTCTATATATTAAAAGAAAGTTACGGTGGTTTTAAAACTTGCTTTGCTAGCATCTCACATGGCCGAAATTCTAATCGGGAATCTTCGGAAAACTTCGGAATGAGACGTCATCTTTGCCAAACAAAGACACGTGGCTTTGTTTAACCTGTGTTACGTGTTCCATGTTGTCTTTATTAAACAAATAAAGTGGTGTATTGTGTCGCCTACAATTGTGCAAAGAAACATACATCATAAGTCAAAACCCGGTCCCAAACAACAACACAAAAATTAAACAAAATGACTAAAAAGACACACCGAGGGCGGCACGTCCCTGTATATACTAGTATTTAAGTATATGTCATATATGGGAGAGCAACATGCATCCACTGGGCTCCTGTGTATAGAAAAATACCAATTTATTTTAAATAAAGTTATGCGATACGAGGAGGGAAATGTCTGCCCATGGCCTGTATGCTCTTGGAGTATTTTGGTATCCATATCTCAAACATTAGAATTATTTATTATTACTATAAAACCTTATAATAATCGAAAATAGCAGAATATAATTGTCATGATCAAAAGCATGCCATGCTCTGACACTTTGGAGAGTGCTATTCATACACGACCATCGACCATTTCTTTTCGTATTAATTACAGCCGCGCCTCAGATAACACTAGATCACATACTTCCTTCTTGTAGGACATCAACATCAATCTGGTAGAGAATCAATTGATATTACTTAATTACTTAACCCTGACATTCTCTTTGTCAGATGTTCCCTCTACTAGACATTCTCTTTGTCAGATGTTCCCTCTACTAGAATAGACTCTCCTTTAAAAGGCGACTAAAGGAAGAAACCTGTTTTGATAATATGGCATGAATACCACATCAAACCATCTTGCTTCATTCAAAGAATAAACGATGAAAATTGCAATGAATATATATATATATATATATATATATATATATATATATTTTCTCATAGAGAGGCAGGTCTTCTTTTTAACAGAATACACATATTCCTTTTAAATAATTCAAGTCATTACTTATTATTGTTAATATTGTATACATCATTTGGACTAATGTATTACAAAAGTAATTCGCTTCATCCTTTTAAGATATTTATTTATTTATATCTGTTTTATCAATTTCTAATATCTAGTCTTTAATTTAATTATTTCTTCTTTTAGTATACAGTACCTTTATCATCATTGACCTATTTTAACTTACAGTCTCTTTTCCATTATGCTTTGTTTAACTTTGTGGCTGTCAATTCTAAACATTAAACTATATATGGTATGGAATTGCACATTTCTAAGACACAAAAGGGACAAAATCGTGTCATTTTGTCATTAAATTCCAGCCAGCAAGCCACCGAGCCATCCTTCGATCTATCTTTGTCCATTGTAATTTGTGAATATTTAGTTTCTTGTACCTTTTAATGTTTCGTTCAGATCGAGTTTGAATCATTCATCCAAACCTCAGGTGTGAAATAAATAAAATGAGAGCCTACATCCACCCCTTCTAAATTAGTATCAAGCACCTAACCGAACCCTATCACAAACTTTGATATTATTCTAGCCTACACCTGCCCACTGGCAACTAGACACAGCAACATCAACGATGCTAAACTCTCACAGGTGCACATACACACATAGATATATACACACTACATGTTTTATCACAATCATAGTCATCATTTTATGGCTTTTAACTAAAATTGATATTTATGCCATTTTACTTTTAAAGTATTACAATTTTCAGTAAATTATCACAATAAAAGCTTCTCGTCTGTATACAACTATCATTAATAATAAAAATATCATCTAGTGGCCACAATGACGTGAAAATAGAGAGAGTAACATTTTTATTTAATATCGGTTTCTCCTGTGAGTTATTAGTCATTATTATTCTGTAATATAACAACGTGCTAATAAAAGCTGACAGCATTAGCATTAAGTTAAGTTTACTGAATCCATTAGACGACACATGATTAATGCGAACACATTAAGAACCGGGGTGACAAATAGATGGAATAAATCTATATTTCAATTTACGGTACTTTATTTTTCTCGATTACATTCTAAAGACTAATTGTAGCCTTAAGAAAAGCGTTTATCATGTTATATATGCTGTTATATATATTCTGTTATTTTAGATTATTGTAAGGTATTCTAGAAATAATCAATAATTATAATGTATTGGTGCCATCAACAAATATTTGTTTATATTATTTATCAATTATATTACATTTTTGTAATCAATTATTGGTTCTTATTGTTTTGTTGTTATTGTTATATATAATTTTATACAATATATTTTATTCCGTTTTCTTATCATAGGTACGAATACGAGTCTACTAAAAATCAAACACATCCCCATACATACACATACACACATATAAATGTGCGTTAATCCACGTACCCGAGGAACTATTGGCTATTGTTGTTACGTCATCAAAGTGTCCTCGTAACTGACATATATATGTTACGGGATATAAAACCAATATTATAAGAGGGAAGGAGGGAAACACAACTCGAAATAACTTTTACCAATTAATGCTAACATAGATTAACTTAGGAAAAAAGATTCGTTGCACTTTGAAGGCCTAGAGGCTAATCCCTAATAAAAGGTTGAATGGCGGTATCCAAATTTCAGCTTCCGACAATATTCCACCAAGTATCTTTAAACCACCCAATTAACAAGTGACAACACAATTATTCACTGATAATTCACATAACTAAAAGCTATGCTTACAAATTAACGCCGTTGGCAATGGAAAGAAATACGCCATGATTTTTAACCGATGGAACGACTCTTTGTATTCAACATGGAATAATCCCTTCGTGAAATTACTTTCATGTTCATTAACAAAAGAAAAACACGAAAATGTTAGCCCTAGAATAGCTTCTGGGTAATGTTTCAATATTTTAACTGATCGTCTCCTTTTAATAAATAATTATACACTTTACAATTTATAAGTCCAAACGTTGTGAGTTTATTTAATCTAAAGTTAGTTAATTTTATGTTTTATTAATTCCGATTTTTTACAGGATGAAGTTGCTAAATCAACAAAAGTATTTATCGGTAAAGTATTTCTTGAAAATCTATTCTAGATAAATATTGTTAGATTTTGCTACAGGAGTGCAACCTTCTAAAATCATTCTATTCAGTTTTGATTTTATAACAAAGTATTCATTAACCTATATAATAATGAAAGATCAGATTTTTAAGACAAGGAAGCTATCGATTCAACGAATTTAACTGTACTCAGTGACGTCACAAAGAGCATAAACACAAATACAGCAACAAATCTTCCTACGATACCATTTATTATGTGGCAACAAATGTACCCACCAATTACATCATTTAAGCAACGATAATTAACATGATTTATCTCTATGTGAGCATCTATTCCGATAGATAGCAAATATTGAGGTAGATCTCACATAGTATCAGAGTTAGAACATTTCCCTGCAAACCACTTAGTTAGAACCAGATTTGAGTCAAGTTACTTCTGTTGGTGGGAACTGCCGTCGACTTATTGTCCTAGATGTGATCAGTGCAATAAAGAAGAAAATTACAAATTTTATTGAAGTGAATGATTGAGATAAGTACCTGAACAAAGATATTACTTTAGGTCAGTTTTCTCTCTCATATGTACCCGTGTGCACTTAAGAACGTTTGCACAAAAAGGAATTTAAAGTGGACGCTTGCTATATAATATCCCCCTCTCTCTCTCTGAGAAACCACCAACAGCAAGTGCACACCTTTGCCACACATCTGGTGACAGGGACTCGCAAAAGGGAAAATATAACACCAGTTTTATTCAAGTTGCAGGAAGCCATCCTGGACGTTTCAGATCATAATACAAGATCCCGTTTAACATATTCAAAGTACTGAGTGGAACAGCATCACTGTATCTACGCGATCTGATCCAAAATTATATACCAGTGAGAATGCTCTGATCTGTTCACTTTTGACAGAACTAAAAAGCCAAACAGCAATGTACGGAGAGAAATATTTCCGAACATCAGCTGCCAGGCTGTGGAATAAGTTGTCAAATCAGATTAAACCTGCAGCCAATAAGGAAATATTTTATAAGGTTCTTAGAACCCACTTATTTAAATTAGCCTGTTTATAATATATAAACCAAAGTATTTATGTATAAAACATGTTTGTGCTATATGAGCTTGGAGCAGGTTTTGATAATGTTTTCAATGTAAAACACCTTAGAGTAATTCAAGTTGAATAAGGCGCTATATAAAATACTATTGATATTATATTAATGATGAGCTGTACAGAATGATGACCACCGCACGATTTACCTTTGTGACTACTGACATACAGAAAGAAAGAACTACTATTATAATAAACAACTCACTTGGAGTAAGTTGAGTAGTTGATCAGCGTCAGTCCAAAGCTAAGTTTCAGTGAGCACTAATACATCATCAATACGTTATCACATGAATATAATCAGTCACCGGTATGGCTTTACTCCTCAGGTATTGAACATTTGGACTGCCTACTGACAAAGGGAACTGAACTTTCTGATAACCACATAAAGAATTTATATCATAAAAAGTTATGAAAATAAATATTCTTTGATAAATCCCTGGCTGGTTTATGACTATGATGCACAATAACTGTGATAGATTTAGATCCCAATTCAGAAAACTGTGTATTAACATTTGAATTGACAATAAGAGTCCTTCACCGCCTCACTGTTAGTCATAAAACATTAAGTTTCTGGTGTTTACACCAAGTGTATTGTGGTATTTACTTACCATATGGCTAATAACGGTTACTTATACACATTTAATGCACTTAACTAACTTTCGACAATCCCGACGTTCTCGTCTTATGAAAAGACACTTATGCAAAAGTGTCAAAACGCTGGCTTCCTTACCAACCTTGAATTTTACCAGAATAATCATTTATTTAAAATAATAATAATAATAATAATAATAATAATAATTCACATTTATATAGCGCCCTATCCAGCTGGTCTAAGGCGCTTTACAATATCTTTATCCCTGACTCGGATCTTTTTCAATCCAGCAAAGACCCCAACTCCAATGGAAGCATACAACGCATGCTCAGATATATAAACATTGCATCCCGTCAGGTTCTCATTTGTGGCTGAGTGAACCAGTCGCCACATGACACCATTGCAGCTCCGGAGCCTCGATACCGCATCCCTTCGGTTACGAGTCCTATGCTCTAAATAAATGCTCAAATGCAGCTCAACATTTACCGATTGTCAGAAACAAACTCTAACATCCAACCAAATCAAACACTCAAATAATTACCGCTACCATAACTCATGACACACATAAGTCGGATATTGGAAGATTTTGTATCATTTTATCAACGAACCTAGAACATCCCAGAAGTCATATAAAGCATTTTATTTCATCTCAGAAACCCTGATCATTGGCAATTTATCAATATTTTATTCATATAGAAGTATGTACAGATGCCAATATTACAGACAAGATATGTATTTGTGAAAGAATGTGATCAAATAAGTATACTTTATATACTCATTTATCGATTATTATAAACAAATACTAACATTCAACCAAATTTTTCACTCATCTAATTACTACTTTACTCTTTACACATATAAGCTGAATATTGAGAGGTTTTTGTATCAATTTATCAACGAACCTATAACATCCCCGACATTTTATTTCAGCTCAGAAACCCTGTTCACTGGCAGTTTGTCAATATTTCATTCATATAGAAGTCGCTACGTATGTATCTATCTCAATATTACAGACAAGATATGTATTTGTGACAGAATGAGAACAAATAAATAAACTACGCTGAGTCATAATACCTACTTATGTTATGTCAAATATCTATGCAAAGTATTTTGTTATAATTCACATATACATTCATGGGAATGGGTACCTTTGACAGCATATTCGGTGAATCCCTAGAAAACAACGATATAACTGCAATTACACGCACTCATATATCTCTACACATACAGAAACACATATGTGAAGGCAATACTGAAAACAGTCAAGAAAACGAACACAAAACAATAAGCACACACGCACACCTACCCACATAACCATACACACCATTAATGAATATTTGTTAGGGAAATAACAACTGAATTTAATATAAAGACATTTGATTCATGACAATAAGAAGACATTGTGACGGACATAATCCTGGCTCGGATCTAAACTGATTAATATCTCAGTTTAGGGGAATGTTGATAACAACAAAACGTAATTGTGGTATTGTTATAATATTAATTATTCTTGTTCGATGTAGAAAAAATAGATGGATATTTTATCTGAGAAAAGATGGCGAGCTTCCTCTCAATCTTCATTTCACGTAAAAGATTAAATTCCGCGTAATTAGTGTTCGTTCTCTATCTCTTTAGTCAAAAATGTAATCAACTTCTGAAAATAAATTGCCAGAATTATAATAAATTCATCTAGATAATGGCGTAGTTTTTTATAGTTAGATTCCTCTTTGTTTTTTACTGTTTGTATCTGATTAAACATTTCCTTTTAGACAATAATATTTTTTGTTATTGTTAGTATTAATAATGGTAATGGTAGTGATGGTAGTGGTGGTAGTGGTGGTACTAGTAGTGGTGATGATGGTATTGTTATAATGGCGTTCTTCTTTTCAATCCTTTCTCGCTGATTTGTTTTTCTCTTACGTTCTAATAGATCACTTATTTTTGTGGTGTACTTTACAACGTGTCTATCTAGAAGCCTTTCACCTTACTTACCTGGCTGATGTCAATATTCTCGTATTTAGATTTTTATTTGTTAATTTGCCGTTTCGTAAATGGCACACGGCAACCTCATTCAATAGTTTTGACTTTATTTAGAAAAGAATACGGGTTTCTTTAAGAATCTCCGACTTCTTTAAATGTAACAATGATGATGATGATGATGATGATGATGATGATGATGATGATGATGATGATGATGATGGCAGGCATAATAGTCATATTGAAGACATCCCCTAATGATGAATAAATGAAATAAATAATACCTATATTCAAAAATAATGCACATAGACAGACAAACGCACACACACACAAACACACCTGGACACAGAGAAAAAGAAAGAGCGCGTGCGTGCGTGAGTGAGTGCGTGTTTTAGAAGCACAGGCACAGAACATGAACATATCTAAACAAATTCCCTTATTTCATGGTTGAGATACGACTGGCATTTGGGCGTAAACCTTTTAGTTAGATGACAGGGGGCATGTCAGCCAGAGATGGAGCACATTTCGCCATTTTCTTTCGACATCTTTGGTTGAAAATTACCTCAGTATGATTTGTCTGAATGCGAAATGGTGGACTTTCTTGATAGCTCTCATTGTGGGAGATGAGTGGCATATATTGGATCTATGACTTGGCTATACACAGCTATGGAACATTAATATGAGATGACAGGTTGATAACTTCTACAATATCAACATCATTCAAACAATTTACTTATGTTTTCCGATAAGCAGGCTGTATTAACCGAAAATAACAGTCACAGCCGAATTCGGTGTGTCCTGTTCAAAGGAATGACAGTTTGATGGAATTAGGTTTCTGGTCAAAGCACTCTACATTACGTACCAAAGCATGCGCGAGTTTTTGTTTTGCCCAATGCCGTTGGTCGGCCGGTCGGTCGGTCAGTCGGTCGGTCAGTTACTCCCACAATAAAAAGATTATTATTTCATCATATACATTAATAAAACTGTTGAAACACAGTTTTCTTTATTGTCAGGTGTAGATATTCTGATCTATTATAATTGGTGGGAAGGCTACTTGTGTTATCGTGGTCGTGATTTCTGTTTTGTCTGCGTAATTAAACCCTACTAAATTTATAATGTACGGAAAAAAGACTTCCGCTTCCTGTAGCATGGTCACAATGAATTTAAATTTTGATGGTGAAGTAGTTAAAATACTCTGCGCTGCGGACAAGTTATGAAAAAACAGATATTTACATAGAGTTGCATTAGGCCAACGCTGTGAGTGAAAATAAATTATTAAATCATTATTGCACCTAATTATTATGTCATGAATGCCTAAATGAATCAAATTAAATTTCAGAAATAAACCATATTGTAAGCACGATATGAGTTTATTGTACACCGGTATTATATACAACCGTGAAGTCACAAAAACCATTAATTAAAAAGAAAGTAGCTTAGAACGAAGTACTGTAGAAAATGACAAGTCTGTTGTTGTTAAAAACAGTTTTCTGATCGTCAAATTGATGTCCTTTAGAAAGATATCTTGAAAATTCGGATTGTCTGATCAGATACTGTTGCCTAATAGATCCTATTTCTATTATCTCTGCTCAAATCATACGGTGAATCTTCATTTAGAATTGCAGCTCTCACTTTGGTGAACAGATTGACGGTATAGCTTATTGACGGTATGCACACGTTATACACACGCAAAGACACCCAAAGATATATATATATATATATATATATATATATATATATATATATATATGGAACAGAGGTAGCAAATACATTTACATGACTATATATTACATTTATAACTTGTTCTTATAAAGTGCAACACGCTTATAACGAACTAAGGTATAACAAATACACGGGTATAACGAATACACAGGTATAGCGAAACTTACAGGGGGCTTTTCCCGTATCTTTTCCATTATAATCGTTTGTGCATATTACGGATACAGGTATGACGAATTCAATGCTATAGCGAATATATGACCAACAGAAAAAAAGCCCGATGTTCGTAAATACTTCCCACCCGTCGTCCGGAAGAAGCCATTCCTTAGCCGCTCAAAGCGTCAGTGTCAAAGTAGTTATGTCAGCGAGGGAGTGCTTCGTAATAATGCTACACAGTCACATAACTCTGTGACTCACCATGACTCATACGAGGATTTCCTTTTATCTGGTGCACCATAGCCAACAGAGAAGTTCTTCAAAGCAGATGAACTGGTGTGAATCCATGGGTGCTACATCAAATCAAACGTGTTCTAAGTTATGATTATTTATTTAAAAAAACATTGAGAAAAAAAGGGAGTTATACTCAGAGTACCTGAGTCGATTACAGAATCGATTACATTCGATAACAGAGTCGACTACAATAAGTCAAACTAGATATTAGATTTCCTTTGTTAGTATGCCATCTTTGAAATCGATTAATTTTGACAGCTACTGTATACGATCGCGCATAAATGCACTCGTTTAAAAGTTTTTAATCGGTCGACTGTTTGAATGTCTTGCTGTTCACGCTTATTGCTGTAGTATGCGATAAGTACGTGTTCTATAGACAATTTTCACTTTATGACATTTGTCGTCACCGTAAACGTATCACAATATATCTTTGTATTTGGGAGACACCTGGCGGCCAGTTTAAACTGCCACATACAACACTGCCATCTACCGGATAATCTGCTTACGTGCACATAATGAATTCACGATACAACTCGTTAGCTACCAAACAAAACTCAAGTTGTACTGTATTTCACATAACTTACATTTTCTTTTCTTTTTAAATTATCTACATATCTGACTTATCGATAGCTATCATTTAAATAATTCAATAGTGTCACGTGATTTTGTCATTAATTGTCATAGATTTGCCTTTAGTTCTCGGTTTTTTCACCTCAAAATTGTAATCTGTCTAGATTTTTAAATTATGAATATGAAGATGTGATTTTTTAATAGTTTCTTCAAATTAGGTAGTAACTTTTCATTTTCAGTTTAATACACAACATTTATTGTTTTCAGAATATGAAGAGTTTGTAAACAATTATATTCGGCAAACAATAGCTAGTTAGATCATCAATAATATGCGTTATTAATTTACTCAGTCCCCTTTTTGTAACTTAATAGTTTTATTCAAATTTTTTTAATATTGTCATCAAGAATTATTAAAGCTTAATTAAGATATTCTTGAATTGAACCGATTTTTTTCTGTAGAAGGTATTTCATTTTATAATACTAAACATTTTATGGACAGATTTCTCTAGATGAGATTACTTTGATCATTCCAGCTTAAACATTTGTCAAAGCTTACTCCCAACAATACAACAAGATATCCTTTTTTTTCAATATCTATTCCATCGATAAAATTGTTGTTCTAAATGTTATCATTCTCGTTATTAAAAACAATACAGTTTATTTTGCTAAAATTTAGAGAGTTTATTACCGTAAATATCGTAAATGTAAATCTTCTTATTCATCAGTGGGTGGTTTTAAATGTTATTACATTTGTATATTTTAAATTTAATGTTACCTGCAAATAAATAAATATTTAATTACTAAATCATGTATATGCATAAGAAATAATATGACTCTAAGAGAGATGGTTGTATAACACCTAACACTACTAACTTAACGTCATCAATAACATCCACTTAGCAGTCATTGGGATTTCTATACCTCGTTATCCATTGATTTCCTGTGTAAGTGGAGATGATGTTTGGTCAAAAGTTTGATGTCCTTTTGCCATCAAAAGTAGCCGAGAAATAGATCGTGTGGTCGATAAATGTTGGATATTCCTTCCACGTGAGCTACAACAATGGACTTTCTAATTATAACGGAATGCATTCATTGCAATGCCTTACTCGAAGAAATGGTTCATTACGTTTCAATTTTAACTACCAACTCAACAACAAGAATGTTGGTCGTTTGTCTTCCATGTACTACTTCATCCATTAAGAAGCATGTCTTAAATAATCGAAAAATGTATATTATTTTTTTTAAATAGCATTCCACTTATATTATGTTATATACATCAGTAATTAATATTTTATAATATCTACATGTCTCCAAGTAATATCCAAAAACTACACTTATTTACTTTGGAATATATATATATTCCAGTATGAGGTTCGCCCTATTCATATCCATGTGAAAATTGTGTATGTTTATTGTGTCTCTCAGTAAAGACAAGCTCAACAAACAAAACATTTTAAATTATTTCTGTTAGATTACCAACAATCAACAAATATCTGTTTGAAATAATCGCCTTTTCTAAAACGGTCACGATATCAATATAAACACCAACAACTGCGTCACATCCTTCATTTTATAGTACAAATTAAGGAAAAAGAATACTGAAACATCTGACTGTGACATATTTATGTGATTTGGCGTCGTATGCTTTCTAAATTATAAAACAGTTTATAGTAAATACTTTATTATCGTTGGAAAATAATAACTTATTTAGTCAACAAATAATTATTGGGTATCATAAGATCGTAGAAAGCTGCAGGTGTGTATGATTGTAATTTAAATCCATATATATATATATATATATATATATATATATATATATATATATATATATATATATATATATATATATATATATATATATACCAAAAAGAACCCAAAATAAATTAAACTTGGAAATACTGAGTGAGATAAGACTTTGCTCATCATTCTGTTATCATTTTGACAATGTAGATCATCATATAAGCCTGTAACATTCAGTTGTCCAGTTATTTACTATATCATCAACTGAATTAGTTTTGTGGTTCGATGAATGAAAGCTTTAGGAACGCACTAAATACTAACACAAGTAGGAGCTTGCTGTATGAAGTGTGGGTATTTTTTTTTTACATAAAGCATAACAAAGTCCCCTAGAACTGAAGCACCCTCAATTGGCGAAAAATTTTTTGAATACATCAAAATACATTGATAATTTAAGAAATTGTCAAATTTGTCTCAAAATAGTTCTCCCCGTAGAGATAATATTACGACACCATAACGATCTTTTACAAACACCTAAGTTTCTTTGCTAATTCGATAGATAATTAACGCTGAAGGATAATGATTATTGTCGTTAGGATAAGACTCGATTAATATTTATACCGAGGTGTTTGCTTCAAAGCTGAAACTTTTTGTGATTGAGACCGTTACAGATAAATACATATTCTAGAGTAATATATGGGAATCTCTTAAAGGATTATACCCATTTTAGTTTACTGTTACTGGTTCTTTAATGATTCGATGGTAAAACTATTTCTTTGTACAATACGTGGTCTAACGCAATGATTCCGTGCTCCCTTTTTATCTGAAAACATATAAGAAATGAAGGGAAATATATCTTTCTTAGTTACGCGTAGGATATACAATTGTGTTTTTAATAAATGTATATGTCAGGTGATAAAAACGAATGTCAACTTATGTCCGTAAATTTGAAGAAGAAAAAAAACACCAAACACACTTTCATTGTATACATATAGCTATTACTACTCTGTTATGTAAAACTTGAATAAATAATCGCACAGGTTAGAACAACTTCATTGATTGAGAGTAAATACCTCCCGTAACAGCTCGAGGCACAAAACATAACATGGAAGTTTCTAAGAGATACGAAAGAAAGCCTCATTAGTTGAAATGTCAAGGATGTTTGAAAATATTCTGGAGTGTACTGACAGAAAGGAGAAATTCTCACACAGTATCATGGCGATGTTTAATGTTAGTACACGTCTTTCATATTACAATACGGGTTATTCTTGATTAAATGATATCCCAAACTAAGCTTATTTATCACATAACATCAATATAATAGTCTTTATATAACAGTCTCTATCAGCCTTCTTTATTTGCAATCATCTCATCCGATGGCATTCTGGGAAGACGATCGCTATTATAAACCTTAAATATAATTATTTGGAAATAGAAAATGACGCTACATCTAGCTTAGTATTAAGTGTTATGTAAATATGTTAATAATGGTTAATTATAAAAGACGAATACCAAGAGATATAGATTAAAATAGAAGATTTATACAATACCTCATATTGCAAATAATAAATTACCCTAAATTTGGTGTCTTTATTCTGATAATATCACAGGTTATACACAACAAGGCAAATATAGATAGGGACATTTTTAGCCATCAAGGAGTGGTTCTGGTTTATTCAATTCTAGCCGGAAGTTCGGAATTAAAATTAATTACTGATTATCAAATATTTATTAATTATGTACGTCTGACTGAGTGATAATACAAACATGAGATAACAGAGTAGTATCGAAGGTCGGGTATATTATATGGAAGATTATGTTCAAAGTATTTTGAATACAGAATAAGACTGGCATTATAAATCATTATTATCAATAATGCCTATGTTTCCTGACAACAATATTGTTTATCATCAAATCTTGAAGGGTGGGTAGTTTATTGGGGATGGGGTTTATATCCAAATGTGTTTTATGTTAATTAAATTATAAGTAAAATGCACATTTTGCTTGGCTGAAATATTATAAATGTATGCACTACATATGGTCTATCCGGCCTCCCAGTCTTGTAAATGAAATGTATTATAGACACTTATTGTATGAACACTTTCTGTCTGAGAGGACACAGAAATTTATTTCTCAGGTATGGCCATGAGATGGTTCGAAATGCACATAATTTTGTCTTGTGTAAAAATAATTGTATAATTGTATATTTGTTATCTGTACCATCTCGAAATAAATATCTATCTATCTATCTATCTAAATTCATACACCCGTTGACCACTTAACACTCGCGTCTGACTTGTGTAAACCCCTCCATTGGGCAAAGACATGTCGGGTGGATTTTAATGTGTTAAAGTGTGCTGTTTTGTCAGTTACGACGAAGAGGAAGATATCGATCTGCGATTATTTCATGGAGATCCAACAGATCTCACGGACTGAAAACCAGGTCTGCTTGGGTGTTACCATCAACGTCAAGTTATCATGGCAGCCACGTGTAAACAAGGTCCAGAAAACAGCTAGTAAGACACTTGGCTAACTCGAAAGAACACTGCACGAGGCTCCACTACAAGTGAAACAATGACTTATGAGTTAATCGTGCGACTGAGTTTAAAGTATGTTAGCTGCAACTGGGCACCGCACACCAAAACTGGCATCCGAACAATGGAACAAGTGTAACGTTCCCCGGAGCGTTTTGTCACTTCAAGCGTCAATGCCATGTGAGCTGACTTCACGTGGAACTCCTTATACAGGCGTATCTACCACTGTCTAATGCCCACCAGCCTCCCTGTAATCATCATTATATCAGATGCCCACATCAGCCGCCAACACAAGCACAAACTATGAACCCTGCCTTTCACTTGCACGAGCTACCAACAGTCCTGGATGGTCACAAATGAACTATAATTATACGGTAGCAAAACCGGGTTAGTTGAGTTAACGTGGTCCTATTTCAGCAAACATCGATAATAATCTGATTTCATCTAGTGACTCTTACCAAACTTATTTATGTACTCCTTGACCAACATCAGAACATGGGGATTCGTGTGGCTGGTAGACGAATGGTAGCTGGTTCGAGGCTCCGGAGCTGCAATGCTGTCATGTGGTGACTGGTTCACTCATTCAGAAAAATGAAAACCTGTCAGGACCTGATGGTTATGTGTTTGAGTAACGTTTTGCGCCTGTAATGGCAGCATGTGTTTTATGCTCTTTTTGGAGTTGAGATGTGTGCTGGATTGGAATAGGTCTGATTCGTGAATAATAATAATAATAATAATAATATATAATAATAATAATAATAATATAAAGTGCATTAGAGCAGCTATCTAGCTGAATAGGGCGCTATATAAATGTCAGTTATTATTATTATTATTATTATTATTATTATTATTATTATTATTATTATTATTATTATTATTATTATGCAATTACCTATGTGGTATGTGCCTTTATTACCTCACGGTTAGATTACTGTAATTCCCTTCTTCTCGGTCTGCCGAATAAATTGGTCCAAAAGTTGCAACGAATCCAAAACATCGCCACTCGGGTAGTGACAGGGTGTCGGAAATGAGACAATATCACTATGATATTGAACGAGCTTCATCCAGTAAATAAAAGGATTCAATTCAACACATTCGGCACCATATACAAGGCAATAAATGCTCAGACACCCGTATATTTGACAGAACTACTTCACGAGAAGGTTAACACCCGAACGCTCCAATTATCAGGTGAACTGATCCATGCCGTTATTAAATCCAAACTCCAAACATATGGATTGAATTTGTTTAGTGTTGGTGCGACAACATTAGGGAATAAGTTGTCTTGTCGTATTAAGAATTCTAAGTTATTAACTTTTTTTAAATAAGTTAAAACATTTATTTTCAAACAAGCTTTTAATTGTTACTGTACTCAACTTATTTAAATAAAACAAACAAAATCGTTGTAAAGGCAAATTGACCTCAGATTTACAAGCATTTCAATCCTCAAGTGTTTAACAATATATCACATCGTAAGCAACGCTGGGTTAGGTGATAATGATAGAGATAAAGCAGAAATGAAGGAGTATATGTTATGCAACCTTTTAGCAATAATGTGTATAATAAATAAAGTTGGTGTATCCTGTCCAGGTTATTATAGCTAGATATCGATCATTTATAAACACATAAACCGTTTTTGGCACAAAAACCATACAGGTATCTCGCGGAAAGGTAACAATGTATCGTTTGTTGATTAAGCAAGTTTTCTCGATCAATGTAAATGTGATCGTAAACTGTCCTTATCACGGCATGCCCGAATGGTTCCTTTGTAATACAAGGTAATTCAGAATTAACCGGAGAATATTACGTTTCACCTGATTTATTTCATTGGATGATATTAGTGTCGTGGCTAATTAAATAGTACATGTGTCTATATTACAGATACATGTATAGATGGATAAAGCAATCTTCTTTGTAGTAATACCGCTTTGTTCTATTTGACGCTGATTGGCGATTTCATTAACTGTTCCGACAATGGATAGGGCTATAAGTTATGGACGATTGTTTGAGCAGTTTCTTTATAACAACCCTCATGCTCATCAAGTAACATAGGCACGAGACATATTCCAATTTCCTCTTCCCAGTGTGTGACTGGTACGCCATCAATGCACCCTATCAACACTTAATCGCATCATAATATCGGGTGTCTATCTGATAGCGTAATAAATCTTCTTATCAACATTGTTATATCAAGACCATTGATTCATTCACAGATTCGTCGTGTTCTTAACAAAAGTAAATAATTCATTTTTTTACTGTCCTTTAGTGTATTTTTAATATTCATCGACGTTAAGGACGTGTTTAATAAAATTGTAGCTTGTAAATAAAGATGTTTCTAGGTACAATCATAATGTACTAATATAACAAGAACAAAACAAAAAATTATTCCAGTCTTTATTCCGTGATAAATCTATTTTATTCAGCCTTTTAATTGGTCAAGGGTTTTTTCCGATTTTGTTTGCTTTTGTTCGTTCGTTTCCTTCTTCCATTATGAAAAAAACTACAAATCGGTTGTTGTTGGGGTTTGTTTTCTCAATAAGTTCAAGTTAATTAAAGGTCTTTGTTTCTATATTTTAGCGAAGCTCTAATGTATTTGGAGATTTTATTCCGTTATCCTGATCACGTGATCTATTGTGGTCGTTCCGGTGGCATAGCGATTAGAGTACTACGCTGCAATCCTCAAGGTTCTCACTTCGAATCCTAGGGCACCTCCGTGGTCTAAAGATAGCGTATTGGACCACAGATCTCTACCACCCTTGTTCGAATCTCGGCGTTGGCAAATCTGAAGGGTGTTTCATCTTTGACTTCGCTTCATTACCTTTGGAGGTCGCTAGGCCCATTTTGCCTACCAAGTACACGAAAGTGGCCGTAAAACACCAATCATCATCATCTCACTTCGAATTCGGTGCATAGCTATGTTAGTGTGATAGACTTCCCTAGTGAGTCGTCTCTCGGTCATATGTTCCAGCTGAGACTATCCCCCAGGATAAACAACTCAAGTCAACTCACCGATTATAACGTAAAATTACTCACTATGACGGCTGATTCGCTCTCAATGGCTAAGTACACTCATATCAAAAACAAAATTCTTGTTGTTGACTGATTCGTTGTCCGCGAAGGAATAGATATGATAACCGACACATCAAAGGAATGGTTCATCTCAAGTGTCTCATCGTTGACGATATATTCGTGTTGTAGTAGCAGGTAAGTCCTCATGTATATAAAAACAAGCGTGTATACTCTACATGAATCTATGTCAATTACACAGACTACTCTAAAGTCCTTGTAAGTGAATGTGACTATAGTTATATGCCAAGTATTCTGTTCTCATTTTTTGTTAATCTTATATTATTACGTCGTGATACTAAATACCACTATATTGTAATATTTAATTTTACAGTAAATTTGATCATATCATTTTAACAGTTAACTTTGATATGTGTTGCATGGTAAAGCACTTTTGAACATGATATATATTTTATGAAAAGAGTGCTATATCAATATGTTATATAAGTAAATAAACAAATACACATCGCATCTATATTAATGCGGGTTTGTTCTAATGACATAATGCATGGGAAAGTGTGTAAGTACAAGCGTGTAAGTACAAGCATCCTTATACCGCGACGGTAACACAGAAATACACGTTGAAACACAGAGGTGATGATGATTGATGGTTGATGTTTTACGGCCACTTTTGTGCACATGATAGGCTAAATGGGCCGAGCGACTTCCAAAGGTAATGAGACGAAGTGAAAGACAAAACAACCTTCAGATATGCCCACGCCGGGATTCGGACACGGGTGGTAGTGATCTGTGGTCCAGCACGCTACCGCTAGACCACGGAGGCGCCCCGAAACACACAGGTGAGAGATGGGCTAACAAATAGTTAGGTGAACTCATGCACAAAAACACACGTACAGATAAGCACGCACGCACGCACACGCACGCACACGCACACACACAATTAATGGATATCAGTTAAGACATACTAATTAAACGTAATTCGAATATATTTGATTGATTACTCTACCCCGACATTAAGACAAACATGGATCTGATCCGGATCTAAACTAATTACTATAACAGTTCGGGAATGATGGCAATATAGGACTTAAAGTTGACATTTTTCTCAAACAAATTCCTTTTCTTTCTTCGGTAAAAACAAGATGGACGTGCACGTATTAGCCGTGAACAGATATCACGATTCCTTTCAATCTTCATTTCATGTAAAGATTATCTTTCACGTAATCAATCGTTGTTGCAGAATTCTTTTGTTTAAAATGTAATCACCTACAGAAATTAAATTACCGGAAATGTAATGAATTGGTATGGTAATGACTTAGATTTTACTAAGGCTCTTTTTTTTCTTTACATGTTTGTATCTGATTAAATTATTTCGTTATACATTATAACCCCCCCCCACACACACACACACACACACATATATATATATACACACACACACACACACACGCGCATATATATATATATATATATATATATATATATATACACCAAATTATGTTCTAGTACAATATTCAGCAGAATGTCAGAAGTACAATGTTGTTTGTTATAGAGACATCCCCTAATAAATACTACTAATATCTATTTAGATATCTATATATCTATCTATTCATCTATCTGTTTATCTATCTCTACCTTTATCCATCCATCAATTAATGAGTTCGTATCCAGAACATTTTATCTAGATTCCGTCGCACCATTACTTAAATGAGTAATTCAACCGTGAATACATACTCTCCCCGCGTCTTTGTTTGGTTCTTTTAATTTTATTAATATGTTGGCTATTGTCTTTTTCCTGGAAAATGTATGGCTTTTCTTAATAGGTTTGCGACCTTCCGCCATTACTATATTTAACCATCAAGTGGCGTTTCGTAATTATGCAACTTTGTCAGGAACTTGGCCACTTGGCTTTGTCCTCATTAAAATGCACGTCAAATCCACTGATTGTTTAACATCAATCAGTAACTTGGCACAACAATAAAACTTATAAAGGAAGCGGCTGACGCTGACACTGGGGAGAATGGTGAACAATTTACGGCCATTCAGACAATGGTCTGGTTAAATGAGTTTAATTTCTTTTGTTTTTAGCTTTTAAGATTTCTTAAACCTTTTAATGACGCTCGGGGAGAGAGCTTCCGCTGACAGGGGAGCGGGTCTGGGAGAGACTTGGCTATCTCTAGAGATAGCACTAAATTGGTATAAGAAATGTACGCAGACACACGCACACGCTGAGAGTGGGTGTTGTTAATAGGTTGCTAATTTATTGTGCCTGTGTTCGTGCGTACGTATGTGTGTGCTTGCTTTATGTTACATAAAATAAAGACGTGGGCTCAGGTTTTCGCGATGTTTATAATTCTTACAGAATTATGACCAAACGACTACTACCTAAATAGAAAACAAATTTTATATATATTAGTACATATATAAGGCAGCTGTAATTGGAAATAAAGCATATATATTAGTACATATAATATATATTAGGATTATAATCCTTATGTCTCCGACAACAGCAGAAATAGTGGAATATTCACTCAGCCTAAATAGTACGACTAGTTTCGATTGTAAAAAACCTTTTTCAAGTACACGAGTCTGAAGTATTTACTTTGCCAGCAATATTTATATCAGAATTCCATAACTAGTGTTTTAGTTCAAGCCAGAATCTAGAAACATTAATGCTCGACCGCTCGACCGGGACGAGTGTTTCCAGGTCCGGTCTAGTCGAGTACTGTGGAGTACTCGACTGGCCGGTCTAGTGTGAGTAAAAACGAGTACAGAGCTACAGGCTAACACTAACAGCTACCCATCAAATAACCAAGATCACGATCTCTTTATTAACTTGTGACATATCAAAGAACAAATACACAAATGACTTCACTTGCGATATCCCGTCAAATCTTGGACATGACTTTCGGATATGAATCAAATTGACGTAACATGTTAACGTCACAATCAACACTCCCAGCTTCCCAACTGACCAGTGTGATGAGTGTTGTGGAATTTACCTGAATACTGTAGATCTGTTTAATTTGGCGAATATGAAATAATGGCAAAAATGGCGATTATAATGTAAAATTACTCATTATGACGATTGATTCGCTCTCAATGGCTAAGTACACTCATATCAAAAACAAATTCTTGTTGTTGACTGATTTGTTGTCCGCGAAGGAATAGATATGATAACCGACACATCAAAGGAATGGTTCATCTCAAGTGTCTCATCGTTGACGATATATTCGTGTTGTAGTAGCAGGTAAGTCCTCATGTATATAAAAACAAGCGTGTATACTCTACATGAATCTATGTCAATTACACAGACTACTCTAAAGTCCTTGTAAGTGAATGTGACTATAGTTATATGCCAAGTATTCTGTTCTCATTTTTTTGTTAATCTTATATTATTACGTCATGATACTAAATACCACTATATTGTAATATTTAATTTTACAGTAAATTTGATCATATCATTTTAACAGTTAACTTTGATATGTGTTGCATGGTAAAGCACTTTTGAACATGATATATATTTTATGAAAAGAGTGCTATATCAATATGTTATATAAGTAAATAAACAAATACACATCGCATCTATATTAATGCGGGTTTGTTCTAATGACATAATGCATGGGAAAGTGTGTAAGTACAAGCGTGTAAGTACAAGCATCCTTATACCGCGACGGTAACACAGAAATACACGTTGAAACACAGAGGTGATGATGATTGATGGTTGATGTTTTACGGCCATTTTTGTGCACATGATAGGCTAAATGGGCCGAGCGACTTCCAAAGGTAATGAGACGAAGTGAAAGACAAAACAACCTTCAGATATCCCCAAGCCGGGTTGGAACTTTGGGTGATCTGTGGTCCAGCACGCTACCGCTAGACCACGGAGGCGCCCCGAAACACACAGGTGAGAGATGGGCTAACAAATAGTTAGGTGAACTCATGCACAAAAACACACGTACAGATAAGCACGCACGCACGCACACGCACACACACACACAATTAATGGATATCAATTAAGACATACTAATTAAACGTAATTCGAATATATTTGATTGATTACTCTACCCCGACATTAAGACAAACATAGATCTGATCCGGATCTAAACTAATTACTATAACAGTTCGGGAATGATGGCAATATAGGACTTAAAGTTGACATTTTTCTCAAACAAATTCCTTTTCTTTCTTCGGTAAAAACAAGATGGACGTGCACGTATTAGCCGTGAAAAGATATCACGATTCCTTTCAATCTTCATTTCATGTAAAGATTATCTTTCACGTAATCAATCGTTGTTGCAGAATTCTTTTGTTTAAAATGTAATCACCTACAGAAATTAAATTACCGGAAATGTAATGAATTGGTATGGTAATGACTTAGATTTTCAAGGGTCCTTTTTTTTACCCGGGGGTACGAATTAAACTTTGGCCCAATTATAACCCCCACACACACACACAAATATATATATATATATATTTTATATATATATATATATATAAAAACACACACGCAAAATATATATATATATATATATATATATATATATATATATATATATATATATATATATATATTTAAATAAAAAATTATATTTCAATATTCAGCAGAATGTCAGAAGTACAATGTTGTTTGTTATAGAGACATCCCCTAATAAATACTACTAATATCTATTTAGATATCTATATATCTATCTATTCATCTCTACCTTTATCCATCCATCAATTAATGAGTTCGTATCCAGAACATTTTATCTAGATTCCGTCGCACCATTACTTAAATGAGTAATTCAACCGTGAATACATACTCTCCCCGTGTCTTTGTTTTGTTTTTTAAATTTTATTAATATGTTGGCTATTGTCTTTTTCCTGGAAAATATATGGCTTTTCTTAATAGGTTTGCGACCTTCCGCCATTACTATATTTAACCATCAAGTGGCGTTTCGTAATTATGCAACTTTGTCAGGAACTTGGCCACTTGGCTTTGTCCTCATTAAAATGCACGTCAAATCCACTGATTGTTTAACATCAATCAGTAACTTGGCACAACAATAAAACCTATAAAGGAAGCGGCTGACGCTGACACTGGGGAGAATGGTGAACAATTTACGGCCATTCAGACAATGGTCTGGTTAAATGAGTTTAATTTCTTTTGTTTTTAGCTTTTAAGATTTCTTAAACCTTTTAATGACGCTCGGGGAGAGAGCTTCCGCTGACAGGGGAGCGGGTCTGGGAGAGACTTGGCTATCTCTAGAGATAGCACTAAATTGGTATAATAAATGTACGCAGACACACGCACACGCTGAGAGTGGGTGTTGTTAATAGGTTGCTAATTTATTGTGCCTGTGTTCGTGCGTACGTATGTGTGTGCTTGCTTTATGTTACATAAAATAAAGGCGTGGGCTCAGGTTTTCGCGATGTTTATAATTCTTACAGAATTATGACCAAACGACTACTACCTAAATAGAAAACAAATTTTATATATATTAGTACATATATAAGGCAGCTGTAATTGGAAATAAAGCATATATATTAGTACATATAATATATATTAGGATTATAATCCTTATGTCTCCGACAACAGCAGAAATAGTGGAATATTCACTCAGCCTAAATAGTACGACTAGTTTCGATTGTAAAAAACCTTTTTCAAGTACACGAGTCTGAAGTATTTACTTTGCCAGCAATATTTATATCAGAATTCCATAACTAGTGTTTTAGTTCAAGCCAGAATCTAGAAACATTAATGCTCGACCGCTCGACCGGGACGAGTGTTTCCAGGTCCGATCTAGTCGAGTACTGTGGAGTACTCGACTGGCCGGTCTAGTGTGGATTTTAATGGAAACACAATAAAAACGAGTACAGAGCTACAGGCTAACACTAACAGCTACCCATCAAATAACCAAGATCACGATCTCTTTATTAACTTGTGACATATCAAAGAACAAATACACAGATAACTTCAATTGCGATATCCCGTCAAATCTTGTACATGACTTTCGGCTATGAATCAAATTGACGTAACATGTTAACGTCACAATCAACACTCCCAGCTTCCCAACTGACCAGTGTGATGAGTGTTGTGGAATTTACCTGAATACTGTAGATCTGTTTAATTTGGCGAATATGAAATAATGGCAAAAATGGCGAATGACATATAATATTTCCTGTCGCCAAAATATTATGTTTTACAGAACTTCATATTATAATCTGAAAGCACTACTTTGATAACAAACTGTAATATTCTCATTTATTCAACAATCTGTTCACATTGCAATTTATAATAAAACAATTACTCGTTTAAAAATCATTCATCCCTGACATTGTCCCCATTAGAATCACTCCTCATTGAGGTCAATAGTCCTGATTTTTTCAGCCATATTTACGAACATCAATTTGTCGAGTAGCAAAATCAAATGCATGAAATAACCAGCATGCGTATAGAGGTTTGAGTCTAGTGATCTTGAGTTGAGTGTCTGCAATTCTGCGATTTGATGTCAAGGAGTCACTGACTTGATCACTATACCAGGCATTGATTTTGTGTGAGAGATTTGTTATGATTTATATTTGTTTACTCAGAATAGAAAATAATATGAAAACATTATATTTTACACCTCCTTATATACAGTTTGACGTAACCTTCTAATCATGTTAATTGCAATTTGTCTTTAGCTCGCATATCAGTTACCTTTGTTGTCATTCAATCATGGCAATGGTTTGTCAGTTACTAGTTCAGATCTGCTTAGAATGGAATTACTCGTTACATAAAGGCCAATGATCTAGTCTGCTTCAGATTTGGTTATGTTTGGTGAATAACGGTGTGCTTTGAAATATGGTTTTCCACGAATGGTCTAGAAAAGAAAGCAAAAATCAACTTTCCTGACTGACCAAAATTCGCCATTTTTGCTGTCACCAATATGTTCAAAATGACGAAATCGCCAAATTTTGCTGTTGCCAAATTAAGCTGATATACAGTATGCAGGTTAACCTTTAAAACGAAGACAAATGTGTTATGCCGACACATTAGATGTCTAAAATCCGGCAGCTAAAATTCCAGCGTTTTTTTTAAATTTCAATTACTGTCGTGTTTTTCGGGTATACGTCTTTGTTAAAATTGTGGAAATTTGTAAAAGGAGTAAGGAGCCTAGTGTACAGAAATTTAAATATAACATAAATTTGTTGTGTGGGAAGAAATGCCGCAATAAGTTTTGGATTTCATGGATCAGTTTGAGCTGGCAGCCATCTGGATAATTGATTATGGGATAGTATATACACGCATGCTCATTGAATGCAAACGGAGAGTGATGACGTCACAAACAACTTATGAATGACAGTATTTCACTGAGCAAAGGTACGTCGGAGTTTACTAAGAGACAAAGGATAGTATTGAATATTCATGATGACTCCATATCAGGTTATTGGATGCTGCCAGGAGACAAACTCCGCGTACGTACGAACGTGTACTCGCCGTTATATTGAACCATTAATTGTCAGTTACAAGTATTATATTTAAAAGGTTTTTACATTTTAAATCAATGTATTTCACACAAAGAAAGCAATTGAATATGTTGAAACTATGGGATAAATCTGAAGAGGATACTGACAACCAAAGAATTACTTTTACATTTATTGGTTCATTGCAAACAGGCCCGGTAATTAACTCGGTGATCAACTCATAATGTTTAATTTTCATGGAGGTCTGAAATATGTAACTTTTGTGCTCACTCGGTCTAGTGTCGATCATCACAGACGGTCTAGTGTTAATATATATATATATATATATATATATATATATATATATATATATATATATATATATATATATATATATATATATATATATATATAACTGGATATAAAATGTTAGTGAGTATTGAGGTGAGTGGATGGGGTGAGTGAGTGAGTGGTGGTGGGAATGAGTGGTGGATAAAGGTGGTGAGTGAGTGGAGTGAGTGAGTGAGTGAGTGAGTGGTGAGTGATGGTGAGTGGTGAGTGGTGAGTGAGTGAGTGAGTGAGTGGTGAGTGAGAGTGGTGGTGGTGGTGGTGAGTGGTGGTGAGTGGTGAGTGGTGGAGTGAGTGAGTGAGGTGGTGAGTGAGTGAGAGTGGTGAGTGGTGAGTGGTGAGTGGTGGTGGTGAGTGAGTGGTGGTGAGTGGTGAGTGAGTGAGTGAGTGAGTGAGTGAGTGAGTGAGTGAGTGAGTGAGTGAGTGAGTGAGTGAGTGAGTGAGTGAGTGAGTGAGTGAGTGAGTGAGTGAGTGAGTGAGTGAGTGAGTGAGTGAGTGAGTGAGTGAGTGAGCTATTTATAAACCAAAAGTATGGAAAAAGAAATACCTAGCATTCATATCGATATTGCGTAACTCGCACTACCATCACCATTCACATTTCCTTGGACGTATATTGTCCTGCTGAAACACCGATTTTCCATACGAATCCATAAAAGTGCTGCCCCATGAATGTCCTAAAAATTTGGAAGCCTTTGATGTACTTATTCGATGCATTTAGTTCTTACAGTCCTCTATAAAGAGAATTACACAGACAGGCTTGTGATAGCGATAGTTTAATGTCATGTTATTGTGATACGGCAGAGCTGTTCTCTTACCGATTATCGTACAAAGAAGAGTTTATTAACTAAAATGATTATTAATTATTACTGTTCTTTTTATGCAAAACATTGTGCTTATAGTTGCCAATATTAAATAACGACTGTTAATTCTGTATGATATTATAAATTAGTTCCCAATAAAGCTCCTCCGCGATAAAATCATCACGTTATATCATAACGTTATGTCATAAGTTATGTCATAACATTTTATCATAACGGATGTGCGGATTAACCGTTTTATCATAACGTCATCAATAGTGTTCAACTTCATGTTTGTTCTCTACTGTCGCATGGTAATGAACTTTCTTCGGATGCATCATGCCCTCACAGACGGTATCCTTTGATTTATAAAAAATGTGTCATAACATTAATTATTTTTTATACAAAGAGGAAGTTGCGTATACGACAAAAATTCTTAATATTTTCCTTATCTAATCCAGATCTCTTTATCAACGGAGTCACGATGACTCATTACTGACACTCTTACTGACCAATTTTTGACTACCAGCAACGTTAGGTCTGTCCATAATAAATCAACCAGTATCACAGACTTGGTAATATCTAAGAAATTGGATATTCTCGCCCTCACTGAGATTTGGTTTAGCCCTCATGACACAACTTCTTGTATTTATGATATGTCCCCCCCCCCCCCGACTATTCCTTTTACCAACAACCACGTCAGTCTGGACGTGGAGATGGTGTTGGCTTTCTGGTATCCAATAAACTTAAAGTCCCATTCTGTAAAGGTCTATTCTAGTTTTGAGGTTGTCTGCATTGAAATTTCGAACTGTTCATTTTCCGGTTACTTCCTATGTCTCTATCACTCTCCAGGAATAACTTCATCCTTCTTTGTTACCTTTCACGATTTACTAGAAAACTTAGTCACTATTTATCATGAATTTTTCATCCTTGGTGAGTTCAACCTTCATTTGGATACACAGTCTACTGCTACATCCACATTTAATAACATCTTAGCAAGTTTTGACTTAAAACAACACGTTTTTTTCTCAACACACATTCATGGCCAATGGCTTGATTTCCTCATAACCGGACTACAACGGATTATATCCACACACTAACTGCCACAGATGGTTTATCGGATCATTTCACTATCACAGCAGAAATACAATTTAAGCATAATCCAGTTGACTCTTTAGCGTTATATTCTTTATCGGTATACTCATGACATTAACATTGTTGCATTTAATGATGACATAGTAAAATCTGAACTTATCACCAACCCTAAAGCTAACTTATCACAATTATGCGAACAATACCACACTAGGGGGCCTATACTTAAAACTGTACTTGATAAACACGCACCTGTCAGATCAAAATCCATACAAATTAAACCAGCTGCACCATGGATGTCCCCTGAAATTATCAATGCCGAAGTGCGTCGCCGATATTTAGAACGTATAGGGAGGAAACCACGCAGACAGCTTAACAGGTTTAGATATACTAAACAGTGCCATTTCTGCAATAGACTCACGAATAAAGCTAAATCTGACTTTTATAGGAAGATGATCTCCAACAACTCTGACAATCCTCGTTAGCTCTGGAACTATATAAATAAGACTTTCCATAGCAAGGCTGCTGTTTCTCTGCCCGCTCATGATTCGACTAATTCACTCTGCAATTCTTTTTCCAAACATTTTAAGGATAAAATCACCCAAATTCATGCTACTTTCCCAGTTTATACTTCTAGTTGTAATATTGATTTTCCAGTTGTACATCACCCTTGCACAGTCTTTAAACCAGCCTCACTTACTGAAGTTTCTAAACTGATTTTATCATCCCCTAATAAGTTCTATGAACTTGATCCTATCCCTACATCTAAAATCTTATATTCACACACTAATTGTTCCAATTACTAAGATAATAAATTTATCACTAAACTCCGTTCTGTTCCCTTCTCATTTTAAACATGCCCATCTAATCCCTCTTCTTAAGAAATCATCTTTACCAGTCAATGACCTAAATAGTGATAGACCTATTTCTAATCTATCATTAATATCTAAAGTTTTAGAAAAAGCCGTATCCTGTCATTTGAATGATCACTTAAACTGTAATCACCTGTCTAATGTTTTTTCAGTCTGCATATAAACATTTCACTCTACAGAAACCGCTCTACTAAAAGTTCATAACGACATGATTAAAGGAAAGATCACAGCACTAGCACATTTAGATTTATCTGCAGCTTTTGACATCACTTACCTGGATCCGCTCATTTTTAATAAATAGGTTTCAATCAATAAAAATATATTTTAAAGGCTTGTTTTAAATGTCTTTGTTTTGCGGTTTTCCCCAAGACTCTGTTCTTGGACCCCTACTGTTTACTCTGTATACCACCACACAACTAAGCTCTCTTATTTACAACCGTAAATTAGACCATCATTAATATACAGATGACAGCCAAATATATATATCTTTATCTACAGCAAATACTGCTCTTTCCCTTAAACAACTTGGTGACTGTCTCAGTGATATCTCTGGCTGGATCACAAACAATAAACTAAGACTCAATGCCAACAAACCAGATTTCATCATTATAGGTACATCCAGACAACGCAGCAAACTTACTCATTTCTTCCCTACGAACATCCTTAGTCATAGCATGACACTATCAGACACTGTGCATAATCTTGAAGTTATATTTGATTGCGATTTTAATTTTTTTTAACATATTTCTCTGACATGTCGCTCTTGCTTCTATCATATTCGTGACCTTCGCCATATTCGGCGCTATATTTCTGTTTTAGCTGCCAAAATCATTGCTACAGCATTCATTACTAGTAGGCCTGATTACTGTAACTATGTTCTTAATAACATTGCATCTAAGCATATTCTAAAACTTCAGTGTGTTCAGAACTGTTTAGCTAGAGGGTTGTCACACGGTCTCCTCGGTTTTCCCATTCTGTTCCACTTCTGAAATCTCTTCATGACTCCCTGTTCAAACTCGCATCATTTTCAAACTCTGCACTATTCCCTATCAAACTCTTTCTTCTGGAGAACCATCATATCCATTTTCCATGCTTTCTTTAGCATCATGCACAGAGAACTCCGTTCGTCTGATTTTCAATTGTTGTTTGTTACTTTGTTTGCTTCAAGTCTCAAATTAATAATTATCGACCACGTAGGAGAATTAGAGTTGATGACACTTCCCACACCTTTGTTGTATGCGTCTGTTACACACCATCTTGACAACCGGGGCCGTTTCGAAACGGGACCGTCCCGTTTCGCAACCGGTATGGTTAAGAAACCAGGTGACACTGAAATGTCCCTTTATTATTTCTAAATGTTCTGTTTTATTGGCCAGTTATCTAGCGAAATTTATGTTGGTGTGAAAATTAAATTGAATATAAATTATATAGACCTCTATATATAGATATATGAACAAATAAATTCTGAATACAGTTAATTATAAATTATTTGAAGCACGAAGCGGACCGATTCAATAACTTCAAAAATAGGCGGTTTTAAGAAATTGTTTTTAAAGACATTATATCTACATATTTAAATGCCTAAAAACGCATGCGGAAATAATAAATTCATATTTTACAAAACGCTACACGATCAAATCTATCATGATCTGATCATGCCGATGCTGTGCTGGTTGCGAAACGAGCAGCCCCTCTTACAACTACAAGGATTGCAGTGCGGTTGCGAAACCGGAAGTTCCGGTTTTAAAATGGGAAGGGCCAGTTAATCAAAAAGATGACTTATGTATAGAGATAATTGTACCGGATCTTAGACTAACACAGACTGGTCACAGATCCTTCCACTATACTGCATCTCATCCGTTGGATCATCTACCAAATGGACTCCGACAGTGTTCTTCATTTAAAACGCTTAAATATGTTTATTGTTCACAGGTTTTTGTTTTACAATCTACAGCCTTTCCTTTTTAGGTCCCATAGATAACTTTACCTGTTGAGCTACGCCCTCACAAATGCCGATCCACCGAATATTGCGTTATGATAAGAATTAGTATATTTGTTATTAAAATGTGGAAAGCTGTTAGAAGTAAAATACATAAAAACTGGACCTAAACATCGTTTATTTCAGTTACTTTCTAGCCATGCTTGTGTACATTAAACGATAAATAATAATGCATTCGTAGTCCAGTCTACTCTGTTCTGTTTTTAAATATCGACTATTAAATTGCTTGTCGATGTGATATTTTATTCATTTCATGTTATGGTCACTATACGATTCATAGCGTATTTCATCTCCTGGTGGGAAAACTGGAAAGTGGCTCTCAGATTATAACAAAGATTGTTCCGGATGATGAAATTCGTCAGATTAAACTTCGCCCTCCACGACGGAGAATAAGCCACCATGTCCTCTCCGGTGCTGTCCTCTGGTGACTCAAATAGGAAGATCTGGTAACGATGTAGGCCACTCCCGGGCGGTGGCGTGGGCGGTTTATAATCTGCAAAATAAGTAAAATTTAAATAAAACGTGTATTATTTGTGACACAAATGATGCGAGAATCGTGCCGGAATACGTTTTATGAAAATGCTTACCGATTAGTTGGCTTCCTCTGACCGACGACACAACACCATTACGTAAATCAAATCCCTGAAATCATTGAAATAGAATAATATCAGCTTTTGTGATCATTCTTTGATTAAGGGCTTTGTTAACTGACCAAATTGCTGAAATATGACTAAAAGCAATACATAATATATATATATATATATATATATATATATATATAGAGAGAGAGAGAGAGAGAGAGAGAGAGAGAGAGAGAGAGAGAGAGAAGATGACTTACCGATACATCTGCGATGATCCAATGTACATAATCTGCCAGAAGTGGATGCTCTCTCATTGGCACATCTGGATCAACCATGATCAGGACATAATTCTTAGACTATAAGTGGAGCAGTACAATTAGACATAGCCGCCTTGTATTAAGCTAACTTCATGTACTTGACGTTTTAATATATAAACGCGTTCTACAGCTTAAGACATATATTAGAGATAAATTATGAAATAAATATCAAAGTAAACTCAAAATATTCTTACTAATAACTAATGGTGATGATGATGATGATGATGATGATGATGATGATGATGATGATGATGATGATGATGATGGTGGTGGTGGTGGTGGTGGTGGTGGTGGTGGTGGTGATGATGATGATGATGATGATGATGACTATTATAATAATAATAATAATAATATTAACAATAACAAACAAACAACTAATACCACCACAAAGTCAACTCTATAATATTCATTATGTATTACCAATGGCTCTTTAGACAACTGTGTTCGCAGACGCCTAATCAACCAAAATTCCATTTTTTATTATATATAAAGAGCCAGCTTTAGTTGCGGCTTTGCATTTGAAAAGACGCTGTACCCGGCATAAAAGATGCCACAAACAAGAATAATATTGACAATACCTGATACAGTTCGGCTAACGTATCGCATCATCGTTATCTTAAAAGCAGCAAGATAAATATACAGCTATTCCTCATCTGCATACATTCTCCGGTGATGTCAAGTTATTTCTCCGAAATAGCAAACGTATTGTCAACAAAACTAAAAGTCCCCTTACCAGAGCCGTCTTTACCCCTAGCCACCCACGAGTAAAGGGGCCCCATGCTAATCTGTGTATATTGTGACTTGCTGTGAGACTGGTTGTGTAGGTAGCGGTCCCAGTGCACTGCTTTGCCCGGGGATCTATAATGCTGTTACGACCACCCTGCCCCTTACTAGGCTCATTGGTAATTAGCCGCGATATACCGTAATTAGCCGCATTAATATACCCATAAGGCCATGCAGTTTGCCAATTCAACATAATGTAGAGTAACAGGATAGACTTTTGTTCATATCAGCATAGACACACAAAACATCTTCTCTGGCCCAGTTTGAAAACTAGGAGTTACATAATATTATCCAGGTAACAAACGTTCATTCAAACACTTAAGCAAAGTACATCGTTGGAAAAGTAATACATGTTATCTTGTGTATTGCTACAGTGTCGGTTTTCATGAAGATGTCGCTGCTGGAATTATGTGAACTTCCAAGCAAAATGGCAGCTGAAACATAATTATTACATGTACTCGTGCACACACACACACACACACACACACACACATATATATATATATATATATATATATATATATATATTAAAGATTCCCACCCATATACATGTACTTAATCTGATTGACATATACAAAATTGATGAATCGACATTTGATAATGGCTCGACAATTAGAAGATGGTAAAAAGTAGGAGATCTAACCCAAAAGTAGGAGGTTCCTCCTACAAAAGTAGGAAATGTATGAAAAGTAGGAGGTCTGGAACCTATGATACTATCCTCATGATCAACTCGAACAGTGGTCTATCAAAGATCCTGAAGTCTGCGTGAATATGGTGACAACATAAATGAATAATTTCATATTAAACTTCTTGCAATAGTTAGCCAATCCATTTGCATCCTTCCGTTCTTGTCATCGATAAATTCGATAGAAATTGTCATCTATAAATTCGACTGAAATCGAATGTATGTCGTATGTCATCATTATCACCAATCACTTACGCCAGAAATCTCGGTCAAAACACACTGCACATCCCCCCCCCCTACCATCGCATAGATCTAGGAATGTCGGAAGACACTTCGTCGGGATCGGACAATGTTACACGATAAAGTGTCAACAGCAAATATGTCGTCAGCGTGGAGACAGCTAAACTGAAAATTTAATAGATAACTTTGTAACCTGAACGTTTCTTCAGTCACCGATTACTTTATCATTGAACTCAACAGATAGCCAGAATGTCTTATCCTCCGAGATAAGATGCCTGTATTTTTAAAGATAATGTCTTATTTAAGACGCTGCCTCCATAGTAATTATTCCAGAGCAAGCGGACGTCAACACAGATTATTCCACTTTTATTTCTGGAATATATATTCTGTATAATGACACTATTTAGCTCGGTAATATTAAATGTCTGGTGAAGGTGAACATACTCGGAAGAAGATGCTGGTCACTTGACGAACGAAATCAAAGCATTTCTGACGATCTAAGGGTTAGATTTACAAACGATCGTGGATGGTTGAATTACTTGAGCGTGAAGCTGCACAGAAACATTATGATGCTGATGATTGATGTTTTACATCCACTTTTATGCACATGGTAGGCTAAATGGGCCGAATGATCTCCAAAGGTAATGAAGCGAAGTCAAAGATGAAATACCCTTCAGATATGCCCACGCCGAGATTCGAACTCAAGTGGTAATGATCTGTGATCCAACCCGCTATCAGTTAGACCACAGGTGTGCAGGAAGAATCAATTCATAAGTTGACAAAGTGCTGTTTTATCAAAATGTTCTGGGTTTTTTCCCTAAACATATTCAGCTGAGTGAAAGCGTTTATACTCAATCGGCATTGCTACAGTACACCTGTAAGAAGAAAATCGAACGAACTTTCACCGACTTAGGAGATCTGTTTTCAAAAATTACAGCTATTTAATGGATATATTCGGTACAAGCTTCACATCGCATCAATTAACGACAAAAAGGGACTATTTGTGTAATGTAAAATGGCTGTTTACATTCAATTACGTTCTTCGATTTGTATCATAGTCGGAGCCACTTATTTATCTAATAGTAACAGTTAATTGACATTCTACGTATTATAAAATCCAGTGTAGGAGCCGACATGAATATATTTTGCGGCGCATGCATTTAGCTGTTGTTGTTGTTATTATTACGTAACGATAATTAAGTTACTAAAACTTTCCAAAGACTTGTTAATTTGGTATTCCAACCTTCAAATCAGATCATTTTATTTGTTGATCAAAATAATTGTTCTTTCTTTTCCCTCCGGCAACCTGAAATAGTTTATGATATACGTTAGGGACGTTCCGAGAGCTTTCAAGCTTTTGAGTTACTTCCCTTCTCAAAAATGTCCATTTCTTTTTAGTTTCGATTCAGTTCAGCTTTGTAAAATCCTAGTTTTAAATAGACACATTTTGGCATCAGTGATACACATGGCCAACTATTGCCAGGTCATTTCAACAGAGCCAGTGTTCAAATATAAACACCGCCTAATATTCAAGCACTCCTTAAAAATCCTCAGCGAGTATAGAATAATAGCATCGTCAGCAAACCAGTAACAGCCACTGAAAGTGAAAGAATGACACAATCAAATCCAGATGTTTCATAATTACCAATTCAGCCCAGCCAAAGAAGATCCTGAAAGACAGATCGTTGATGTATTTAGGCGTCGTCGTTCCACATTGGCCAACATCCTGTAGAACTAGTGTCGGGCCATCACACAGCCTAAATCTAGTGGTCACCTTCTCCGGTACTGTGTGGCAACCACTTTGTACTCGTTGTCATGGTAATTAGTCCACAAAGTGTCAATTTAAAGGCAAGGGATGCCATTTTTATTGTATTGCCACGCGGGTTGGTGATTAGGTCACCGACGAATGTTGTAAATTCGCCGTTTCGTCTCGCTTATAATCAATATACAGGTATCGATTCGTAGATCATGTCCGTATCATTCTAGTTTGGTTCGATTATAAATTAAACAGCTGCACCGATAACATACCTGATGTTATTGTTTATCGTAACGTGATATTGGTTGGAATGTAGATATTCCGTGTGTTTGTGAATAGCTAAATAAATAAGATCTACCTCCAAGTGAAATCGATACAGTGGTGATGTGAATATTTCTGATTGATTAACGATTTCCAGTACCTACTTTACTTCTATCGTTGCGTCACATACAGAGCTTCTGATGTTGGAGTTTACCAAGGGGGGATAAAAAGGGTTTCCAGATTTGGTGTCTTAAAAACTTGACTCTTTCAAAATTAGCTCGATATCGCAAAACAAATTATAGCCGCTAAAAAGTACCTCATTCACCAGTTGTTGATTTAATCATTTCCCTCTGAAAATTATATGATCAATATGAAGCCTTTTATTCATAAATGAAACATCCGACAGACACAAATTAAAGGACATCGCAGTACCTTAGCAACTGCACTGGAAGAGCATTACACCTTCTTTAAGAATAAAGTTACTCAGAATTGTTTCCTTATTGTAGATGCAACAGGATACTCGGGGCATATTTTCCAGAATATACACTCTATCCTACCTTTTAGTTTTGTATTTACATATTTCTTAATTTAAGATACAATAAATACACTAAAAATGTGCATATTATATATATATATATATATATATATATATATATATATATATATATATATATATAATATATATATATATATAATTTCACTTAAAATCGTCTCGATGTCGCTCTCCAGGCAACTCATTCATAATGAAATGTAAGAAATATGACAACTTGAACATATCCACCCGTGTTTGAATCTAGGCGTGGGCATATCTACGGTGTTTCATCTCTGACTTCGATTCAATACTTTAGGAAATTGTTCGGTCCTTTTAGCCTACCATGTACACAAAAGTGGCCATTATACACCAATTATCATCATCTTTACTGACAATGTCGAATATTTCCCTTAGCCAGAGATATATTCCTGCTAGGAAACTCCACAAACAAATCTAAATAAGGAGGATTTGAACATTCTGAAAATCCGGATATAATACTACTTTAAGAATTAGTATCCTATTATATTTAAATATACATTTCAATATATAATTCAGAATTACCGAGATAAGGATATTTTTCTCAAAACAATTTTCCGATTCATCTGCTTCACCTTGGTAGAAATGAAGATGATGATCTTTTATCCGCAACTGAAACACGCTGAGTTCTATAAGTGATGTACTGCTTTATCCAGGTTAGGGCCTTTTCTTTGATGCGAAGGGAAAATTCTAAGCGCTTCAGTAGTATCTGATGATCGATTACATCAACGGCCAGAGATAAATCAAGCATAATTAGCCTTTGCAATGCCACTGTGCACTTTCAAGGGAGCACTTTCTGTTGGGTAACCTCTACGATAAGTCAACTAGTCATGAAGGTATTTATACCCTAAGTGTTCTTCTATACGCGTTGCTACTTTCAATAAGTTTGGAGGTGAAAGAAAGGTTAGATATAGAACGATAATGAGCAGGTTACGAAAATTAATATTTCTTGGTATATCCCTACTTTGTTAACTGCGGATAACTGGCTGGCTGGTTGTTTTAGCCTAGAATGTTTTGGCCTATGACATTTTGACATGATATTTATTTCAAAGTAGCACGTGTTGGCTAATGTTAGAGAACAGCAAAGTAAATAATAAATATAAGCATGAAACATTAAAACACAGTTCAATGAAAATAATGTCTACATGCAGTGTGTAATAATAATTATTATTATTAAACTTCTATTGCGCCAATATCCCCGAAAAGAATCGAGCTCAGTAGCGGACCTAGTACAGGAGTCGGGCAAATTCATAGTCCAGGTACAATGCGGAGTTCATCAATAAATGGTCAGATGGAGTGGAAACTTAGGATGGATAACCGAATCTAAAAGGGTCAGTTTTCAAATGGTGACGACGAAAAGAAACTATGTTATTTGATGACTTTACATGTTCTGGGAGTGAATTCCAAAGAGTACGGACAGCAGCTGAAAAGCACGAGTCCCAGCATGAGTCTTAACCCTGGGAATAAACAGCAATAGACCGATTCAATTAGCGCTGCCGCCACCATACGGCTGGATTTCACACTACGGTCTCGGGTTAGAAGTCTAAGAATCACTGTGTTGCGTGACGGCTTACGCGTGTAGTGGACAATAAATGTCTTACTGAAAAACTGTATTTAGGCTATTTACCAGCTATATTTGGATTTTATTTATAGACTATTGAATGTATATGATCTCCAAATTATAATTTGGAATTTATTAGAAATGGTGTAGACTTCATCCAAAAGATATATGCCACTAAACTAAGTAACGTTCAGCGCGATTTGCATGACTGTCATAGTCTGGCCTGTCTAGTTCGAACTAATTTTTTGTAGAACCTTTGCTATCTGACATGACGATGTGATTGGATCACATAGATTATAATTCAATGGGTGATTCCTATTACTGTAACATTGGTATTTATACATGATATCTTGTATTGAAAGTGAACTGTTTTATTTTCTGAATCAGCCATCCGTACAATGTTTACTACATGTAAATGTCAAGGGTGTTAATACTCTAATATAATAAAAAAATATTTAATAATATGCATGTAATACATATATGATTGGTTCCCAGGTACAAGTAAAACTAATATTTCCAAAACTCTACATTACATATTTTCAAAATATTCATTAAAATCAATTTACATTCAGTTAAAACTTTAATTTTAAAATCATTTATATAATCCATTGAAACCTATGCTAAAAGAAATCCTGTACAAGTCAACGCGAATAACTATGGCTTAGCTGTGTCATTCATCTGGAAACATCGGTCCGCTCAATCATTGGCCTTTATCCTGGTAAGTATAGTGTTAAATCCTTTGGAAAGACACAATCGTTACTATATAGTCTCAATCTCCGTGTAATATGAAATAATTTGCTGAAGATTTTCAGTATTTACCGTTAGTGAAAATATGCCATCCCCTATATATATATATATATATATATATATATATATATATATATATATATATATATCAGATATGCACACTTACCGTGGCACCCCACGGAAGCATTTAACCAATTAAAATGGTCTGGATACTGTGAGCTCCGTCCACAACACTGTGACACCAACACATAACATACCTGTAATCTATATAGAAATATTACTAGTTAGGAATTTATCCCCGTTCAATGTTTAGAACGGGCCAAAAAAATTAAATCCACAAATTACTTTACCATTTAATTTGTTTATTCAGAACTATTTCTTCCATGACAATCCTACTTGGAATATAAACTACTCGGAGTAGGTACTCATGTTAAAAAGTATTAGTCAAAAAAAGAGTCGGAAAAACTGGATTTTGATGTGGAATTGGAATTGACCAAATGGAATTGAGTGGAATTGGAAGTGACAAAATGGAATTGATCCCATGTCTGCTCTCTACGCTCTACTGAATTCACTCGTTCGTTGTTGGATAGAATCATACGATTAGTCTGAAACTTTTACAGCATAGTCGATTGGACTCTTACAGTTGTTACGATGTACACCACAACGGAATACCACTTTGTGCAAAGGGTGACAGGTACGATCCCATCAATTAAGAGGTCGAAAGTTTTCTACGGATTAATATTTCGGCTCACAATATCGTGGTTAGCTGACCACGTTAAATGGAGCTGCCATATCCACTGATTTAATTAAAAGGGGAGACGTTAAAGACCCCATGGGGACATAATACACTCTGCCAGTGACCACCCTCGGGATATTTTTGCTCCATCTTTCCGTACTGCTCCCCTGTGAGTGGTGGGGGAGGCGTAAAAACAACCACTCATTAAAAGGGACCACACTGGAGATAGATGGATATATATATATATATATATATATATATATAGAGAGAGAGAGAGAGAGGGGGGGGAGTGATTACCGCTAAGAGTAAATCACAAATGGATCAAATCATATGAAACCTAAAAGTAGAAGTAAAATTAAATAACATAACATTTAATCAACATTTTCAAGATAAGTGTACATACGTATGTATTCTTAGATCACCAGTGTTATATTTGGGAAATATAATATTTAATTTGTATGTACCATTCACTGTTCATATTCGTTTTAACTTGTCTCTTTGAAATATGTTTACTGTGACACAGTTTAGTCTATGCTATAGCAGCTATCTATATAACTTGGGTACGAAATGAAGGTTTGACGAATCAATTGAACTACGAATAATACCGAATACGAACACTGGTATTTACGTTGTTTTTAAATGGACTTTGACAGTGTTTGGATGTGACGTGCGTTATCCTAGATTCGTTGGAACTGTTAGCTTTTTAGTGCAGGTATTTTCCAAACTTTCAAATTATATATTTTAATTTTTACCACACTCCTGATCACTGGCATGTTTATGAAACATGACGATGAAGGAGTGTGAAATCTGGAACAGTGGAAGGATACTATTACCAAAGATAGGCCATCATTGTCATAGGATAGGTCATAGGGGCGTCATTACGTCGTGAATATTATTTTTCTATGCGTGGAGACTATATTTCCCGGTCCTCCTGACTCAGGAATAGAAACACTGCATCGCATCTCGAGCGGTGGCATTGGACACGGCTCGCGCGGTTGGTGTGTTTTATATAACAACTTTAGTTGGATATAAAATTCACCTTGGTTGTATGTTGGAACAGAATTATCTTTCCTAGGTCCAGTTATGTCCAGTTTGTACTATGACATTCAAGATTAGCTGTAATCTGCTTGTCATAAATAACATTTAAGAACTACAATAGTTAGAATAGCAGACGTTAGGTCAGGTTTGAAAATGATAACGTAGTTCAAACAGTACGGAAGCTATGACGCGCTATTAATTACGGTCTGCTTCATACCGTGATAATCGCGCCATTTTAACCTTAAACGTCAATGTTCCGCATCTATTATAATCTTGTTTGTTTTGGTTTTTGATGTCATCATGCAATAGGTCTATTGCCCAACAAATTTTTACCTGATCCCAAATTATCATTTATTTTTAAATCTGCTTGATTTCACCTGCCTACATTTAAACATGTATTTGCAATAAAAATCAACAAATAGAAAAGTGTTTGATAAGAAATGCTTATTCAGTGAAGCCCAATGCTGCTTTTCTGAGTTACCCATAGCCATTTTCACTCTCACTATATAAATAACCAAGAGTGTGTAGCCAGTAAACTGCAATGAATACAGCCTTTAATCGGCAATACCATTTAAATAGGCAGTGTGTTGTCCATATACAATTCCATATACAGGGTATGCATTAAGCGAATCCAACAAAAAATGGAAAACATATAAATGTACAAGCATGATTCCATATGTGTGAATGCATATGCGATTTCCAAATGCAAAAAAAAACGATCGCTCCATGTAGTGATTGTTGCAAATTGAATGGTTGAATCTATATTTTTATGGCCAGGTCGTAAAATTATTGATTCGACAATCCAGGCTTTTCCCCAGAAAAATAGGTAAGAAGGTGAGAGGGGTGTCCAAAACACATGTTGCATACGCATGCTGCATATATTGAATCTCGGCTTTAGGCATAACTGTCACTCACAGGCAACAGCGGATTATAAGTATAGGTGCACAGCAGGAAAAAAATATTTTTTTAACTGCCTTGCTCATCAGGCATGCGCACACACCTATTTGGCGAATTATCATCTCAAAAAGGCAAGTGATTGCATAGCTGCAACATATGGCTAACATGACACTATGCATAAATAAAACCATGTAATTTATCAATACCAAAAACAACTTAACATCATAGGTATTCTTTTGTGAAAGGTTCAACTGCTTTTTTTCCATTTAATCAGATTTTCCCCACATTTAATAATAATTAAGTCATCACAAGTCTGCACTTTCAGTTCTTGATTACCCTACATATTCTGCAACTATACTAAAATCTTCATAGGATTACTGTATTATTTATTATCATAATATTAACATAAAATGAAAAAAGACAACACAGTAATCAAATAAATAAACATGAAGGGACAGAAATCAACAAAACCATGTGCTTTTATTTACTGTAAACAAAGACAACTACCCAATCGAGAGAGAGTATTTGAGTCACATGACCATCATATTGCAAAATGGACGTTTACCAGCCAAGATCAGCAGCTCACCAAAATCTCTCCCATCCTTCAAGCATGGTTCTTATATTCAGTAAATATCTATAAATATGGCATCTGAAATAGTTACAGCAGTATTTCGGATCAGGAAACTATTGGATGATAAATATTTGTTGTTTATCATTACCAATTTTCTGCTGAAAATCAGTCCAAAATCCAGCCTGCAATTGGGAACAGGTAGTGCTTTTTAGCGACGTCTGGTGAGATATCGGTGCGGATGTTTTAAACTATGATACCTTTATCCACTGTGAAGAGCTCCAAAACAGCAGAAGATCATTCTACAATAAACAAACTAGATACTACCGCATATCTTGACTCAAAACGGCAGTATCTCTGTCGTGCTAGTAATTTAGACTACTCACTAACACGAAGAAAAAATACCCACGTCTCGGGCGTCGGGTTACCGATTTGTTCGGCCCTAGACTGCTGCCAATTTTACAGTTGTACAACCACCCCCACAAAATTCAGAACCCTCCTGGAAAAAATGCACCATTCTAATTCGCTGGCTCAGCAAAGACTTTCAAGCCATGCAATCTAGAGCAACTGCTGTGTGATGACCATAATAGAGGCTGTGCTGAACAAGCGACAGCCTGGGGATACTCCCCGAAATGCAAGCCTAGCAAGCATGTGCAGCTAAGATAGTGACACAACTACACAGTATGAAACAATTACAGGAAAAGACATATATATCGTAGGTTTCAGAGTATGGGCGTAATGACATAATGAAGAACAGACAATCGTAATGATTCTGCAGAAATTGTAATGGTTGGCAGCTCTGTGATTGGCAATCAGCACTAGCCAGGCATGAAAATATACTTACCCCAGGGCAACTGATTTTTCAGGCCCTGTGTATTTTGTATGCGGGCGATGATCAACCCAGTTCTCACCATGCTGTTTTTGAAAATTTACACACAAGTACAAGTTATGATAGATACAGAACTATATATCATTCATTAGTTTTACAATATAGTAGATTTTTTTTAATATTACATGCCTCATTTCAGCATACTAATATATTTCATAGCCATGTATGTTGATATAAAAATATTCCTTTACAGGTACAAGTCCTTATTACCAGAATTTGTGCAAAATGTCTTCATCACTGGACAGCAGAATTTCCAGGATTAGTCAAGCAATGGACATTTATCCGAATTTTCCAAAGCCAGGGATTACCTTTATGTAAGTAGAACAGCTCCACAACAGTGGTTGTGACTGTAAGCACATCAGTAATACCTTATTTCTGCTTTTCAAAAAAAGTACTCCAGCTTTTCACATTATGTATTTATTTAACTGAAAATATTATAGCCATATTTTAGCAAGATTATTGATGTTTCTTTTTGTTGTGCACAAATTAATTGTATTTTCATCCATCAATGTTTTTGTAAAATCCCTTTATTTAAATGGATTATCTGGAGAATATTCTCTCAATTTATTACAGCCAAAACTCATGAAGCTTATTCTTGTTTTACACATCAGCCACCAGATGCTTATTTATATGGAAATTGGTACAGTGTGTGTTGTAATTGTTTTAACATTAATGTCCCTGAAACTGATTGTTTCAGAGACATATTTCCAATCATGAGGAGTCCAGATGTGTTCAGTGACCTCACTGACCTGCTGGTGGATCATATAAAGCAGACTCACCCAAACGTGGAAATAATCTTTGGATTAGATGCTCGTGGTTTTCTTTTTGGACCACTGATTGCACAGAGACTTGGTATTAGCTTTGCACCAATTCGAAAAGCTGGAAAACTACCTGGAGAGACGCTACAAGCATCATTCCAGCTAGAATATGGTTCTGTAAATATTAGCTATGCTCATTATATAGCATGATATAATAAGATGTACAAAGAAATATCACCGTAGAAAATTTAACAGTAGAAAAGTTAACAAAGGAGCCATTTATAATTGCTTGTTTGGGTAGATCAACAATTTATTCTGCTGTGCACAAATAAAATATATTATCCTTTAACTATTCTGATGTCATTCCAGGATAAGTTTGAGGTTCAGAAATGTTCTGCTGCGAAAGGTCAAAATGTAATTATTATAGACGACCTTCTGGCTACTGGTGGTAAATATCATGCTCTTCTCTTTAATATTTTAACTTATTTACAAAAATTAATGCTTTTAGAGCCAACGATTGGTGCTAATCTAAAGTCCGTTACCATTGACTCTTTATATTTACTGAATCTTCCAATCATTCTGCTCCTAAATATTATTTTTACCACATTTGTAGGAACAATGGCAGCAGCATACAAGCTGATGAAAGACCTGGAAGCTGATGTCCTAGAGTGTATTGTTCTTGTAGAATTGGAAAACCTGAACGGCAGAAGCAAGATTCCAGGCAAAGTCTTCTCGGTGATCAAGAGAAATGATTGATCCATTTCAGTCATCTAATAAAGATGATGAAACACCAAATAATAACAGGGATATACAGGTATATTGAAATTGTGAATGTATATTTATCATATCATGGAAACTAATTAATTGCTCACAATGCCTGTGAAAGATCTTTTCAATCATGTGTGTGAATAAAAAAAAAATTCTTATTATTAAATGGTATTTCCAGGATTATGACTTGTTTAAGGACTTATCCAAGCTGCAACAATTACCGTAAATGTTTTTTCTTACAGAAACATTTTGTGACATAAAAACCTATCATGTGTAGAACAAATTTATTACTATTAATAAATTTTAGAACAAAAACACGATACAATATTTTTTCATCTGATCCAACTTTAGTTTTGTGTTAATAGAAATATTTTGTACAACCGAGGTTGGTTAAAATTTGTACAGCTGTTTCTATATATTATTTGTGGCTGAAGGCATGGTTAATAATGTATAAAACGTACAAACTGTGTGAGAAAGAAAACATTCCAAGTAATATACAGTTGTCGGATGAATGGATTTAAATTGTCAATGTTATTTATGTGGTATTTAATAAAGGCAGGAACTGAATGCATTTTTTGGGGTGTGTTTTGTTGTATCACCGAGTTACCGCAGTACCAAACAGAAACAATAAACATTTCAATTAAATTTTTTAAGTGGCATTTTATTTTCACTGAAACTAATGACACAATTCGAATCTTCACAAATTAGTGATACAGTATTCTCTCATTATTAGATGCCATGTCACAAAAAAATTATGTCGCATATGGAATAAATCAATTTTAAATAATCAACCTGGACAAAACTTTTTCTTCTTAAAATAATCAAACTTTCTTGACCGAATAAAACATTTCTTAAAACAAACGGCAGTACCTATTTACTCTGTCACTTTCAACAGACCATTCTTTAAACATTTATTGCAAATCTATTGAATACATACATGGTGTTGCAGCTATACCTAAATCGAGCACTTATACTATTGTTTTCTTCTGCCTACATTTCTTAATTATTATATTGCCTCCAAATTTGTTCTGACAATTAATCATTGTGACAGCCAACAAAGAGAGTATACTACCATTTTTGTGTATTTTCCATTCTATGAAATGGTTCAAGTACTATGGACGACACTTTACAATCATCAAAACTGAACCCTTCTGAAGACTTGGTACGCTACAAAAACAAATCCTTTCTCGGTTATTTCATACATAAATATTAAGACCCTCTTCAGTGTAGTAAGCCTCCTCTCAAAGCCAATACCAAATGTAACACTGATCCACCAGTAACTTTATAATCTGCAGCTGTTTTCTCATCATTCCTACAAGATAACATAAAAACAAATGAAAAGAATAAAATATTCACAACAGCATTACGTGTATACAATACCAAACTGAAGGCACCAATCTGCAAGATGACTACTTCAAAGAGAATATTGTAGTAAGTTTAGTGTCAAGATTTTTTTAAATGGCGGTTTCAATATTATTTTAAATTGCCAATATTTACAGATTACTAACATTACAGATTGATGCTTAGGATTAAACTCACATTTGTTTTCCACTAAAAATCAGTCGCTGTTGAGGAGGTGGGATTCCTTCTTTTTCTTCAACCCGCTCTTTTATTCGCTCAACCTAATTTGAAAAGGATGATCCACTTTAAACAAATTCTATGCGAGGATATAAAAGATAAAAAGAACAGCTTTCATAATATCTTTTACTAAAAATAACATGACAAACCTTATCTGTTGGTTCAATATCTATTTCAATCTGAAAAATAAGTAAACCAGATATAAAACAGATACACACAAATGAAGTATTTGCAGTGTTTTGGCCATATGGTGGCTAAAACAGGTATTATCCTATGCACATAAAATCTGTTTCTAATACAGTTTAGGCACCTCATGTGCTCCTTTTGTACTCCATTGATAGGGATTTTGCAAAGAGGTGGGAAAAACCTTAGCAAGTCCTTTGAAGTTTGGGTATAAATACAGGAGGTTGTTAGTCTGATTTTAGAACTTCCAGATCATCACCTAGCAGCATTGATCATAAGGAGATCAACATTCCTACCAGACATCATAACCCCACTTCTCCAGAAATACTCTTACACACAGCAACAACAACAATGGGGAAAAATCAGACTCCCTCTATGGACTAGTGGGTAACAGCGTGGAACTTCTGTATCCATGTTTCATGGTGTGCAGGAGGCCGGAGGTTCAAATCCCGACTGTGACATTATAGTAGGGGGTTTTTCATCCAACCGGCAAAGGTTTTCTCCCCCGAATATGGCGTTTATAGTAAACTGAGGTGCCACCAGGTTAAACAACAACCATCATCAGAATAACAGAAATTAACACCAGGTGGCTGTGCCCAATAGGCGACAGCCGGGGGTCTCTACCCCAAACTTCAACAATACAATCTGAATTTTCATAACCAGTCTGACTGCTACAGTGATAAGTCATATTATTCAACATGTTCAAAGCTGGCAGGATGATAAAAATCATGTTTTTAATACAAAAAAACGATTTTTTTAATTTGAATTAAATCAGATTTTTTAATATTTAAATTAAAAAAATTTACAATCCATAAAAACGCTTATATATGTTTGTATTGTGCAGTTATAAAATATTAAATAGTCATGATATATATATATATATATAAAAGGATACATTTATTCAAGCTCTACATTATATACATTATAACACATACATAAAATTAATCACTTTATTATTCCAGACAAAGATCATTTTGATTTCTTGTTTAGTAGCTTGTATATGAATACCAACTTGCCAGCTTTTTCCATTTCTAGACGATTTTGAAGTTTTGAATGAACTAGTCTGAATGTGGAAAATACTCTCTCAACCCTAGCAAGTGGCACTCAACAATTGATCTATAAATGTGAGCAGTCTGTCAGTCAGTCACTCTGATTGTGAATGCCACCACACAATGGGACTACAGTAACTGAATTTATTGTTTCTGACACAAACATGTACTGGTGGAATTGACATGTCTTTGCCTTATAATTTACTATGCTAGCCATCAAATCTGGATAGTTTTTCAGTATGTGTTCCATGGCCATGTCTGTTACCTCAACAAATAAATCATTGCCCCTATTTCGTGGATCTAACAGATTGGCTAAAAAATGGGAATCTGTCATTGCTTGATTGTAATGGTCCTTTAGGTGTTTTAGGACGATGATAGGTTGATCATTCTCTTCAAATGTTTTCTCCATGTCTTTCCAGATCTGCAGTCTCACTAATCACACAAGTATCACTTTGCCCACGATCAAGTGCCACTGAGATTGGCTTCAGCCTGATGAGGAAACCTTCTGCATTTCACTTGATGCCGATATTTTTGTTGGCAATGTTTGTATCGATCTGGCCCCGATGTTTCTCACAACCTGGAGGATAATAGGCCAGTTCTGGTGTTACCTTACCAGGCAGTCGGCCATGGTGTCCCGCTCTACATCTTGTGGCATGACTAAGGCCTTGCCACCAGCTGCTTCGTACCATGCAGCTGGCATTTGGATATTCGGAAAATATTTTACGATATGCACAACATTGTCCTTGACATGTTCAAAAAAAATCAAAACCAGTGGCCATAAACAGCAATTTTTTTAACCTTGTAACACCATCCTCTATATTTAAATTGATATAATTGTAATCAGGTGTGTGTACATAATCCATTCCCTATATGTTAGCCATGGTTACATGCAATCCTTGAGGTTTTAGCTGGGCATAGCCAGTTAAAATCATCAAAAAGGGGATAAAACTTAGTTTTAGCCGGTTATAGCCAGTCTTGTCAAAAACAGGTTTTAGCCAGCTAAAACCCAACCCTGTGTGTGACCAGTGCCAAAGTTAAGCAGCGACCACTAATTCAGAACAACATCAATGATACATATAGTTGGGTTTTTTCTTACTATTTAAAAAACTGTTTTCCTTACCAAGCAGATATTTTTGTCAGCACTGACAAAAATACATGTATAAAACTTATCAATGTTAAACCATTTATATTACACATACAACTTAATATTCTGTTTCCATATACATGTGTTAAAAAAGTTCACACAAACAGAGAACAATTAATTTAACAAAATTAATTCTAGTACTCCAAGAGAAGTAATACTACTGGGTAGGTTAAGTAATTAGTACTTACTTCTTTCCCGGTGAGTGTCTGTGGATAAAAAAAGAAAATGTTGTATGACATTATGTATTTAGGCGTGTAAGCCAATTTGTTTGGGTCAATATTTGGACACAATCTAGATAATTTCAAAAATGCCTTTTGAGCATAAAAAAAACTATCTGTTCATAAAATATCTATTTATTTTAACCTTATGAATTCTGTGTAATATAATAAACAATAATGGCCACATGTAAACAGCATCTTTAGAAGTACATATATATATATAATTTGTTAAATTACAAGTGTTACAGTGTATACAAACATTATAATAGACTTCTGTTTCAAGAAATGGACCAAATAAGGAGATTATGCAAGAAACAGGACTTCTTTTTATTAGATAGGACAAGAAGGCATAATTCATAAACTTGAAAATTAGTATTTAAGTTTTTTGCAAACTTAATGAATAAACCGGTCAAAAGATTAACAAGAAAACATTTGGGAACCTGACACTGCCCTGAATAGATAATGTTGGCGATATCTTTTCTCTCTGACGAACAAAACTGCAGTATAATTTATCTATAAAAAAATGGACCCCCTCAAATCTCATCTACATCAAAGTGCATCCATCTAAAGAAGTAGCTAAGTGTAGTAGTTTTCAATAACATACCTCTCTTAACAACCTTATCATAAAGTCTGAGTTTTATTAATTATCACAATGCATACGTCCCATCGTTTAGCAAAAACATTGAATAATATTTGTATATCAACACTTGGTACTGCCAAAAGTATAATGCCATTCACACATATTGTCAATATGATACTAAATCATTATTCACTTTGATACTGTTGGCACTACCTTTTAAATATTATGATGAGTGATTAACAAATAGAGGCAACACAGTGACATACACCTTTTTTTATATATATCCAGATATTATAGACAGTTTAGACAATATATCAACGAAATATGTGATGCAGACATATATGTTTTATTGGTTCATCAGACAGATAGGAAAACTTAGATATGCAGGTGACACACTTCTGTTGTGTATTTGTTTCATTCACCTAGATCTTCAGTATCACTATTCTCTGCCTGATCACTTATGCGATGCCTTATTATATCCCAATAAAAAGTTTGTAAGGTTATCTGTGATTGGTTGATTGTTACATAGAAGCTAAGTTATATTTTTCCAACAAATAAATGTTATAAGAGAGTGCGGTTACCTGCAAATCTGCATGTTTGACCCATTTTTCACACAGGTAAATACATAGCAGTACCATTTTCCTCTGGATTTTAAAGTGGTGAACAGCAATTTCAGGCATTTTAGTTAATATATTACTTCAAATGATATATAACTGAATGAATCTACAAGTCAATTTTAAGATCTATGGGCCAATTATTGATTTTTTCTTATTTCAGGTGGTCACAAATACAAAATATCTCGGCAGTATGTGTTTGTATATAGGCGATAATTCATCTGGAATACAAGATAAGTTCTTATATGCAGTAAATACTTTCCACTGAACCTATGACCACATGAACTCATAGTATTTGAGTACATTCATAAAGTACTCATACTTTCACCATAAACAGAAAATTTTCCTCCCAAAATGAATTTATAATTAAGTTCATAGAAATTGGTCAGTTATCATTTTAAACCATAATCTCTATAGATTAGGTCACTTTGATTTTAAACATGAATGTTTTGATTTTAAACATTAATGTTATACCATGTGTTAGCATTAATGTGAACTCCACTAAAAACCACTACTGTGATTATGCACATCTTTGTGACATAATTAATATGCAATTTCTGGTTACCTGAATGCTATAGTATTTAGTAACTGCCACATCAATATATCATTTCACCTTGTCTGTGCTAAATGCCTGATGACTACAACAATGGTGTCCAACAGGCACTGTGGCTTACCCTTGGGTAAACCATGTCCCTTGAAGGCCATCTGGAATTGCACTTTAAAAGATATACTGCAGTATAGGTGAGTGCTGAAGGCACGAAGTCAGTCACTGGGGCAGGGTTAGACCTATTGTTTCTCTATGTAAAGTATCAGTCTTTTTTGCCAAAGATTGGTGTGTGTGTGTCTATGTGTCAGTTACTCCCAAAACAGATTTACACATTATAAATGCCAAAAAAACCTGTAAAATTATTATTAAAACACTATTCTTTTGTTATATCCTTAGAATGCTTATTCAGGAATATGCCGAAAACCTTCATGCCAAGAACATGGCTAATCACTCCAAATTACTGTTACTGATTGCCACTGCATATAAATTTATGGAATTAAAAAAAATAATAAGCAAAGAAAACACCACTGCTGGATGGGTGTATGACATAAACAGGAACCAGCTTCAACATGGAGCATACTATAATCTGGTAAAGGAACTACAATTTGATGGAAAGAAATTCCAACAATACTTCATGTTGACCAGAGAATCTTTGGGGGTTAGGTGGCAATACCTCTTTGAGACTATTAACCTATGGCTATGGTCATTCTGTGCGGGAGTTCGCAGGTTCGTGCCTCAGTTGTGGCACTATAGTAGGAGTTTTACATCCAGCCAGGCAACTGCAAGGTTTTCTCCACCAAACATGCCATATCTTTTAAATTTATTTAGAATTAGTCTCTGTGAGGTAGCTATAAATTACAGACCATATATATCTTCCCTCATTTGAGGTTGCCAGCCACATTAAAAACTGTATTTCGGCCATTATTATTAATATAATTATTCTGTGATTTTTAGGTAATGGTTGTTTTCCCAAATGGATTAATTTAAAGTTGGCACCATTTTGTGTAGTTCCGTGTACTAGTTTCCGTACAGATTTTATTACACTAAGCACTTCAAGGGACTGCCCCTCAGTACTTAGAGGAACTTGTCATTCAGTATCAGCAGACAAGCTCTCTAGTCTTAGTCTGGAGCATTCTTAGCCACACCAACAACATGTGGAGTGACATACAATAATAGATGTTTCAGAACCCTTGATACCTTCAAAAAGAAGATAAAAACTAATCTTATTGTTTCAGCTTTTCCTAGCTGAATATATTATGTATTTGGCTGGAAAGAATTATGTATTTTTAAAGATGTAAATCTGTTACATCCATAGAATTATTAATTGTCAAGCGCCTTAGAGTAACCTTCTTACAGGTTATATAGGGCACTACATAAATTGTGTATATTATTATTACTGCTGTCAAAGGTCTGTAACATTAAGGAAGAGGATAGCCAATTTAGCTACCACACAGGGTGACCAAAATCCATGCTACTCCACTGAAATCATATGCCACATCAGGACATATGGAGGCACTCTTGCCCATTTACATGCTTTTCCATTTTTGCTGTATCCACATATATATGGAATCTCAGCTTAAAATGCATTATGTTGCAGAAATTTAAGTGATTTGCGGCATTATTTTATACCGCTTGCTGAATCATTGTGAAATCAAAATATTATGTCGCTGAAATAGCAATGACACAGTGATTTCAGCATATTTGCAGTGAGGTAGTGTAGTAAATCAGCAAGGCCTCACTTGTTATATAGCAGGGGAAACCCTGTATTGTATTTTTGTTGATTATCTGATCATGCTGTACTAGTATCCCAATGAGCGTTTGAAATCTGGTACAATTAGACATGAATTGTTTTCATGTGGTTCTGTTACATAACTGGATTGGTTCTAGTAAATTTGAACCATGGGATATAATTGGATTATGCTGCATTTCAAGATCATGAAGTAAGGTGTGGAAAATAGTATAAACTGGACATATTGAACTTGATAAGCTATAATCAGGTAAGCCAGAGAAGGCATGAAATTATTAAATGTGGATTTTTGTCACTAGTCTAGAGCTCTTATTATGAAATTTATTCTTCGTATTATTATCCTGTCAAAACAAGGATAAGTGTGGTCAAACAATAGTGGTATATATCAGTGACTCATCTGGAACAAGATGTGGCCCACATAACTAGATATGAAAGATATGCTTGCAGAAGTGCATGTCACCAACAAATCTGAGTTGTTCTATCTAGCTGTTCATCTAAGGCTAACTCACTAAGATTATAAATGATAATGAAATATAATTATTTATTTATATTTATTCATTAGATCTAATTATTTTCAATTTTGTATTTGTCTGAAGTTTTCTTATTTGCATACTACTCAGTCTCAGTTTCAATGTCCGTTTCAAGAAACAGAAGTACATTTTAACGTTTCGACACACAGATAAACAACATAATATGATACTGAGATTCATTTACAATAATAATTAGGAAGATCTAATGCGTTCAGCACTTGAGTCTACACTCCCGGCTACAGCTGAAACTCACCAAACAATAGTCTACAACTTGATAGTCTAGATATGAGATGAATAAAAATGTAACAAATCATTCAACATAATTCCTTATTACCTTAACTTTGATCAACATGTTTGTAAAGAGTTCGTACTAAGGCAGGAAAACGTGGTAGCATAAGATTAGAGAAAGAAAATATCACGCATCTCTCAATATTTGTATCAGTGATTAACTATTTTTGTTGGTGTGACTTCACTCGATAGAGGGCGCAATAGGTAACATCACTTCGTACATAACCTTTTAGTACCAAACACATACGTATCAGACATTTCGTCCTCAGTGTTACGTCGTCCAAGATTATTTCTATCTTGATTATGTTTATTTTGTGAGCAATGTCCCGGCGATCTCTAAATGATTTAATACAATTTATAGAAGTTACTAGAGAGAGAGAGAGAGAGAGAGAGATGGTCAGAAGAACATGGATACACAGTTACAGTGTGCGACATTAATGCTCGACCGGGACGAGGGTTTCTAGGTCCGGTCTAGTATCACTGCCATAGTACTCGACCGGCCGTTCTAGTGTGGACTTTAATGGAAACACAATAAAAACGAGTACAGAGCTACAGGCTAACACTAACAGCTACCCATCAAATAACCAAGATCACGATCTCTTTATTAACTTGTGACATATCAAAGAACAAATACACAGATAACTTCACTTGCGATATCCCGTCAAATCTTGGACACATGCCTTTCGGCTATGAATCAAATTGACGTAACATGTTAACGTCACAATCAACACTCCCAGCTTCCCAACTGACCAGGGTAATGAGTATTCCGGAATTTATCTGAATACTGTAGATCTATTTAATTTGGTGAATATGAAATAATGGCAAAAATGGCGAGTGACATAATATTTCCTGTCGCCAAAATATTATGTTTTACAGAACTTCATATTATAATCTGAAAGCACTACTTTGATAACAAATTACTCGTTTAAAAATCATTCATCCCTGACATTGTTCCCATTAGAATCACTCCTAATAGAGATCAATAGTCCTGATTTTTTCAGCCATGTTTACGAACATCAATTTGTCGAGTAGCAAAATCAAATGCATGAAATAACCAGCATGCGTATAGAGGTTTGAGTCTAGTGATCTTGAGGCTGAGTTGAGTGTCGGCAATTTTGCGATTTGATGTCAATGAGTCACTCACTTGATCACTATACCAGGCATTGATTTTGTGTGAGAGATTTGTTATGATTTATATTCGTTTGCTGATAATAGAAAATAATATGAAAACATTATATTTTACACCTCCTTATATACAGTTTGATGTAACCTTCTAATCATGTTAATTGCAATTTGTCTTTAGCTCGCATATCAGTTACCTTTGTCGTCTTTGTTAAAATTGTGGAAATTTGTAAAAGGAGTGAAGGAGCATATAGTGTACAGAAATTTAAATAATATGTAAATTGGTTGTCTGGGTAGAAATGCCGCAATAAGTTTTGTATTTCATGGATCAGTTTGAGCTGGCAGTCATCTGGATAATTCATTATGCGATAGTATATACATGCATGTTCCTTGAATGCAAACGGAGAGTGATGACGTCACAAACAACTTATGAATGACAGTATTTCACTGGACAAAGGTACGTCGGGGTTTATTAAGAGACAAAGGATACGTACGAACGTGTACACGCCGTTATATTGAACCATTAATTGTCAGTTACAATTATGATATTTAAAAGGTTTTTACGTGTTTAAATTAACGTATTTCACACAAAGAAAAAAATATTTTGAACCTATGGGATCAATCTGAAAAGGATATTGACAATCAATGATATTACTTTTACGTGTATTGGTGCATCACAAACAGGCCCACGTAATTAACTCAGTGATCAACTCATAATGTTTAATTTTCATGGAAGTCTGAAATGCGTAACTTTTGCACTCACTCGGTCTAGTGATGATCAGCACAGCCGGTCTATTGTTAAAATATTTTACTAGACCCGCAGGTCCAGTAAGGCTATAACTTAGTTTCGCACCCTGCAGTTGTGGAAAGCTTTACAAGGAGTTCACTTCGACAATTTGTTTATTTGTAGGTTTATCTATAGGATAATCAGGGACATTCCGATAGCGCAGTGGTTAGTGCCATATGTGGCAAAACTCACGATTGTGGCTTCGAATCTGACTCATTCCTGCGTTTGTAAGAAACATTTCCCTAAGAAGTCGCCCCTTGGTCATATGCTCCAAGTTTGACCAGCGCCGAGACTTAACTACTCCCCTCTTCATATGATAATTTAATCAGTCAGACCTACGTATGAATAACTGAAGAGTTTCAACAGCCGAGTTCAGTTGTTATATATATTAAGGTTTCTATCCTGAACAGATTATAATATTGATTTCTTAATGCTATCTGTGGTACAATTTTACACCAAGATGTGTCAGACTATATATATATATATATATATATATCCTCATATTACGAGTACATTTTGAATTAAATTAATAAGTCTAGCATGCCAATGATATTGTTTCAGTTTGGATCAGGGTTGTTTAATTAAATCATGATATAAATCAGGAGCTTGATTCTCCCGTGAAACAATCAGTGGGGGAAGAGAGATGCTAGGGTTCCACTCCAGATGTTATTCCCGCTATTCTCTGCAGGAAATAAGCTGTATTTCCTATATTATCGCCACGTATAAAGTAGCGGTTAAGCACCCGGCACTTGGTGCCAAGGATCACAAGTTCGACTCCAGAAAGAGGTCAAAGCTTTTCTCGCCTCACAACATCGTGGGTGTCTGACCATCTCCACTGAATTATTAAAAATAAAGGGAGACGCTAAAAATCCCCGCGTGTGTGTGTGTGTGTGTGTGTGTGTGTTCATATAGACATCAGAGTCTAAATACATATATGCCACCAACACACCATTCTCGGCCGTCGAACACACATAATTCTGTAAGTTGATGACAATGCTGAGACCCAGATATCGTCCACCAAGATGGTTCAATATTGGTGGGAGATTACTCGACAAAGTCTAAGCAACAATGATGGAAGACTGCAAAGAACAACTCGGGGGTAAATTAAACCGTATCTATGGCGTTGGATGGCTGGAGTGACGTGCACAATGAACCTGTGGTTTGTGTCTCTGTCACAACATCGAATGGTGATACACATCTCACGTTTTGAATGATATTATGGATTGTGAATAACAAACTGATTTTAAATGTTTTAAATCTTATTTAAATTAAATACATTTTTAAAATCTGACTTTTTATTTAAAAAATAACACGATTTTTATCAACCTTGGTTTGGATGCCATGGTCACTTCTCTACCATTAAGTATCGAATTCGTTTTAGACTGATCGCTAACGTACGTCAATTATCGCAACAGGACGACAAAAGTGTGAATTACCATGGCAGTATCATTTGTAAATAAACGAATTGTTGGCGTTAAGTAATATCTATTTTTAAAGATGGTGGTGAGATTATAATTTAAAATTTGGTATATATTTCGGTCAAATCTAAACGGTGCAGCAGAACTGTTTACTGTCAAGATACATAGACTGGTGTGTACACTCATGGAAGTCGACCATTACAACATATGATTGTTTATAAGTAGCATATATTACAATTTGTAAATACGCTTTGGTACAGAAGAAATATATTTTACTGACACTCTAAGTTTAGTGACGTCAGACTTCAGGAGCATCAGATCTGTGTCTGGCTTCAAAATGGCGGCGTCCATAGACGAATTATAATCGATTCACCAAGACTTTGAAACGGATTATAATACTAATAATAATAATAATAATAATGTATATTTAATAAAGCGCCCTTACTAGCAGGAGCCATTCAAAGGCGCTGTACAAATAATATGTAATATAATAATACCCCAAATAATGTCTGTAAAAACCCTGTAATTATTTAAAAGATAATAATTATTTATCTGTGAAAGCGACCTTAAATAGGATTATTTACTATATGATTGATCGTGTTCATATTTTGACATCAGTTACAATTTGTGTGAAGATATTTGTATTAGTCTTGCAAATTTTAAATGAAGGTAAATCAGCTGTTGCTGTAAAGACCAAAATGAATTCTGGTTTTCACCTGATTAAATTGTAAACTTTATCTATGATTTGTGCGTACACTGGGTCAATGTAGTGTAATATATATATATATATATATATATATATATATATATATATATATATATATATATATATATATATATATATATACGTTCTTGATGTATTCAGGCACGGTACAAATCGATCAGTTATCAGAAAGGGAAATTCTAAATAGTGACTCCCCGCAGAAGAAAAGGAACATTATTGCCATATACAGTTACTAGAAATAAACTCAAACTAAAAAATAATCAATTTGCGCACTTGTATATAAGTTTAACAATCAGCTTCGGTCATGATTAGCGAATAAGTCAGCCATTTCATGAATATTAATTTTAATAATTTCATCAAATATTTGACAAATATTGATTATGAACTAAATGTTACCTTAAAAGACCATTAAATTAGGCATTGTGTGTGTGTGTGTGTGTGTGTGTGTGTGTTGTGTGTGTGTGTGTGTGTGTGTGTGTGTGTGTGTGTGTGTGTGTGTGTGTGTGTGTGTGTGTGTGTGTGTGTGTGTGTGTGTGTGTGTGTGTGTGTGTGTGTGTGTGTGTGTGTTTTATGTTACATATAATAAAGGCGTGGGCTCAGGTTTTCGTGATGTTTATAATTCTTACAGAATTATGATCAAACGACTACTACCTAAATAGAAAACAAATTTTATATATTAGTACATATATAACGCAGCTATAACAGGAAATAAAGCATATATATCAGTACATATAATATCTATTATGATAATAATTCGAATACCTCCGACAATAGCAGAAATAATAGTATTTTCACTCAGCCCAAATGTGTGTGTGTGTGTGCGTGTGTGTAAAATGGTAGTGTGAATTTGTCATTCTTAAATAACCACACATTGAGTATTATGTAATATTTATCTGATAGCATTATTATTTAACAGACATTTTACTTAGTATAAAATGAAGTGTAATTGTGATTTGCCTTTTAAATAATATATAGTAAGTGCCATTTTTTGACAATTCTCCCAAGAGGCAAATATTCCTGGAACTTGCTCTCAAACAATATTGCCCCAATACTCGCCACGAGAAACTTAAAGGTTTGTGCAAGAGACGCTGGGTTAAAAGACATTCTTGTTTGAAATATTTGATGAACTTAATGAACACTTGGTCATTTGCCTTGGTGCTATGGTTTATCCACATGTTTGTTCAGAGGTGTACAGAGTTTTGGAGTTATTGTTGGCTTCACAGTATTAAAGAATAATTTTGATTATTTGAAAGGTTTGTCAGCTAAACTACAAAGAGGAGCTATTGACACCTTTGAGGCATACACAATGATTGACAATATCAAATCAGAGATTCAATGTTTGAGGGATGACATTGATGTAGAATTACAGAGATGGTACGACGAAGCAAAGCAGCTGGCTTCATATATAGATACTGAAGACGAAATGCCAAGGGTTCCAAAGGTTCAGTTTAATAGGTCGAGTGTACACACCTCTTCTTTATTAATCTTTTAGAGATCAATCGGCATTCCCTTTGTTGATATCTTACTGCAACAGTTGCAGAACGATTTCTCTGCAGACAACTGTTAACCAGTGAGTGCTTTCCTGGGGCTAATACCATCTTTAATGGTCAAACTCTGTGTTGAGGCTAATCAAAAGCCATTTGAGGAGTCTGCTTATTAAATAGTTTAGTGACATAATGCATAATTTATTAATATATCGCATTATGACTGAGGACACTTTCATGTTTCTAGTAACAGATCGAGTAACCCTCAATAATCCTAACAATCTGTATATACACTGAATCTATCACCAAGTCTCATAACATGAGACTTTCTTTACAGGAATGTCTACTTTACACTCCCCCACCCAAGGGGCATGTTCTGGAAATAAAATTTCATCGATTCGGGATCATAACGTAGTGCGGATACTAAATAAAATCACCCACACAACGGTGCCAAGTTTTAACCAGGAGAATATATAAGTTAAATAAACCGCATTCGGCTAACCACTCATATTATAAACAACATTCAGCTTTCCATACGTATTACCGCCCCACGTGATCTGAGAAACCAATCTACGCGTTGTAAATGGCTGCCTTTAGTCGGGTTCTTTTTGGGGAAATATCTGTCACATATTTGCAAATATAGTCCATTTTCACCGACGAATAAAAGTGAAAGAAAGATACTTAGCAATTCGAAGCGGCATACTATAGAATACTTAACAAGTCTATTGCTATCTGTCAGCCATAATTGCATAAAAAGCCTCTGAAAATAGCTACGTGGGACTGGGACAAAGTGGTTTGCATTCGGAAAATGGCCTGTGGACAAGGCGCCACTTAAAATGAATCATCATTGATGTTTGGATCGAATTAAACATATTTGGACAATACAACTAGGATTCATGTAATGAGTATTTAATGTGTAATACACCTGGTGAGTACGGTCGAAGTGTCTAGCGCGTTTTGTATGTGAGTCACTTATTATCGCTCATCGGGTCAAGTGGTGGTTGGAACCAAATTAATTCAGGAAGGATGCTACTGTTCTATCAAATTTGGATCTTTCTACCATTTTCAGTCGCTTAAATCTAGACTTCATGAGTAACACCAGTTTATGGAAGGAATGTGTATTATTTATTAATGTTCGTTAGTTTCCTATTTGGACCAGGTTATGGAAATGATGGATGTGAGCAGTTTGGAGAGCGAGAATCACAGAGCTGTTTCAGCACTTGAACCAGCCGAGAGTAGTAAAGACGAAAAATTGTCATCAAATCAGCACAGATTGAAGGATGGACCTAGTTCACCTCGCATAGCAGTTTGCAGCAATACGCATGAAAAGTGTGGAGTCGTGGAAAGACCCACACAGTCACCTGTGCCATCGAGCACTGATGGTGAGCTGTCTTCAGACTCTGCTCCAAATTCACCAAAAGGTTTCTATGGTGCTGTTGAGAGGGATGCGTTAGAGAAAATCAGCGATGATGATTCCTTAGATTTGAATTCGGAACCGCCTTCTCCTGTCACTTTCCACAAGGAATCTGGTGATTCACGAAAATTGCATTCTGTTGACAGAGATAAACGTGCAAAAGAATTCTCAGACAATGTACATAGGGATACAACACTGAAACAGACTCCAGGTGATAGATCCCAAACAAACTCAGGAAAGGATATTGCTCAGTCATTTCTAAAGTGCCAGCTGTCTTCTGGCCTACAAGCTTATGATGTTTTTAGTGATGATGAACAAGAAGGGATTGATAGTGACGGTGGCAATCCAGGTTTGGATGCAGTGGCAGCTAATTCTCAGAAAGAGAAAAGTGAACATAAAGAAAATATGGACATGTTATCAATACATGACCGACTAGACTTAAGCTTAAGGGGCTCTCATGACGATCATGGAGAATTAGACTACGAGGAAGATGTTGATGATGGATTAGACTCCAGCAAAAGGGAAAATGATGACAGTTTAGATATTAGCAAAAGGGATGAGAAAGAGGGAAACCTGGAAGACAAGGTACTTTGCAGTGTACAGTCAAAGCACCCATCAGCAGTGATTATTTGTATTTAATGGTTATGTGGTGAATTGTGGAAGCTGGGCTATATAATCACATTGATCGCTTTACTGATAAACATTTTTTGGACTTCATTGGCTAGTTTACAGCTAAAATTAATGTTTATATTTCTGCTTATAGGAAGGTGAAAAGAGTGAAGCAGAAGATGGTGAACACATATCAGAAGATGACACTGATGGTGAACTAAAGGATGTAAGTCTACAACACTAACTTCTGAAAATGATAAGTTATTCAACCTGCACGACTTTTTTTTTGGGGGGGGATAAAGTTGTATCCCTTTTACAATCATCTGCTGTGATAGCACAGTTAGTTAGTGTGTAAGACTCGTAGCTGAACAGTCATGGGTTCAAGGCTCTGTGAGCTGCAATTCTGTTGTGTGGTGACTAGTTCACTGATCCATAAAAAGTGAGTAGCTGACAGGACGCGATGGCTATGTGACTGAGTAATGCTTTGCACCTATAATGGCAGAGTGTGTTGTATGCTCCCTTGGGAGTTGAGATATGCAATGGGTGGAAACAGGTCTGAGTCAGGAATAATAATATTGTAAAGCACCTTAGAGCAGCTTGTAGCTGAATAGAGTGCTATATAAATGTCACATATTATTATCTATCACATATATGGCTAAATTGTGAGCAAAGTTTTCACCCAGTATTCTCACAGCTTTGCCTAAAATTTGCACATAAAATAAGCTACACTCAGATATTCTAAAGGTGATTTGATGGTATAGTTGATGAAGCATATAAACTGGTGAAGCATATAATAAATGACCATAAATACATATCAATTAACAACATAGTTTTTAATAAATTTGTGACATAAAAAGGCTTTTGACAATTTTTGTTATGGGAATATGGGGTTTAAGTGTTTCTTTCACATTTCAACCCTGCCTCATGGCTTTGTCTTCCAACTAAAAAAACTGATGCCTACTCCTATAAGAAAATTTAGAGACCAAACTATAGTATAGAATTTGTTTTTAATTCACAGTAGGACTGAAAAAAGAAAGACGAACACTACTAGTTTGGCATGCTTGGGTCATGGGCCAAAAAGTTCTTTCCACAATAAATGTGTTCCTTTTTTAATTCTAGCCCATTTTAATATACACTTTTTTATTGATTCACTTTGCCGAAATCTGTGGACTAGTACAGTAGATATTTTTGTTCATGCACATGTATATATTACATTTAAAAACAGTCCTTTTTATTAATATCAAACAGTAATTTATATGAGGAACAATATATTAACTGAGAATTGCCAAAGCAGATATTTTGTTTATATATATATAACTTGAGTACATGTTGAAATAGCCAAATGTTTAACAAATACAAGATCGTCCCAACCATAGATTTGGGAGGGTTGTCACCGATTAGTATGACTAGTTAGACTAGATGGTGTCGAAATCTAATTACAATTTACAGGGTTAGAAGGTAAGGCTTTCCAGTCATTAGCTTACACTAGCCCATAAGTTAGCGACTGAGCTAAAAAGTGGCCCCCCCTAATTGCTTCATCATTGGCGAAAATATGTAAACAGGTCGTGAAGCAGCCAATCACAGCGCTTCATACACTTCATAAAAGTCAAATTAGTCACAAACATTCAATAAAACAAAAATCAAAATGCATCATATTTTTGCAGTGATTTAAATCAAACAACTCTGGCCTGTCCAGTTCCAGAACTTTAAAGTGAAAATGCCCATGTAGTAAATTTGACGTATTAAACAAGTGTTGATGATGGGACAATAAACACGTCCAGTACCCATGAAGTGTAAACTGTCAGCTCAGTTACAAATCCTCAGCAAATTTTTTATTCATAAAATAATTTTTATAGTAAATTGGTCAAAGGTATTGATTGTCATGACAAATTCATTATATATGTTATGAAAGGTAGCACTGTTGTCCTTGTCTACCAGGAATATCATTGTTATTAAATATCATTATGAGTGTTATATGTTGTAAAATTGAGATACATGATCAGTGAAAGAATTTATATTTTTGTGTTATCATCCATTTTTAAGGAATTCTGCTTGTATTAGGTAATACAACACCTTTTTGTTCTTTGTTACTATCAGTCTATTGCTACTTTGTTGGTATGATCTGTGTAAAACATATTTCAGGATGATGAGTGTGAAGAAGGGGAGATAAAAGATGTGCCTGCTGGAAAGGCAGATGTTGAGGAAGTGGATGAGGTCCGAGAACAAGATGACTACAATGGCCAGCCATTGTGTCGATTTTATATGAGAGGAAGTTGTACATGGGGAATGAACTGTAGGTTCTTTCACCCAGGAGTACCAAATGGTTAGTTACTCTCTCTTGTGTTATGTCTATAAGCTGAGTTTTATTATATTTTTATTAACTGGGTTGCAATTTTGATTGCCACAAATATGTTTTTGTCCGGATAATATATGACTTGTCAGAGATAAACCATGTTTTATTCTCACAACATACCAACAAATATTACATATGTGCAACAGACATAAACATTGAGGACTGCCCATAGGTGACACTGACAGCCTACATCTGATGAGTAATTTTTTCGTTGTCATGTCTGACAAGGCAGGTCTATTTTTCTGGCATAAAATCATACTGATTAAATGTAGCTCACTGTTGTAAACTCATATAGTTTACAATTGTTCAAAATAAATTTCTGTCAAGCACTTTATTAACCACCAAACAGGGAGAACCCTCTTGTGCATATGTAGTTCAGCTGTGATGTAAGCATCCTTTTCGTTGGTGTGACACACAAAAGTGCTCTCAACCAAACATCCAATTATGTGCCCATTAATGTTTCTCATAGCATATGTGGTGCATTAATCCGAAAACAGAGAACATGTGGTTGTGGGCATATGAGGATACACCTGCAACTGACCAGTATCGAAGCATCACACAGTGATGCACATTGGCTATTATCCCAACACACTAACTATTGAGTGGCCACCCACATGATGCTATCAGCTGACTGCGAGCTCAGCTCCAGAAAACACATCAACAATCTGCTTTATGTAAGATACACCCCCCCCCCACAATAAAAAGTAGTAGAATTATTTCACAAAGAACCCAAAGTAGATCCTGAATATTTATCCAGATTGTGAGTCCTACTACTCACCATAGTCATTAATAAACTTTTAACAAGCTGTCTTCTAATAGAGTAGTCCTCTATGACATGACTGAAAAAATTGGGAGGAACTCAGGGCAGATTAATATTTTGTTGGGCTGCTGAAAGTTATACCCCCTATCCGATGAATGCGTTTTTTGTCTCTGTAATCCAGGCTCTGTGATGCACAACTGACACAGTCTGTCCAAGGGGGTTTTTTTTGGTTTTACAGTGGTGTACTGTGTTTTTTAATTTGGGTTATAAAAATGTCAATGATATGGAAAAAAACACAGAAATAATGAATGGAAAAAAACTGTTTTTTTAAAAAAAAAAAAAAAAAAAAAAAAAAAAAAAAAAAAAAAAAAAAAAAAAAATTATTATGAGGGTTTGATGCTGCGAATTAAATTGAACTTTTTGACTGGCATGGTAATGTTTTTTACTTTTATTGAACTTAACAATAATAAAGCACCATCAGCAGCAAGATAAATTATACCCAATGGTCACAAATTACCCTCGAGTAGATTTATTGATCCAAATTTTAAATAAACACCATCTCGGTTGAACCATAAAACAAACACCACAATCACAACCCTCATATATTGTATGAATCCACCCACTAAATAAATTCTTCATATGATTTTCTCATTTCAAAGGTGGAGACAAAAATATATTTTCACAGACATTTATTTTTGCACCTATGAGTATGAACATTAATTTTTTGTTCCATATATTTGCTACCTTCCACTGAAAAACGTGCACTATTTCTGGTGGATGAATATCACCAATCAAACATTTTTTTTTGCACAATTTTGCAGAAAGATTTTGTTTTCCACACAAACACTGGGATAAGATTTATGTTTAAGTCAACAAATGATGAAATAATTACTGGGAATTACTCTGAAATAAACAGTTGTATGTAATTTTCAAAGATGGTGGTGAGTACATGAACTCCCTATTGTATATTTGTACATTTTATCTGTTAAATGTGTTTTTTTTAAATTATTGTTTTATGTAATTTCAGGTAGCTTCAATAATGGAAGAAAACCGTGGGATAACGTAGGTGTTAATTTTGAACAGATCAATGCGTGTGTGTTCATTTAAAATTTGTTGAATTGTGTTAAAAAGTAAGGTGAATTACGATATAGATACTTCATGGCAAATTGATTGTTTTTCCATTAAATGTAGAACATTTATATAGCTGCTGTTTATAATTAGAATTTGATTACTATTGTTACTTTAGCTTGGACCTCCAGAGGCTGAGGTCTTGCCTCCACCACCACCTCCTGCACCTGCTACTGAAACAGCTTGGGAAAGAGGGCTTCGACAAGCCAGAGAGGTAAGAGCACTACAAAAAAAATCAAAACCACTAGAGTTCATGATGGTACCACAGGTTGTTGGATGACTGCATGTCATGTATAGTAGCCCTTTCAGTGATTTCAGTAGAAGCTGGGACCTGGGTCATTTGATCTACCTACTCTCAAGTAGAGACTCGGCTCATTTTGTGAGAAGCAGCTTTGCACCATTCTAAGCCTTTGAGGCCTAACAATATCAGACCCTGGTACTTTATCATTGCCCCCCCCACCACCTACTTTATTTCATAGCAAAACCATTGCCTTTTACTAAACATGTATTACTTTGTTTCTTGTAATCTTTGTTCATCACACAAAATTTCATTTTTAATTTCTTCTTGAATTTTGGCTGTGTTGTGAAAACAATTAATCCGTAGTTGGTGTAAGTGTACCTGTTAAATTAAAATATTGATAATCTTTTATGATGGGGCCAATGATCATTGTCCTTTCATAATTTCAAATATCTATTAAACATCATAAATATTAAGAGGGCATTCTGAGGGCTTGGCAGTTCAAGTACTGCACTGCAGTCCTTCCGTGTTGAGGGATGGAATCTGGCTCACACCTGTGTTTGGAATTCGACTCTTAGCTGTATAGGTTTTTTAGTGAACCAAATAGTTTATTCCCAGACCTTTGATTAGTAAAAGCTACGCCTGACTTGATGCTTATTAGATATTGTAGAGAGATATACTCTTAAATGATATTCCAAACAAGTATGCTCTGTTGCCCGCAGAACGTGTCCATTTATAGTTCATATTACTCGGGAGGCTTGTCTCTTTTAATAAAACATTATTTTTGTTTCAGTAGTTTAAAGTTGTGTGAATCTTAAATCCTATAAGATCCTATAAGTCTGGTCTGTAATTGAAATGTTAATTTCCTTTCTAGTTACGTAAGAAGTCACAGAAACGCAAAGAAATGGAGCCAGATTTTGAAGAGAAACGTAAAAATTTATCTCTTAATGACACCGATGTCATTGAAGAACCAGTTACAAAAGCTGTTCCAGAAGATGTTGACTTTAATAAAGAGAATGAGCAAGAGCCGATCGTTTTGGATCCTTATTATGATAACATGTAAGACCATGTGTGGCTAGTTTAATAGTAGTTCTCTATTATTGCTGAGGTCTTAAACAGCCTGTTTATGATTGGTGACCGTATTTCATACAACTGTGATTTTTAAGAAAGATATTTATGGTTTTACTGGCAGAGAGAACACTAGTTATCATTGTGATTTATTAAATATTATATTTCTGACAATAATGTATCTAGTGAAAGACGACCTTATGTTTTAAAAGACATATTCCCAATGTGACAGGTATGATGATGATGACAAAGACTACACTTATAACACAAAGGAACCAATAGAAGGATGGCATGGCAGTGGCCATTATGAGAACTTTGAAGTACAGTGGAGCAGAGATCGGACGCGTCATGTACCAGATCCATATCCTGATTTCAGAGTACCAGTAAGTCATCACTCTGTGTTCTATGTAATTCAGTATTTCCACCAGAGAAAGGGCGCCTCCATGGTCCAACTGGTAGCACGTTGGACCACAGATTATTACCATCCGAGTTCGAATCTCACTGTGGGCATATCTGATGGGTGTTTCATCTTTGACTTCGCTTGAAGTCACTTGACCCATTTAGCCTACCATCCACGCAAAAGTGGCCGTAAAACACCAATCATCATCAGAGAAAAGTTACATGCATGTTTAATGTTTTAATACATTGATTATTTCACTCAGATTGGATTATTTGAAATTTTGCTTACACAGACCAAACAATAAATATATTTTTAATATTTCAAATAAATTTCACTAAACAATTTGCTTTAAATGTATCACTTTTAACAATTATGTTGTTGTTTTTACTTAGAAGTACAACTTAAGAAGAAATGTGCTTAATAGTATTTATTTGTGGTTAATTTTTTTTTCTTCATCAATATGGATATGACTCTTTTAAGGAGAGAGAACGAGTTGTAATTGGCAAAGAAAAATATCCAGCAAAGTACAGATATAATCAAGCACAGAGCCATGACAGGTATTTTTAGTGGATGTCTAGTTTTTGTATAATTTTTAGCCGTGTTTAGGTTTTCAAGGGTATTAAAAATTAGATTTTGTGTAATTATTTTAGATAATCATTTTTGTTTATAAATTGCACGTTTACGTTGCTCATTTTCAAAGGACGACACTAACCCGTTTTCAGATTTGAAAAACGAAAAGAGATGCCCAAAACTGTGTATAAAAAATATGATAAATATGAGGGTTATGAAGATATGCCGGAGAAAATGAAGCGTATAAATCCTATCAAGGATGTGGAGGTTACACGAGTTAGAGGTGAAGAGTGGATTGATCCATGGCAAAGGTATTTATTGCTAATCTGTGTTTTCTTTAATGGCTAAAACTCAGTTTGGTATGATCTTATACAGAATAGAAATTTGTCATTCATTCAGAAATAATTAGTGTTAATGTTGTTTATTATAATTGCTTATTATTATTAATCTGTCTTACTGTAATTATATTAGGGCGCGGTCACCCGTGAGACGTAAGAACTCCTCATCGAGAAGTAGGTCACGGGGTCACAGACGATCTCGTTCAGGCAGTAGATCCTCTTCGTATTCATCAGATTCTTTATCATCAAGATCATCGTTGTACTCGAGTAGATCATCATATAGTCGCTCATCGTCATATTCATCTAGGTAGGTTACTCGGAGCAGTAAAAGCTGCCATTGAGCTGTGTGGGATATAAACGACAAGGAATAGATCTGAAATACAGTATGTCTGTATGCTCAATTATTTTATGGCAGAAGTTATTTCATTGTAGTTTATGATCTCGTCATTATATTTCTATATTCGGAATTCCCAGAAAACTGTTCAGCTGAGAGAAGTACTACAGACATACCAATATTTGTTATTTCGGAGGAAACGTTCCAGTTTTTGTTCCGTAATTCTTTCTGACATTCAACACCTTATCGTAAATGCAAACGAAATATGGTTACATTTCAATCACTAGCTCCCTGACACATGGACTAAATTGATGGCGTATATGATTTTTATCAATTCAAAATGGTTTATCACTTGACTTATTATAGCAAGATACTCTCAATGATAGAGCGCTAGCTGCTAACCTGAGATACACCTGACATTGGGAATGTATGATTACTTTTTTTTAGATTGCCCAACCCCTGTACTAGGTATGCCAATGAGCTCGATTCATTTCTGGGATATTGGTGCTATAGAAGTTTGTTTGTTATTATTACTTGAACCAAAATCAACGTTTATGTCTCTGCTGGGCGAAGTTTCCTTTTAGGCCTGTACCAATGTTAGTACAAGAAAGCAACAACTAAAAATAAACAACAGATTTTGTAGAAATATAGACCAGAACATTTTGCAGCAAGGGCCTCAAAATACCTTATATTGTGTTTTTTTTTATTAATGCAAAATTTATGTTACATTGGGAACAGTACTCGCTATGCTGTAAAAGGAATATATCCATAATATCTCCACCAGTAGATGTATGTCCCTACATCATTAGGTACACCAAAATATATCAGAGCATTATCAGCAGCAAAATTGAGCGCTGTTTTCTCAAGTGTTGTTGGCATTTGTGTGCTGTTGAACAGTGGATGATAAGTGTCAACATATTGGTGTAATCTTATTCTGCACAGCCCTATTTGTCTCCATCGACACTTGCATCAGGACTCGGCCAAAAGACAAATTACATTGCTGATGGAATCCAGTTAGCACTATTCATGTGGTTGTCACCTTCCCGAAGAGCAAAAATATTGCCTATGAAAAAATTCACTTAAAACCAATAAAGCCTGTGAATAAATATTATGCCTGTAGCAGAAAACTTCGATTATAGAAGAAAAAGAGTATTGGTACATAGTCTTGATGTTAGTTAAGATTTAAATAAAAGTTGGTGGATCAGACATCTAGTAGAGGTGAGGAGAAGGCTGTACCATTAAAATGTCAATAACCTATCATACATTGATTAAATATATGTTTTTTTTGCACATATCTTGATTTATTACCTTTAAATATTGTATACTTTGTCCTGGAAAAAAGTAATTTTGACCTGAAAATTAATATTTCCTTGACTGTACGAACCATGATAATGTACAAAAAAACTGCCAACTCAGCTGTGTGTGTGTGTGTATTCATTGCATGCACAGTACAAGTTTAGTGTTGTACTTGCAGCCCCCACTTTGTAGAATAGGTTGCTGGCAGATATTAGAAATGTGTCGTCTCTTAAAATTTTAAATCCATTCTAAAAACACACTCATTCAAGGTCGCTTTCATAGATAAATAATAATTATCTTTTAAATCTCTTATAGGGTTTTTACAGACATAACTATTTGAGGTATTATTATATTACATATTATTTGTACACCACCTTTGAATGACTCCTGTTATTAAATATATATTATTATTATTTATTAGTAGTACATTTTGCAGTAGTACATTTATACCTAAAGTCTGTACATATCTAAATATCTTAGTAAGATTGGACTCTTTCACAGTGCAGTTGATAGCACTCTAATATTTAGCATGGATGCTGCTGCTGATGATATTCCTTAGGGTGTTGTTTCTAGGTCATATCTTCCCGGCAGTACTTTAATAAAGCAATCACTCAAACATTTCTCCAGGCAAGAGTCCATTACTCCAAAAATCCATTGACAGTTCTTAAACAGCTCTCACACTGTATGCAACAATATGTGATTTATGTGGTGCATTTACTTGAAATGTACTCACTGTTTTGTTTGTTGTACAAGCTTGACATATATGCATGCGTAATAGATAAAAACAGGTGCATCTAAGGAAAGTAGCCATGCCATTGTTTCCAGTTTTTGTCAAATTCTGATCATTAATGGCTCTTTTTGACATTGCTCTCGTTTGGTTGTTAAGGTTGGCAGGTCTGGTACTGTCATTTGATCACCTGTTTCAGTACTTTTCAGTATAAATATAATAGCTGTTGTCATTTTGAAGGAATTTGGATCTAATTTTTATCTACGACATTCTTTATTCAGCCGGTCATCTTCAAGATCACGGTCTCCTCCGCATAGAAGAAAACCTCTCCTTTTAAGGGAAACCCAGAAAAAAACTGTTTTTGGTCCAAAATCAGGGTTTGTATTGATGCCTTTCCATTGTTGCTGGCATAATTTGTGATCTGAAAAATATGTGCAGATAATTCTGTAATTGTATAACATTTAAGCAAATCTGATTGCGTGTTCAGGTAACAAAATGATTTGCAGTTTTATATGAATTATTTGTGGGCAATATATATATATTCTATGTAAGCAGCTAGTTGGCCACTATTTAAAATATAATTTTTTATCATCTGCTAATACATTTTAGTAGTGAGATGCCACCAAGGACCTTAGTTGCTAAGGCTGGTCCTGTAGTACCTAGTGCTGTTATAGACCGGGAAATAGACCGTAAGCGTGCTCTGGCATCCACTGGCCCAGAAAAGAGAACACCCATAACAGGATTAGAGCGTAGGCCCCCCATTGGACATAAGCCAATAGCTAGTGTTCCTCGAGTGGAAAACACAGCTGCCAAAATACCTGAGGGTCCTCAGAAACCACCATTGCAAAAACCTGCACCAAAACCAGTCGTTAGAGCAAATACAGAAACTACTAAGATTGCAGTAGATCCTCGACCAGGAAGAAGGTAAAAATAATAGTATTAATAAGATTGTTATGAATAATAATGTATTTGCAGCTTTGAAATTCTAAACATTTAAATCATGGAATATTTTAAGGAATTCAGTGTAATGAGTGTTTGTTGTTTGGCTACTACACTTATCGGAACTCTGAAACTCCATTAGTTTCATCACATTTTGTTCTAGTTTGCGCACAAGGGCAAGATCCATCAGTTCAGGCAGCTCCAGTAGTCGGTCACGATCAAGATCGTTTAGTTCCAGTGGCTCTTCATCAAGATCACGCAGCTCATCAGCAAGCAGTTCTTCAACGAGCAGTTCCAGTGACTCCGATGATTTGTACAGAGATATGGCGAGTCCAGTCGACTCAACTGGATCAGAATCACCGAACAAAGGTAAGTGGATATTCTTTGTAACGTGGGGGGGGGGGGGCTTTCATTATTATTACTTGGTTTGTATACCATGATATCTATCAAATCGTTGAAATTTCAAACAATTTAATTTTCAGTATATTTCTGTTATTTCAGCAAAGCGAAAATCTTACAGAGGTCAGCCTAAGGATGTTCAGGACAACTGGAAGAGTGGCAAGGAACTGGATAAAGATAACTCAGGCCATGAACAGCCACAAACATTTGGACATAGAAAAGAGGATAAGATTTTACCACCTCCAGCTGTTTCTCAAACGAAGGATCCTCTCAAACTGCAGGGACAGAAATTGAACATTAAGCTCACTCTAAAGGTGACCAATCTTATTTTCTGTTGCTTCTTTCAAATGACAGCAAGTCATTACTGGCTACGTATAGTTAATGTGGTATCGCATAACCGTTTTCTAGTGGACGCCTGTGTGATGTACTCTGTTTTTTTTGTCTTTATTATCAGTCTTCAAAGAGTGCTGACCCTTCATTACCAAAGAAGCGACCATTAGATGCCGGTGGAGATGGTGGCCCTCCTAACAAGAAAGCTTACAGCCCACCAGTTAAAGGTTAGCCCAACAGTCCTAAGCAGGGGTTTTGACTCATAATTGTGTGTGTGTGTGTGTGTTTATTAACATGATTTATATAAACCAGTAAAGAAATATGAAATCATCTGTAAACTAAAAAATGATGAACTTCCTTAAGTACATAACATTGCTGTATATAATCCTTCGTGGTCGGAAGAGTGGGAATTGTTCTTCTAGTAATTTTATTTCATTATTCATATTCTAATATTTTCTTAGTTGTGTTTTATGAGGGTAATTTATAAGTAATTATCTGCTTTGTAATTTTGCACAGAATCTAAAGAGCCTGTACGGATGACGTTACCAAAGACTGAAAAATTGATTAAGCCAACAAAGGAATTAACAGGGTCTCAGGATCCATCAGATTCTCCAAGTAGTAAGACTCAGGCCAAGCCCGTCGCAAAGCCTGTCCCTGTTCCGACAGTTGCTCCAGCAGCAGAGCCAGCGCCGGCTCCAAAGAAGAAAAGTACATCCTCCAGACGGGAGGAACTTCTCAAGCAGCTTAAGGCCGTCGAAGATGCCATAGCGAGAAAGAGAACGAAACTAAATTGATTCGTCGTGCTCCCGACGATAATGAAATAGATGATAACTGTGATTATTTTATATTTAGCAGACACAAATGTTAGATGTTCTCTTCTTTGCTGCTCATTTTATTTTTGTTTGGACGGTTTTCTAATTAAGAGGGGCTCTCAACCGATCATCGGGTGAATACGTTTGTTTGTGGGTGGGTGTGTGTGTGTTTGTCCTCGTTCATTAGGAAGTATTAGTAACATCGATTTGTATTATGGACCAATAAAAAAGTGTTAAATCATTTGTAGACTAACCAATGTTACGATGCCTCAAAAAAGATAACATTGCTGTGTATATCTGTGGATGGTAGGAAGAATGGGAATTGTTCTTCTGGCAATTTTGTATCATTGTTCATATCCTAGTGTACAAAAAACTAAACTTATTTTATCTACTGTATGCTCGATTTCATCTGTCACAGAGCATGGTGTTCTATAGTGTGATCCATTAACAAAATGTTTATTTGATTTTCAGCTTATAACTTGCTCTAATAAATTCTATGATGTTCATAGTGGTTATTATATATATATGTATACATATAAGCTAAATACAGGAATTAGATGATTAACTAAACTTATTGAAGAAGCTGCAGAAATACATTTCTTCATTGTTTGTTTTACATCTAATTCCCTAGCTTGTATATCCATAGCCGTAAATATTCTATTTTAAGGTTTGTCACCAGATTTCCTAATTACTATCTTAATAATGTCTTGATGTCTTTTGTTGGGTGTTGCAACACCAGAAGCTAAAGGTTGCCATTAATTGGCCTGTTACAAAACTGGTGTATTCTTCTAATTCATTTCAATTACCACTAGATATTTGTTTTTAGGTAATTCTCGTAAGTGCAGATGTTAGCCGTATATTTCAGATAACACGTCTTGTGATTTTCAGGCACCAAGTAAACATTTGAATGATGCTATGCATTGTACGTTACACATTTTCTAAATATTTATGAAACGTAAATTCCCCTCAACATTTCACGAAGCATTATTACAGCAAGTTCATAATAAATGGGGAAACCAAAACATGAAAATTACATTATTTTGTCATTATCCCTACCTGTGAGCTGTTCTTTTCCTGCTATTTAACTAAGCATAGTGCTGTTGCCTGCTGCTTTATTGACTGGATCTAAGTTACAGTTTTAATGTTTTCTGTACCATCTACACTGTGTGCTAGTTATGTTAGAAACGTATTAAATCAGTGAAGACTAATTGTTAGTTATATATTTATCTAAAGAATGGACAGTATATATTTGAGACGTGTGCCTGTCTTGTTGTATACGCATCTAAAAATTGGGCCGAGTATGTTTGGAATGGCTGTGTTTGTGCATGAGAGCTGAGCTAATAAGACGTATATATTGATCACACCATTGTCTTTTGTTGTTATCATTCGAACATCTACTTGTCAGAAAACTTGTTCTGGTTTCTTTTCCTTATCTTTACGTACTGTCTGTTAACAACATCCTACCTGTCGACGTAGGATGTTAAAAGCACCAGCCAGATTTAAACTAGGCTAGGTAGGTACAGTTTAACTTCGAATAGCATTTTATTTAATTTAGCTCGGCTAGTATTTACTGCTGTTTAAGAATACAGCTTGACATTAAGAACTGGTAATTATTTTCATATCTTCAAACTTTAGCATGGCCCAGATTAAAGCTAAATATATTGCCGCAATTTTTAATGGGATCGGTAGATTTATGCCACTGAACATTATCCAACTTGTTGGGTGAAAGATGGTTTGTGGAATAACAGATTTTTGTTCTGAGCAGCATTAGTGATAAATGTTTATATTGTGTGTATCTGTATGTGATTTTAGTTGCTTTTCAAATTAGTTTGTTGAGAGTTCTCATATTCTCGCATTGTGGTCATGGGTCTCCCAACATTGCTATTCTCTCAATAACACTCGGACACTAATTTCAATAACCACCAGTAAGCAGTTTTCATTTAAAACAAGTCAGGATGGACTATATTTTGTTCTAGTATATAGTCAGCAACCTTAAACGCCATAGCTGACCCACACTGAAGATCCACTTGATTACACCGAAAAATATTTGAAACCAAGTTAAATGGAACATCATGATAAATGTATTTAGCATTCACTCCAGTAACTAGAATTATCCTTTTTTTCTTCAGTTTGTGTGTGTGTGTGGAATTGTTCATTCAAAAATATTTAGATCTTTATTATTAACTAATTCCTTTACATAAAATAGAATAATCTACTTTACTGCTTCATCAGTTTAATAATAAAATAACTTGGCTATGTATATCGTCATATATCCAAGTGGATTGTGCTTAAAAAATTTGTTATTGTCAGGAATGTATATAATATAAACCTGTGTAGATAGTAATATCAGTATAATATTGGGCTCCTCATCAGTAACTGCCCTGTGTATTATATTAAAAAAAATTATTTAGGAACTTGTCTTATAATTGTGTATGTGTGTGTGTCACATATTTGATATCGTATGCAGCTGTTCACTTTTATTCAATCATGTATAGTTATAAAATTAAACTAGTATAGTGATGAAAAGGGGGCACATCAGATTAATAATCGTTACCTGGAAGCTAATAACTGAGAAGTATTTTAAACCATACAAATGTTCTAAATAACAAAATATACAGTTGATAGTTCAACTTATATGTGAAGACATATCTCTGATGTTCCATTATTTAACATGTACATCCCTGTATTATAAGTTGTTTTTTTTTAATCCACTGAGATCAGCACAAGTACAAACAATATCTCCCACCTTATACCAATCAAAATTGATGTCACAGAACTAGATCAATCAATTACATAAAATAATGAAGGTCTAAAAATGAATGCTATTTTGTGATATGTACCTACACACAGATGGGAATTCAAGTTGTATGTCCTTTTTACAAGATCATTCGGCTATGATTGAATTGTAATAATTAGAATCACATTTATGGAATGATACACGTCATATTACGTTGGTACTTAATTTGGACTAAATGATCACGAAGGAAAACTTAGTTCAACATGTATGCATACACGTTTATACATATTTGTTATAGATGTCACATGAATCAAAAAAAAATCACAACTTGAGCTCTACAGATATACTTCTTCGTATATATTAAGAACATATAATTATCACTGAATTATGGTTCTTCCGGTACCTATATACAATTTAATATATTCTTTTCAATCTAGGGGTTCATCTGTAATAATACATAGAAATTTGTTTGTCTAAAACAATCTTTTCAGCTAACGCTCACATAAAGGTGTCTCGGAGGAGACACACATGTTACATAAAATCTGTGAGAGTGGTTATTACCCGGAAATGTTTACAAGAATGCGTGGTAACAATACCTAATGCGAAAGTAGCCATGTACCCCTAAACAAGTGTGAGATTATAATTCTGACAGGACTGTTGACCTATCAGATTTATATATATATATCTATACATATAATGGCTAACTCTTGAAACTGGGTTAGAAGTAAGCAGCCAGTACGAAAATATTACACCGCCCCCTGGATAAAATGATATATAGTAAATATAATAATAATAGATATATAATTAAATTTAGTATGAATATGAAAGATTGATATATATTCAATGAATAAAATATGTTGGCACACAACAGAACTTCATTTCGCTACGAATCGACCTGGTCCGAGACCGTGTATGTTGATCTGAGCCTGTCTGACTTTTAGTATGTCCCGACAATTTCATCTCGTAATTTTCGTTCTTCCCATTCGATATTTCGTATTATCACTACTTCCGCAGCAACGACTACAACAATATGGCGGTTGACAAAGGTGAAAGAACTCCGATTTTAGAGGAAGAGGGGCGTCTTCGCCAAAGGAACGTCCCGGCATGGCCAAAGTCAAGACCAGAATCGGAAATTGCAAAGTTCCCTATTGAGTGGAACCCAGAATTACCATACGGTGGAAGAGTCTATTTGCCTAGACGGAAGAAGCCTGACCCCTGGTGGGTCATTGTAATCGAGGTACGTCATACTAATAGTAATACAATGATACAGTCATAGTAAGAGATAATTTGTGATGTTGTGATACACTCGTTACGTGTTAACTATGCGCATTTTGATTTGTGATATTAGCTGAAGATTTCATCTATAAAGGACATAGGCAGTCAAGTTTAATTGTTATAAAATATCTGTTTAATTTGATTTACTGCGTTGGCTAATTTATTATTAATAGCTGTTACTGTGTTAGTGTTTAAGTATTATAATCCTTTATAGCACTGTTTTAAATTATAATTAATGGATTAGCAACTGTTTGCCTAATTTTACCTATAATTTGACCATCTACTCATGATCATTTTGTAAAGAATATAGATTAGCACTATTTTTTATTAAATATAATTATTTAAATTTTAACTTGTGATCTAAATATTCCTCAGGTAACTGTCATCTTCTTGACTGCGCTTTTTGCATATTATGCTTACTACCACTTTGACCATTTGCACTTCCATGTGGCAAAAGGTTATGCACATCTTGGATATGCTGCAGCACAACATCAGGTTGGCCAGAAATACTTGAGAGGTAATATTTTTTGATCAGGACCAAAATTATTTACATCACACACACACACACATACATATATATATATATATATATGTGTGTGTGTGTGATGTTATTTTCTTTCCTTTAATAAATGGATTTTATCACAAATGTTTTTCATTGATGTATTTAAGTCCATTTATCTGGGGGGAAATCTATGTAATGTATATATATAATGTACATAAACCTTCTCTCGGTATAGTCAATTTATAAACTTTTCCATGATTAGGTATTGGTGTTGAAAAGGATGAGCATGTAGCAATGGAATGGTTCAAGTAAGTAGAATGGCGATTAGCTTAATGCATCATTATTTGAGCAATACACACTCAGACCTGTTGTCATTTTTGTGCGACATTTTATTTTGCAGGAAAGCAGCAGATCAAGGTCATCCCCATGCATCATATAATCTTGCCGTGGGTCATCTAAAAAAGATAAGGACTGACTTGGTCAAGAAGGGGTATGTGGACTCACACACACATTGACATACCTCTAGCACATTGTTCCAGCTAGGCCATTACACGGTGGCGCAATGCCCTGCCCCTATTTAACTGCACCATGTACATTTTATTTTACACCCTGTGTATCTAGTGTTATTGGTAATTATGATAATGTCACAAGCTCCATTTCATGAATATTAAGTAAATGCCAAAGTTAAATAAAAAGCTGATTTCAAATAATATGCCCTCAAAAATATCTTTCACATGCAAAAGTGCCCTCCATTTGCCAACCCTGTACTTTTCAGAACCTAGCTGGAACACTGTAGCATGAGTTCAAACCTTAACTGGGCTATGTTATAAGGTGTTTCATTTTTCACTTTGCTTCATTGCATTTAACACAGAGATACACAGGGAGAGAGCAAGCAAAAGAGAGATGAATAGTTAAAATATTTTCTTAACTATAATGTGTATTATTTTATTAATGTATTTTGTTTTATGGCCTGTGAAACATAATTTTGTTTCACAATTATACATCATTTAAAGAAACAAACTTTTTATTGATTGACTCTTAACTGACAATAGCTTTCTCTCAATCTAGTGAAGTTCACCATCTCATCCAGCATGCGGCAAAGAATGGCGTCAAGAAGGCTAACCGTGTTTTGCATGAAGTGTGTACTAATGGCCAGTGTGATTAATAGGATCATAACAGAAACAGAATTGTGGAATGAAGCAAACACTGGCTTATTGAAGGGAAAGTTAAATGTTGTCACATTGCTATTTCTGCTGTGTGTGTTATGCATATAATGATACTCAGTAGCTCTTAGTGATAGTTCTCAAATAGTAATATCACTGATTTGGATCATATGGCATTATCACCAAAGCTCACCATGCTCGACACATTGGCAAAAATAGTGTAACTGCAGTCCAAGTCAGCATATCAGGAGTGGGATTTCATGGTAGGCATTGTTTTAATATGCAGTTGTTGTAAAGTAACTGTTCCGTTAATGGATTTACTTGTTATTTTCCTGTGACTTCTGTAGCTGCATTAGTGTCAGTTCAGAAACCCAGTTGAATAGATTGAAAATATAGTTGCCATCTTTCTGACTGGAATCAGGGTGCCCAAGTTTGTGAACTGAACCTGGTTTTTTGTTGTGCCTCTGGCCAATGTCAATCTACTGCTTGTTTTCTTATTGCTTAGTGTGGCCAATTTCATGGAAATGATTTCAATGTACCGTACAGAATAAGTGGTTTTATATATTTCCATTCACCATGTAACTAGTGTACAGTAAATCAGCATTCAATAAGTTGCACTGATATAGTAACTTAAAATGAATGAAACAAGTCTTCTCATTATTTCAGGCATCAAGACACTTAACCGATTTCCAACATTTAATGACCTTATTTGCTTGCTTATAATAACGTGTTGCACTTTAATTATTGTGTTACCTGGTGTATATTTGTATTGGTTTAGTAATCATATGAGAATAATACAATGTTGGAATTAAAGCTGACCAAATTGAAGTCCTTATGAAGACAACCTGCATTTCAATTTGAACACCTTAATCATCTGTATTTGATGTCAGTTGATTGCCTGTATTTGTTTGTTGATGGATCATGTTTCTTTGTGTTTGTTTAAGGGCTACTCGGTGTTCTATTTATTGTTGTAATTCACGTGTAATATTTGATTACATAACATTTACTGTGATCCATTTATTATACAGTATGCTTAAACAATGATAATTGACTAATCTGTGATATGAAACATTCTATCCTGACCACAGGATCACAATTTATTTCAGGATTTATTTCCAGAACTTCGGTGTTTGCAATTATATTGTGTTGTTGTTGGTTCTAGTCACTCAATGTTTGCAGCATTTTACATGTATTAACTCGTTTTCTGTTTCAACACAAATCACATGCTTGTTTGCATGTTCTATTTTAATACTGTATATAAATTTGCATATTTCTTAGTGGAATCTCATCTATACATTTCTAGTCACTGCTATGTATACATATTTACCAATGACACATCACTTGTTGACCGATGTAATTGATGGCAATAAAAAAGGTTGTTTCACCTTCATTTGTTTGGTTGTAATTAACATTTTGACTAGTTCCACATTCATTCGAGTACTCCGGTCTGTCCTTTTCTATCAGTTTAAATCTGCCAATAAAACACACTGGATCAATAACTGCTAAAATAATTCATCATAGCAACATAAACTAAACGGTGGCAAACTATTCTGTGCCCAATAATCCAAACAAGAATCGACAATTTCCACACATCCGCAGTCCACATCTACTGTGGTTTCAATAAGTCTCTCGTTCTAACAAAACCGTCGTTTAAAATGGTTTTATTCAGACCTTCCAATACAGTTAATGACCATTCATTTTTCCAATGGCTGTCTGAATTACAACTTTTCACTCATACACTATGGTGATAAATATTACATATTAAAATTAAGAGAGCGCTAACTTGAAACTACAGTTATGTATGCAATCAAATATAAAGTTGACAGTGTTATTTAAAATAAATCATCAAGTTGAGAACTGTAATAGATATGTTATGTGAAACGAACTGTGATCTAGCAATTGGTAAAAGGAATGTTTGATCGGAACCAAATAAACCAAATCATGTTTAGGTTAAAAGCGATTATATTCAACACCAGCAGAATTCTAAGACTTCTCACTCACACACATGTACACAAACTGAAATGAAGAACTACACACATTTAGTTTTTAACTTTTTATTGGCAGACATGTTAATGATGCACAACAGTTCTTTCATGTAAATCCCTCCACAATAAAGATTCGCCTCAAATTCTTCTCCTGATAACTTATCATGATCACGATCATGAAGTAGGTCATTCCACTACAACCTATCTGTGGTTAACATTAACCAATAATGACTGTATTGCCAGGAGTGAACTCGTATGGAGGGATTTCCAGATTGAGTGGGGCTGGTCCTTTCCTAATCCGTCCAGAAGCATCGTAGTGAGAGCCATGACAAGGACAGTAATAACCACCATATTCGCCCTGGTTCGCAATTGGCACACATCCTGAAAACATTGAGCGAAGATATAAAATGACAACACAACGCCGTCAATATATCATTACAAATCATTTAAGCTTCTTCCAATTAGTATTGAAATATTCAGACTCAGTTATTGTCCATTCCAGTCTGAGACTAATACTTTCTAAAGGGGACAGTGTACACATTTAACTAAATAAACAATTATTTTAGGTATACTGCTTAATTTTTTGCAGAATTTAAAAACAATGAAGTAATACAGCACTGTGAATTCTTATACATAAAGTCTTACACTCTACCTATGCTCATTTCTATGCAAATGGGGTGGGGGTACTTTTACATGTTTCATTTACTCCATAAATTTCAGTTGTATGTTAGAATCAGAGAGCAGCAAAACAAAATCACCAGTAACAACCCCATCACGATCAGCTGCCGAACTTACCCAGATGGGTGCATACACCAATTGTCACAAGCCACTCTGGTTTCTTTACACGTTCATCATCGGTCTCTTGGTGTCGGAGGATGTTTATATCAACAGCTTGTTCTCGCTCAATCTCATCAGTGCCACGATGACGCACAAAGAGGGGCTTTCCACGCCACTTGAATACCGCATTCTTGCCTTCAGGGATGTCAGCCAGGTTGACCTCAACCTTGGCCAAAGCCAGAACATCTGCTGTCGCACTCATCGAAAGCACGAACTCGGCAGCCATTGCCTTGCCAGCATACAGTGTCGGAACAGTACCAGCTGAGGCACAAGAATAAAAAACAAGGACCAGGTTAAACTAGTCAGTGCATAAAGCTTAACAACACATTGGCACAAATATATCACTTAATGGACACATTTAGATTTTAAACATTAAACCAAAAATATCAATCACACTTATTCACACATCAGCACAGGAAGGTATTTTGCGAGACCTATTAGTCACCTCCCATGACATGTAGAGTCTGTAACAGAGCTAAATTAAAGCGTTTTTTGGTGGCCGATACCCTTTTCGAATGAATCTTATAACCATGACTTTTATTGGCATTATTAGTCACTCTAATACTTATATCTTGCGAGTTATACATCAAATACGTGTTTTGGGGAAGTAGAATTGGTGTATTAAGTTTTTGTTTAAACCAATTAATTGTTGGCCAATTAATTATACAGCAGAATATGCATACATCCTCACTGTTAGGATATAACCAAGTAAAACTGTGCCAAAACACACACACACACACATTGATGACATCAGCACACAACTCTTACCATGGAATTTGATGAGTGAAAACTGACAGAAGTGAATATTCAGCAGGATACCTTTCATGTTACACGAAATGTAATATACAAAATGACTAGAATTAATCTAACCTACAGCTTAAATAAGGGATTAGATATTTTGGAGTTGGACGAAATTTTACAAAGAATTGCTTTAACAGAGCCATCAAAAAACTAAATTGTTTCAGGAGAATTTATTTTATTTTAAGAGATTGGCCAGGGTGTTATAGGCAGACATGGGGTCAATTCAATTCCAGAATTGATTATTTAAAAAAAAAGGAATTGAAATTGAAGTTTCCTACAAAAAATATTTCTTCCATGACAGTCCTACTTGAAATATAAACTACTCAGAGTAGGTATTGTAAGTAGGTACTCATCGGAGCACCTACTCATCCTGATGATTGGTGTCTTATGGCCACTTTTGTACATATGGTAGGCTAAATGGGCGAAGCAACCTCCAAAGGTAAAGATGAAACAACCATCAGATATGCCCATGCCAAAATTCAAACTCAGATGGTAGTGATCGGTGGTCCAACATGTTACCACCAGATCACGGAGGGGCCATTCTACCTACTCATGGTAAAAAGTAGCAGGTAAAAACGGAATTGGAAAATCTGATGTGGAATTGGACTGGCCAAATTGGAATTCTGGTTATAAGCCAAAATAAACGAAAAATTTTCATCATCTATATAAACCCAGAATAAACCGCTTGACAGTATCTAACATTTCTATTGTATCCGCACTGGACATAGTAGAACCATATACATGAATAATTTAAACAGACATGACAGGGTGAAATAAAGATGACATGGTTCAAAATCAATGTACTCCTTAAAAACATCAACTTCCAAGGTGGCATACATGACAAACATATGCAAGGTATTTACCTGCCAACATCATATATGTGAAGGCTCTTCTGGCATCAGCACTCTCAGCTGATTTAGCTGTACTTGGCTGGGTGCTGTCACGCCTGTAGGCCGAAAAATCGGGTACCTGTACATCTGTGTGTGCCAATCGTATCTGTGAATTACCTGCAAATAGAGATTAATCCATATCACTGATAATGAGTGATTGGCTGTTATATCAGATAAATACCACATAATTTATAAATATTTCTTGATGTGAACTGTATCCAGGCAAGGAGATTTTATAATCCAGCATATATTAGTCCAAATGTGATTAAAAATACAGTCAAATAAATACAACAAGCAATTAAAAAACCAGTCCACTTTTAGTTGAAATGAATGCATAGAAATCTTGTGACACACCCACATCATTTGTGGGTGATTTGTAACAGGTTATATCTGCATGATTATGTGTATAATATTCATGACTAAACCATCAAATTTCAAAATGGTTATAATTTATTTACAAAACATCTCTAGGAAAGTGAGGGACTCGGGATAACACTGCCACTGCAAAATACACATGTAAATAGATGGAACTACATTAATTTTTAATTAGTATTAAATAGTCAGTATTAAGTACACCAAATTAGAACATGTCTGTTAATTAACACCTACATCCTGCTTAAAGGTAATGGGAAAAGTGCTATATTTAATATATATTATGCCAAATCAACTTAACTTTGTACATTATCTATACCTTTTACAATTAGAAAATATAAATTTACCCTGATGGTCTTTGTCTGAATTGATTCTTATGCAATGGCACTATTTTAATTGGTATAAATGTAAAATATAACCAAACTATGTGCATATTCAGCGGGAGAAACCATTTCCAAACAGTGATGTCAACTTTTTTGTACTGCAGTATATAAGATAATTTATGGTGAAATTTGAATGTTAAAACTCAGGCATTATTGGAGAATAAAACATTATGAACAAATTACCTATAATGGTCAATGAGCTTGGGGAGCAGTTTCAAGAATAAACTATTTAAAAATCTCCATAATCACACAACTTGCAGTGTCATTACCTTAAAGCTGGCAACAAGATTAGTTCTAGTTGAATCTATATATTATTTAGGAAGCTCATACAAACTGGTACTATTATCAACAAATTCCCTATTTTCGGTCCATTCCAAGACTCAGTCTATGCTGGGACAAGTCTTGCATGATTTTGGATTGTTTATAAACACAGACACATGCCAGGAACAGTAGAAGCAACCCCTGTAATAGGTACGCCAATGTGCTTGATTCTTTTTGAGGATATTGGTGCTATAGAAGTTGTAAGTTATTATTAAATTGAAACCAACAGCTCATCATACCATCATAGGAACTATGTTTTATTGTATAAGCTGAAAATAGAGGCTTTGTGTGTTGTCATGAGATATTGTTGTGTTGTATTTTACTGTTTATTCATCCAACAATTTTTCATATTTCTATCTGAGCTACGTCAACAAATTTTACGTTTTTGAAATCTTGAGTCTTTTAATCAGTATGTGTGTTTATTACATTGAGTGGGTATTCAGTAAATGCCATGCCAGTAAACAATGTGCCTATTGAAGAGCACCAGTGCATTTCGGCAGTGTTGTCACCATGGCCGGCGCAACACCCCCCTGACAAACAGTGGTATTTGCTGCTGACCATTTATTCACTATAATTGTTTTCATACACATTAGAATCAGCATTCCCTCAACTTTCTAATGGTATATGTCACTATTAGGTGTGAGAAGAAATAGTTCCACCAAAAAAATATATATATTTGAAAAAAAATTATTTGTGGAAACAAAACAGGGACATATAACATCTGAAAGAGAAATATATCCTTTATAAAGTTATACAAACAGTAGTTTTATATTATGGTCAATCGGCAGAGATCATATTCATGCGCACCCGGGGCATCTTGAATTCTACTCATAAATATGGAGGTTCCGATTTATTGACAGTAACCTCTGTTTTGCAGATCATAATGGGTATGTACTTTATTATCAGTTAAACTATTTTTTTAGAGCAGTTTGAATTAGTTATATTTATGTAGGTTTGAAGATATTTGCCTTTTAAATTAATATATATGAGGCTTCAAAGATGGCTTTCATTTAAGCGTAAAAATTTAGAAAATAAGTACTACAAATGGTAAGTAAAAAAAATCTACTGGCCTGATTTGATTCAAATAATTTTTTTTTAACTTCAGCACCAACCCTTTTTTATGAGCTCAATTTTAATATCATTATACAAGTTGAATTTTTTTAGTTGGGATACCTACTAATACCCACAATATTTAGTAATTAACAAATTCTGCTGTCAAGGACACAGAATTGGTATTATCAAAGACTATATATAACAAGACGTGCCCTTTTGAATTTTTAATTCATGGAGAGCGCCAGGGCCCTAGCGACCAGAGGTAGATTGTCACAGACAGCTCCCTTCGTTAACATGGCGCTTAATGGCACTGGTTCATTTTGCGCCGCTTTCGGCTGCAGTAACAGAAAAAGTATGCACAAATAAAGACAACCCCGAAAGGAAATGAAAGCTAGTGTAAAATTTTTATATGATCTGACTTTTTTTAAATAAAGGATATTTAAAAATAAGCATAACGATTTGAGGTAGACACGCCCCTACTTGACATGACCCAAGCAGGCTCTAACTAGATCTATATTTGTTTCAGACAAAATCTTATTAAATTTTATTGAACAATATCACCCTATTAATCACAAAATTGGTATGTAAGATATACATAAGCTTACAGTTACATGTATGGAGCCACTGAAGATGTTATGGGCAAGAGGTATATTTCACTTTATTATTGTTAATAATATAACTTCTAAAATTACATTACTATAATCAGATATTTTTTCCCTAATTCAATAATTATAAGTAGGTGAGTATTTAAATGACCACCTGCATCCATATTTATTTTTAAACATAAGCAATTGGTACTTATTGATATACATGGACTTAAATGTTATGAAATTTATTATTAAATACCTCAACTAGTGGTAGAAACATTCATTTTGTTATTTTTTCTTTTACAGAAGTAAAAGATGGGTTTTTAATTGTTGTCTTGATATATGATGAGGGAAAAATTTAAATTACTTGAATACTAATTTAGAATGTATGATATCACCTGAAACGGGAAATTTATGAACCCGCAACTTATCTAGAATGCTATTCCAACTATTTTTTTGTACCAAATCCACCCCATGCATCCACTGAAATCAAAAATTAACAATAGGAGACCATACAGGGAACCAGTGTGATGGTAATTAATATTTATAAATATTAATGGTGAAAATTGGGATTATAAAAATTTAAATTTAAAAAAGAAAAAAGGCATCAAACCCATAAATTTTTTCACCCATTTCATATCTTAATACAAAAAAAGGGTTACCAGCACCCTTTAATGTTCAGCTCATGTGGTTTATTGGGATACTTCTTTCATAACTTAAATGCATATCAAATCAAATAACCAACTTGAAAAAAGGAAAACATGTGTTTAAAATTGTGTATCTTGGTTCAAGTCATTATTTTACAAGGTATTGTTCTGTTTCAGTCCTTGAAGTTCTTTTTGAGATACATGTAAACAGGCCAATCTCTTGGTTTCAGATTACTGGTGTTATCTGTTACAGTAGTCAATGCATGTGTCTATTACATCTCTGGGTATATTCTGTCTGACTAAACAGTTCACTGATCTGGACTAAATGTCATATTTTTGTAGTAGTGGTTGTTTAGAGCTGGAAGCAATTTGGGTTATTCTGTCCATTTGATAACAAATGACTAATTGTAACTATAGATGAACCTGTGGCACAAGAGATTTGATGCGGCTTATTGTATGAAAATACTAATTTCTCTATCTCTAACATGTTAACGCAAACATACACATTGTTAATATTCCATGTATATTCTTTGTTCTATATTGCATGGTCTATATTATTGAGGTGTAGACTTTAAATGAACTTATAATTTTTTTAGTTAATATATGATAAATGGACATGATGAATTGTGTTATGGTTGCGTTATAATAGCTGTATATATCGTTATATATCTATATTCAAATAAATAAAAATTTATGGACTATGATAAACTGACATGATGAAAGTATGTTTGTATGCATTTACCTCATATATACCTAACTGTTTTCATTTAAAAAACCTTCCCCCCGTCCTTTCCATCACCAAACAAAGCTTGAAATACCTTAAATCATGTTCATTTTTTCAAAGTGTTAAGTGACAAAAGGGGTATGAATTAACATAAGTACTAGCTGGGAAAAATTTCACTTAAATTTTTTTGCAGACATGTTTCCTCAATCATATGTGGATAATTAAATTTTGTTTACTAAAAAAGGTTGGGGAGCCCCAGGGTTAAATTAACATGGTATGGCAAGATCGGTTTTTTCAAATCCACACTGTCGCAATAATTTTCAGCAGACCCTTTTGTTTGATGTGAGAAATACCTCCCCACCACTGGGGCGCCACGGAAAATGGCCAAATATGGGGTGGCAAGAGGTAACGCCTCTTGTTTTTAACGTCCTGTTTATTTTTTAAAATTCCCATGGGGCGGCACTTAACGCATACCACCCAAACCAAGAAATTTAATCTCAATTTTGTTTTATTAAATATTTGGAAAGGGGGTTTAACCGCAACCCCCAGTCCTGTATAGTCAAAAAGCCTGTTATATGATAATCTCTGATTTATTTATTTATTTAATAACTGAAATAATAAAAAAACCACAAAAATTATAAAGTAATTGTTGTATTTTAGAAGTTTTAAAAACATGTAATTTTTATGCATATACATATATATTGAAGCTAGTTGTTTTACTATATCTGTTTAATATGTGTATTTATTTCACATTCAACAGTGTCTTATTACCCCATCAGTGCATAAATAACATCTGGTTTTAGTGTGTGTATTGTTTATGAGTGCTGCCACCTATAGAATTTAAACAGAATAATACCACATTCTTTGTGCTTGACAGCAGAACTTGTTTAATTACTAAATATTGTGAGTATTAGTGCATCTTAAGTTTCATATTCTATCATTCCAATCTCATGTATATAATTCTCATTGATCTACCCGCAGAAATACGTGATAAAATAATTTGTTCAGTCCTGTGCGTCTTTTAGGCTGACCGTTGTTATCATGTTATGCTTCGTTAAAACTTAAATAGTTAATAGGTATAACATTAAATGATTAGATCTAATTATTAATTTATACTTTTAGGGTTAGGCCTAAATTTCTTGAAGCACACATCTGCATAAATATCAATCGAACATGTATGCCTGTTATTAAAATATAAGAGATCTATTTTTCTAAATTTAATATATGAGCAGAATATATTAATGAATACCTGAAAGCGACACCGACGCAGTTGGATACAGAAATCCATGTTTTGGCAAAGCCTTATTCAACGTCTCAGAACTCAAGGGGACTGGTGGAGACTGTGTAAGGACTTTCTGCGACTTATCTAACACTCCGGTAACAACTGGGCGTAATGCCGAAGCAGCAATCTCTGATGTTGCCAGAGTGGGCACGCCAATACCGGCGGATCGAGCTAAAATGTTAAACATGTCGACAACCTCCTCACCAATTTCCAATCACGAACAGGACATTAGAGGTCAAGGCCGGAAGTGTCACGGAAGTGATACGCCGCATAATATTGTGAGTTTTAGTAAATAGTTTACTTGTTCTATATCTATTGTTATTTATCTCAAGCGCGAAGCTATTGTTTTAATAATTGTCCTAAAATAATTTAATAAATAAATTACTAGTTAACATTTTACAAAATGAAGTACCGCAACAAAAGTTTTCGTTAATCCGGCCCAATACCAACTCGGCTATGTGAACTCGGCACACTAGAGATATCCCCGATGAATTTATTTCGGGGTTCCTATTAATATGAGCTATTCTTTCTGTAAATGCGAGTAATAAAAAAAAATCTATTAAGTAACTTGTATTTGCAATATTTAAGTCATAGCTGTTTTTAAAGAGTGGTTTGGCAATTCCCGCCATTTTATAGAGCTTGGCGCCGAATTGGAAACTTGATGCATGCACAAATACATGTTTCACAAATGCTTGTGAATTTTCTCTTTTCTCCGCGTAATCGATTCATTTTGATTTGGGGATCTGGAATTGGTCAGAGAGAAGCAATGGGCTTATAACCAGTGAGAACTTAGATTAAAGAAACCCAAAGAATTATATAATGAACAGTCGGTAATTTCGGACTGGTAACCTCGGCCACCTTAAAAGGATGAGGGTCGCTCACTGTGTTTAGGTTTAAATTAGTGGTAAAAACTTGTCCTATGTATAATCCGCAGTCCACATATCAGTAGTGATGAAAGCGATTAGAATATTTGTTAACGTTTAAACGAAGCCTGCTATATGCAAACTATATGCTGTTTAATATCAATCAAACAGCATTCATGCTACATGTTATAGAATTTGAAGAAACTCATGGTAATCGTGGTGCTGCACATCACTTTGAAGTAGATGAAAGCAATGTTCGTTTGTGACGAAGATCACAACTTGATAAAATTCCCAAATCAAAGAGAGCTATATAGAGCTAGTTCCTTCATGATGGCGCGTTCCTTGGCTACACTAACGGTGACACACACACATCTGATCCAGTTCTTCTTAGCAATCTATTTCACGTACATATGACCCTTCTGGAACACTCATTTGCTCAACGATGAACCAACATACTATATCATTGCCACAACATTGGCCATACGTTAGACATAATTTGATTCCAACGTTGGGCCAATGTCGCCCTTAAGAGCAGAACCACGTTGTTCCAGTGTGGATTTGTAACGTAGTGCTAACGAGCTTATTTATGTTGGCACAACATTGGGCCAACATACTATGCCATTGACACAAAGTTTGGATACTTTGGATACAATTTATTTCCAAATTTGAACCAACGTCGCTCCTATATATGAGTAGAACTACGTTGTTCCTATGTTAATTGGGTTTCAACGAAGTGCCAACAAGCTAATTGATGTTGGACCAACGTTGTGTCAACATATGCTTGTTTGCTGGGGTTGTACTGTTAGAGAGCTTTGATTTAATATTATATTATCTTTCCAATTCAATAGCTCATCTATTAATACCCCCAAGACATTTAGCCGCACGCACTATGTCAATGTTTATACCATTGATTGTTAGGTCAATCTGTGCATTCAATTTACCAAATAACATATGTAGCTTATTATCGAAATATTTAAGGATAGTTTGTTTACGGCAAGCTAAGTACACATGTCAGTTTGTCAAGAACTGTCGACACTGTTGTAACATGCTGATTGGTGCTTTTATCTGCACAAAATAAATTATTGTCGTCAGCAAACAGCTATATATATGTTACATAAATCACAAATATGCTAGTGAGCTCCGGTGGCCTAGCGGTTAAGTACCCGGCACTTGGTACCAACGGTCGCAGGTTCGAACCACCTAAGAGGTCGAAACTTTTCCAGGGATTAATTTCTCGGCTCACTACATCGTGGGTGGCTGACCACGTTAAATGGCGCTGCCGTCTCCACTGAATTATTTAAAATAAAGGGGGAGGTTAAAAAAACCCTGAGGACGTAAAACACTCTGGCAGTGACCACCCTCAGGGTATTTCGGCTCCATCTTTCCGTACTGCTCCCCTGTGAGTGGTGGGGGAGGAGGTTTCTCAACCACTCCAACATAGAGGCTGTGCTGATTAAGCGACAGCCTGGGGATTCTCCCCGAACAACAAACAACAACAACAAATATGCAGTATAAATAGTTTGGGGCCTAAAATCTAGGACCCTGGGATATATTTAACAGGTCTGCATGAAACTCGTCATAGCAAACAAATGGGGACCTATTTGATACTTAACTGCTTATCCAACTGTGTGCTACGTCTCTGATATCATGGCAATAGATTTTATAGAGCAAGCCATGATATACTCTTTCAAAGGCTTTTTTAAGTCAATGAACACACCATTAGAATAGATTTTGTTATTTAGAGACAGCAAATATTGCTATGCTGGTCCCCCAAATTTCTACTTTTGTTCATTAAATGATATATATATATATATATATATATATATATATATATATAAAAGCTTTTCTTATCCATTACTGTAATTACAATCTTAAATGATATATATTTGTATGTAGTACATAACTATTATGTAAAGGCGCTTGAACCAGACGTAGTTTACCATAAACATTCCGAAACTGCAGTTCTATGTTTTGATAAATTATGAAAAACTAATTGAAGCACAAACTTTTGGTGAAAATTAGCTTGAATGTCATTATATATATATATATATATATATATATATATATATATATATATATATATTATTACCATATAATATGTATTAACATTATAATATAAAGTAAATAAAAAACTTTATATGTGTCTATGTAGCTTTCAGTAGACGACGAAACGACTTCTAGTTGGTGACGAAACGACTTCTTATAGGCGACGAAACGTCCTTTTCTTTTGGCAGGGAACTGATATTGGCGACGAAACGACCTAGCTGTTACCGTCCAAGCTGGCTAGTTTTATTAAGGGGTTTATGAAAGCAGCCTTAATTCGTGGATCTTGAGAAAACAATGTCCCATATCCTTTTTGTGTTAATGATATTTAGGAGGACAGTTTGGCTTTTGTTAGGAGCTATTATGAATTTCGGTATGAAGTACTAGACAGGATTGTATTATTTATAACTATCAATTAAATAAATATGACACATAGACTATATATATTAAATTTCCATATATTAATTTATATTAACCTAACCTAAACCTAACCCATTAATTTATATTAATTTATTTTCCTTGACATAAGTGTTCACTTTCAATGATCTATCAAATATTTTAGTTAAACAATAATTATTTTCGTAAGATTTTAGGGGCAAATTCCCAAAAATTTAGGCTTAAGTGCATGGAGTATAGACTCTAGAAATCATGCACGAACTGGCTTAATCTAGATACGAATTAATATAGCGCGAAATAGTTTGTTCACGAAACAATCTCGAGCCGTTTTGATACAGAAGCGCTTCGTTTGACAAC
>JAODUP010000980.1:190000-214836 GCA_025642065.1 Paralvinella palmiformis | reverse complement strand
AATTATCATTTGGCACAACATATTGCAATAAATAGCAAAAGCCCGTGAGAACCTGTGTAATACATGTTCTAGTCCTGTGTAGTAGTAGTAATAGTAGTTGTAATAGTAGTTGTGATAATAATAGTAGTTTGTTTGTGTATGCGTATTTGTGTGTGTATGTATGTGCGTTCATGCGCGCGCGCGCGTGTGTGTAAATTCTTTATGAAACGGATTCCCTGTCCAGATTAAACAAACGTAAATTCTTTAACTTCCATTTGTCTTCTGACCTATTGCCAGGAAACTAACTTGTACTACTTTTGACTTTTATGGTTACAGCACATTGAGTTAGTGACATTCTCCAGCAATGGCTGTAGTAGAGTTAAAGCGACATGTTGTTGATGTAAGAGTCAATACAGACATCAGATAAAGGGTGGAACTGTTCAAGTTGGCAGGAATATAATTGCCTGCCGAAACTGAGGATAGTTGACCATAATACAGGTAGGACTAGAAAACATAAATCACTGGTTTATTTAACAAATAAAGTCCATTAAATCCAGGATATTCAATTTTTCTTTCAACAATGTTAATTTCACTTATTATATATTAATATAATTATAGAAGTGATTTTAAATATAAATATGACTGATGCGTAAAGGTGTTTTTAATAAACTGTTTGTATTAAACCAAGCATGTAATATTCATACACTGTAACTTTGTAAACACATTCTATTAAATTGCTTATATTCACATGTGCACTGACTTTCTATATGCATCCATCCGATAAGCATAATATTGATATTATTTAGGAAATCCATATGCCTTGTAAATAATTTTAAAATTCAGTATATTACTGGACGTACACATTATCACAATGGATTTGAATGTGATAATGGATGAGAAATATCCACACACTATAGTTATCATTACTTTAAATGGTCTGGCTTACTCCACGACCCTTAGCTTGTTTTAGTGCTCAAGATTTAAAACTTCATTAATCACATCTATATACTGTGATTCCACTCTAATTTCGTTTGATAAGCGCATCCTTAAGTATACTTACATATATAACACTATTCTGTAGAACACAATGGTCCAGTAAAGGAGAAAATTAATATGACGAGGTGATAGATCACACAGTATGCTGAGAAATGTCGGGTAAGTAAACTGGAATGACGACTCCACTGTGTAAAATGAATGTGTGTTAAAACTTATAACACATATGGTATATAAAAATAACTGGATTTTGACGCATTTCTCTTCATTCGTCATCAAATAAATTAATACATTATGTAACGTTATCTTGAGGATGCAGATAACTGTTGAATCCCCAAATGCAGATACCATCCTGTCGTGGGTGTCCAATCTTGTAATTCATCATATATGTGTATTGTTACGCCAAGAAAGCTCCGAACCCTAAACAGTTTTGTTATTATTACAATAAAAAACTTAATGGGTTCAATGCATGACCTACTATTTTTCTGAAAGTGAATATGTTACCAATTATTAGATTCAGTTTTACAACATACGTGTGTTACACTAACTGTTTAACAAATAAAGTATCCATAATATTGCTCGTTTACTTTGACATTAAGAGTATTGTAACATATCACGGTATTAAAACTATAGAATCCTTTACAGATATGTATTTCAGCTGTATATCTGAAAATGTATATAACATAATATATTCGCTAACAAAATCAAGATGGTTTAACTTGTTTATGTGACAATTAAACTATCTCACATTTTTAACATAACCTATTATAAATCGAGCGATCATAATTAGTGCATATCAGTTGTACATTTGTCATGTCCATATTATTAAAGTTTTATTAAAAATATTGATTAAATATTGAGCTTGTGATTTTGCTTCTCAGCTGTTTACTAATATGCTCAATGTTGAGAGGTTCTCTAATAATAATAATAATAATAATAATAATAATAATAATAATAATAATACTCTATTGGTATGTATCAAGTATAATCACATATATTTTTTAGCTATATGTCAACGGAATGAACATGTGCCTTATAATTAGCTATGCACGTAACAACGATGACAGTTTTCAGTGCTTGAATTATCAGCATCCAAGCAATTAAGAATATTGATTTGATAAAAATCGAAGGAAAATGTAAACCAGAATATCCATTTCAGTAGTTCCGTCTTCCAATTCTTATATATGAAGTAGAACTTATAATGGAAATAAATTTATCTAAAACAATATTAAAACAGATAGTGTACATAAATCAGTTGGATAATATAATTACATAAGTGTGAATGTAGACTTAATCTAAATCATATTATTGATAAAATATATGTTGTTAAAGCAATTTAGTTCCAGTTTATTTGATTAAAATGTTGATCGCATTTAGACACTATATCACTGTTATTTAATTATCACACACTGTGCTGTGAGAAATATCTCTGACAAGTCAGCATTCCATTTAAACGAGAAACAGAGAGAGCTACTATTGGACAACAAATGGAAAATAGTTTGGCAGATGACGCGTGACATTAAGCGCTAGAATGACGTGGTAATCACGTGTTTCAGTAACATCTGAAATGATTAGTCCAACTGATTTACTGCTACTCATAATTCAGTTTACTCTTCGACGTTACACCGAAACAATTTGAGATAACGATTAGCACACATCTTTAATGTGTTTATGTATTGAACAAATCGGCAAGACTATGACAGAAATTGAGGAATTAAGATTTAAATCAGTTAGCTTATGTTGAAAGTGAGGCATTAGTCAAATTTTGTTGTAAATACATGTATCCATGGATGAAATAGATAATCGATAGGAGTAACACTAGGGTGTTATCTCATGAGCTGGATACGTGTAATGTACGCGAAAGTCCAAATTATCAGTTAAATCAACTAGTTTATTAAATTGAGTGAGATTGTATATACAAAATAATACATCTAATCCACATACTGATGTTCATTGACGTTCATATATGTTATTAAGCTAAATAGAATATCCCATTCGGAGAGATCGATGTACCGTTAATTGCATCTGCAAAAGCCGTAATAGCTAGATTAGTAGCTCTATGTTGAAATCGTTTGTCTTAGAAAATGAATGTATGTGCCTTAGAAATTATGTTATAAAAGTGTCGTTATTGAAGATCCAACGAACCAATTGTTTTCCGTTAACAATTCTATGAATCAACCAGCTATTCATTTCCGTATACATAAAATATAAACCAGAGATGGGACATGCCCATGTTTCTTAGACATCTATGAAAATATTAGAATATTTATGATTAAATTCGTGTTGGTTCGAATGTAACATTCTAACTGAAAAAAAAAACCCGCACCAATCTCATCCACGACACAGTGGTGTGAAATCTACGAATTTTAGTTTCACGTGGTGCAGTGCAAATCAAATGGAGATGAGTTAGTTAATACGCAAATACTGTTCATGTTTGAGCTTCATGATCGTCATGAAATTGCTGATAAGCTAGTTTTGAAGTAATGTAAACATAAACATTATATCATTTTTTGTGTATCCGTGCGACAGTAAATTAATCACTAAAAGGATAAAATAATTTCTTAACAAAATGTTGACTAGCGTTTTTGGTTGAAAAAAGGATGCTGCTCCTTGCATCGTTTTGAAGGATCAGGGCCTAACTGAGGCCGCTTTCCAAAACAACAATTTAGTTTGCACATTTATCGCTTGGTGTCGTATTTGTAGCAGAATCAGTCTCAGCTACACGATAAACACATGATTGTTTTCATTAAATTTCAATAAACATTGATCAACAATTAAATTATATTGATATTGTATAATATAATGGAGCTGATGACAATAACGTGAATAAAAATGATGATGATGATTATAATCATGATAAGAATGATAAAGTTAATGATAGTAATTCAACTTGAAATTGAAACAAAACACAACATATGTATTTCCCTCATTGACATTCCTTTCTACTATCAAATGTAATAACTATAAGAGCTAACTATATAACAAGCACATTAATTAACGACCATACTACATTAAGAAACACTATTGCATAACCGTCCTACAGGGCACCTTCGTGGTCTAATTGGTAGCGCATTGAACCACAGTTCACTACCACCCGAGTTCGAATCTCGACGTAGGCATACTGAAGGATGTTTCGTCTTTGACTTCGCCTCATTACCTTTGGAGGTCGCTCAGCCAATTTAGCTTACAACGTGCACTAAGTGGCCGTAAAACATCAATCATCAATCATCATAACCATCCCATATAGCGATCATTATATTCGACTACCGTGTTACATATCAACCACGCTATATTACACCTACTACCTAAAAACCTACTTCTTTAACGACCATATTACAAAACAACCTGACCATAGTACGACTGTACTACATAAGGACCATAATTTGTGTCAATAATACTATTTATTAATCACACTGATTATTCTTGCCAATAGAGTAATGAATCTGGTGACCATGCCGTGATATAAGAAGGGAATACGTTGACCGTTGTCTAGATTCAGTAATGTTATATAATTAAAACAATACCAGAAATAATTGTAGATAATACCTTCATTGCTGTTCAGTTGTGTTTGGCAAAAATTGGGAAATAAAAAGGAAACGTCATCCGCCAATTAGTACTGCATAATACAACTAAACTATATTATAATTTTGAGGATTTATGACCTTCTTTAGGTTTCTCTCATAAATCCAATGGAAGCAAATGACATTATCAGGTTGTTACGAAGAAATTATTATCTGATGTAGTAGATATCCAATGTCTTGCCATCTAGTTAAATCAAATATTAATGTCATACAGGCTAGCCATCTAAGGCTGGAACGTAATGAGGCTGTCAATCTCAGCCACATTATGTAAACAAAACGTAATTTCACCTTATGACATTGATCCTTCAGCAATACCATATGTCATTAATTCAATAGGGGGGTTCAAATATAAAGTCCATTGACGTGTACCATATATAATAAGAATAATGAGACGAAAATGAAGTTAACAAATAAGGAGTAGTAAGTTGAATGTGATTCGAGATTGGATAATAATTGTCAGATATTGCTATCAGCTTTAAAATGACTGAAAATCTTAAACCTCACCACATGAAACTAATATTAAGTGGCAATCTAATGTATGGATTTTATATAAATTTCGAAAAGTTTCCTTTATTGATTACTGTTTTGAGTAAGTTGCCATAAAGAAGAATCACTTTATTTAAAATTCGATTACTAATTAACGTATTTTGAGTCAGATGAAAGAGTTCGGTCTTTTGCAGCAACTGAAAACTAAATAAATCAATTAGCCATATCATTGTCCAATAATTAATTAATTATCAGGTCAGGTAGCAGTACTGATTAATATAACGAATTTAAACATGTAAATTAAAGTAGTTATGTGCTTGAAATCATGCTTACATTCACTTCCTCATCAATGTATTCATACATATACAGTGGCATGAGTGCATTAATTATGCTTTCGATATAATCTACCATCCAATTCTACTGAGGCGTTTATAATTTTTCTTTGGAATAAACGAAAGAGCCTTAACTTGGGTAAAGTAGTACATCGCCGACAGAACTCAGTGAGTTTCAGTGGCACAAAAACATCACCAGGTGTAGGTCTTCCTTTTGGTGTACCACAGGGATCCCTTTTAGGACCAAAGAATTACTGTTTGTATACAAAACCAGTTTATGAAATTATTAAACGGCATAATACTAAATATCATTGTTATGTCGATGATGGATAAGTTCACATGACTTTAATGCCATGTGATAAATGGGTTGATATTTCATTTTAAGTTGAAGCTGTATTGAGTACATAAGTACTTGGATGAACAGCAACATGTTCAAATAGAGTAAGAATAACAAGACCTAATTCATTGTTTTCGCATTCAAGCAACATCTAAAGAAAACTGAGAATCTTCGCATTATATTCCAGTTATATAAATTATTCCATGTATGTAAGAAATCTAGGGCTTATATTAAATAATACTCTAGGAGAAATATAGAACTTATTCGTAAGTACATAGATGATGAGACATGCGAGACTTTAGTCCAAGACCCTATTATTTATCGACTGGACTATGGCAATGTATTGTTAAATAATACCCCCTCTCCCTGACAAACTGCCTACAGCTGGTGCAGAACTGTGATGGGCGTTTGGTAACACGGAAAAGGGAATATATAACACCAGTTTCTTTCGAGCTGCACTGGCTTATTGTACGTTTCAGATCAATCACTGTACAAGATCGTGTTGCACACATTCAAATTACTGAGTGGAAAACATCACTGTATCTACATTTGATCCAAATATATATATATATATATATATATATATATATATATATATATATATATATATATATATATATATAAATGAGAAATTTCGATCTGAGACCTATTCACTTTTGGGGGTACCAAAAAAAATACAACAATATAAGGAAAGATAATGGGTATGATAAATTAAAGGAAAAATACCAAATATGAATTGCATTATTAGTATTAATTAAACTTATTATTTAACTTTGATATTTAAGGTTACAGTTTATAATATGGGAATAATCATATGTTCCTCCTCTTTATCTCAAGGCAAAAATGAATACAAAACATTTACTAGATCTTCTTAAGACAGTCTCTTATCGTCTTCAGTTGATATCCGTTGACATATCACGCTGGAAAATAAAATATTCGATACACATCATAAAGATTTTTTAATTATATTGTCTAATTAACAAATGATTCATACGTTTGTCATCAGGCTATTTTGGAACTACCACCACAGAGATAGATTAAAGGGCCGATATTTGGTGTAGTTTCTATATTGATATACATACAACAGGGGATAGAAAATAGTATTATATAAACAGAAGATGCAATGACAGCTCCTGGGAGGTGCCAGAGTTGTAATAAATTAGACAAACATTAATTTTAGGAAATAAGATACAGCTGTTTGAAACGGATCAAAAACCTTTATTCACTTTTTAGATTATGTTTTCAAGTGTCATAACGTGACGTGTAATTAATCATACTAATATTATTATTATTATTGTTGTTGTTGTTGTTGATGGTGTTGTTTTTGCTGTTGTTGTCAACACAGGGCCTTTATCTGGTTCCATCCAGTAAGGACACTTTATAAAATAAAAATTATTTTGATAATTATTTTCATTATTATTTTTATATAAAGTTTCTGGTAGTCCTTATTAGCTATTGGATTTTTAGACACGTCTAAATCATAGTTTTGTGGCAAATTCCCAGTTAATTTATCCACAGATTAACACCTGTTTTTTAATTAGATTCTGACTTCCAAAGACAACAATTTCCAGATAATTACTGATCTAGTCCGGCAGGTGGTAGCTTTGATTAATTTAACGTTTCAGCAAGCGAAACGTTGACAAAGCGCTATTTATAGTTATCTTGTCTAAATCTGGATATAATCAGTAATGGTATTTTCCGAGTCACTGACTCGCATATACTCTAAAACCAGATAATAGCGTCATTCACACCGTACATTGCAGTTTAATTAGTTATCGAATATTCAGTCGGGGAAGAATGACCCGTAGTCATATCGGCATATAACAAACTATCTCTACCATTTTGTGCGAAATTGGTTAAATGTAGTCACAAAGTTACTCGCTTTCAGAACACAGAGAAAGATAATTTTCCAAACGAGTCTGCGAGAAAGAGTACTCATAACCCAGATAATTAAACTCCATCTGCAAAAGTTGGCCGGAAGTTGCCTTTTCAACAGGAATAATCTGTCTAAGCCTACTGGGTTTGGTTTGGTTTTGTTGCTCGGGGATAATCCACAGGCTGTCGCTTAATCAGCACAGCCTCTATGTTGGAGTGGTTGAGAAATCTCCTCCCCCACCACTCACAGGGGAGCAGTACGGAAAGATGGAGCCGAAATACCCTGTCGTCCCCCTTTATTTTAAATAAGCCTACTTTGAGCCAATGCCATTTATACTTTAGACTATGGTTAGCCTAACTGATCAAAACAAATTATTCGCCCGCCAATTACAGCCCACATCCGGACACTTTGCCAATTATTTGCCAATGTTTATTTAGTCATACTAAGAACCGAATCAATAAAAAAACGCATCTTTTCTATTCATTATTTGATTTATTTCAAACTGAAGACTATTCTTGTGAATTGCAATCATACCAATTGTCATTCTAAAATAATAATAAAGAAAATAGTACAATAAATGAGAACATCATAGTAAAATACGGAATTATGAAATAATTTAAAGGTGTATATATAATAAATATAAACCAGTTTCAATAATCAGAGTACATCATACAAAATGACTTGAAATGGGTCTTTTCAATGCTGTTCTTATTACAATTTAAGTTGTCTTGAATTGCATTATAATAGGCAAATACAATGTGATATTATTGTCCCAGAGACCCAGAGGTGAGTACAGTAATAGTTGACTTTATATATCGCTTTATCCAATTAAAAAATTTTTCTAAGATATATATATATATATATATATATATATATATATATATATATATATATAAACACACACACACACACATAATGGAAAATGTAGGTGTAGTAGCCATACACCAACTATTGAGACGGTAAGACTGTCTTCATTCTCTGTATGTAATAATACAATAATTAAATACGAATTTCAACTTGTATGATATATGATGTCTTGCACATAACGATGGAAACAATATTTAGGATATGGTCTTAATTCATATATTACGAATGATGTTTTATTTTTGCAATCTATTGATGACATGTGAATAAAATAAAATAAGAAAATTAAATATGTTCATGGACCACTCGCTTATTATTAGAAAACAGTCATTGTTATATAGGGGCGCCTCCGTGGTCTAGCGGTAGCGTGTTGGACCACATATCACTACCACCCGTGTTTGAATCTCGACGTGGATATATCTGAAGGTTGTTTCATCTTTGACTTCTCTTCATTACCTTAGGAGGTCGGTCTGCCCATTTAGCCTACCATGGGTACAAACAGTGGCCGTAAAGACAAAAATCATCATCATTGTTATAAATTGTATACTAATTAGCTGAATGACTTAACTGAAATCGTAACATACGAAATAAACGAATAAAATATAAAGCACTGTTATATATTTTTCTCTATAGCAGACATACAAGTTATTTCCAGGACTTGGCGTTTGTTTGTTTGTTATTGAATTTTAACTTCTTGGAGGTGAGAAAAAATGTCTGACCGACGAGAATCTTATTTGAACAGAATGAAGCGAAAGGTTGTAATGGACTCCAAAGGGAACATCCAAAGAAAGATGTAACAACCTCTACAAATATGAACTACAAAATGACTTCAGATTATTAAAAATAAATTATGTGATTCGGTAACGCATGATAGGCTTAGTCATTCTGAAATGTTGTTCTTCAGAAATTAGGGTCATGATGACGAAGACAGCGAAGCTTATTCAGATCGCAATCGAATGTGTTTATACATTGAATAATTGGGTAAGAGAATGATAGATATTTATCACGTTTTACACTTTATAAACAATGTAGTGGCAGATGTTTATTGAACCTGGGCACTAACCAGACCTGGTTTTACATCCTCTTTAAATATATATAATATTCAATCCTTAGGAATACTACGATTATATGTCACGACCTGAAACTCTGTAATGGAGTACGCCATCAGCCGAAGGATGGAAGGGAACATATAATGCGTTAAGCAACTTTGATACGCTTATTTATTATTATAATACCTTGATTCCGCTACCAATAGGGATTGATGTTAATTAATGGTGGTAGGTTAAAAAGGGCCTTACGGCCTTTTTTCGTGGACCGTTAATGGGATTGCTCGACACAAGACTATTCGCACCTTTAACGTTGGCAATCTTTAACAACCCGGTTTATTTAGATTAATAGATATGTTCGGTATATAGGTAATTTATTTTGATTTAAAGAATGCATTGTAAACTATATTATTAAAATTTTAATGTTTGTAAAAACCAATAGGAACTGAATAAATTCTGGCTGAAGCAACAATCCAAGATTTTTCTCCGAATAATCCTACAAATCCAACATTTATTTCATGCAGGATAAAACAACTTTGTAAATAACACTATTTTTAAACTATCTTGTTTCTTGTCTTATCCACGGGTGCGGTTTCTGACACTCATGAGTTCCAAATTAATTTATCCTGGGGCTTCTTCTGGTTTGTTTTGAAGATAAACCAATCATTCAAACAAATATACAATAGTCACCTAAATAGTACTGCAGGTATTTGCTTTCAATGCATTTTAAAATGACGATCTGTAAATATCATTGAATCTTTACTAAATACCAGCTACAATGAAACATGGTAATTAATGCAGTTGTGTGCATGGAATAATGCTCACATTAATTGTCTCATAAATAAGTGCATAAATGAATAGTTGCATATGTACGTCCAGGTTTCTATTCTCGAATGATAATTAACGGAGATGATACGATGACATAACAATATGTACTGACTGTCATAAATTCAACTGAAGAGATCTTTTTAATTGATATTATGTCACGTATTATTAACATCATGAAGTCAGTTCTAGCTTTCTGATTGTTTTTCAAATCATGCCATCGTTGTAATCAGTGCACTTTGTTCAAAGTTAACGTTAAAACTATTTAGGTACATATTGTGTGAGATGGCGATTAAATCATATATGCGTGTCCTATTTGTAAATATATTAATGATCAGACATGCCAAATTAGTTTTAGTCCAAGTCCTTATACATTCTCGACTAGAGTCCGGCAATTACTAGTTGTCTAATATTCCAATCTCTTTGACAAATCTCACCAATGAATATTTTATAAGGTCCCGGAGCCCATCTCATTATTTTGTCTTTTTTACATTATATGTAAAACAGGGTATTAATAAAGGACATGTCTTTAATATGATTTCAGTGGAAAATGCATTAGAGCAAATCAAGTAGATTAATGCTTTATATATGTTTATATGCAATATAAATGCACACAAACATATATATAAATATATATATATATATATATATATATATATTATATATATATATATATTATATATAGTACTATGCCTGTGTGTGTCTGTATGTGTGTGTCTGTATGTGTGTGTTTCTGTGTGTGTGTGTGTGTGTGTGTGTGTGTGTATGTGTGTGTATGTGTGTGTGTGTGTGTGTGTGTGCTTGTGTACGTGTTTGTGTATGTGTGTGTTTGACACGCAATAATCATCTCATATCAGACTTACTGAGTAATATAGTATTTAATTCAACTCCATCAATCTTCCTTATCTGTAGCTTGAACAATAATAATTCATATTTAATTTAATTGGTGATTTGTTACCTTTTTGGTTCCGAAATCATTGCCAATAAATGATCCTCTCTAATATGATATCTTGCCATGATATGACGATGTTTATCGCGCGTGTCTTCCAGTCATTTAAGACGTAGTTCTATTTCGGTGACATTATTAATTCGGACAAGGTAATTTCGAGACTTGTTTCTGTTGTGTTTGTTATTGAATTATCTTGAAGTTACCGCTGGATAGGAGACACTTGTCCAACAGACTGGTATTCTATTTTAACGGAATACAGAACAAAATGTATTAATGACCACCTAAAGGGAATTTCACGTGTGACATTTTGACAGAAGTGAGACCAAAAAAAACTCGAGTTAACACGCTGATATACGTGATAACGCTGTGGAGATTAATTATTAATAACCGTTTGGTTTAAATAAACGATGGAATAACATCTTATTATCAGAGAGGAAATCGTACGTTTTAAGCATTGACCTGAAAGAAAACTAGACTGAGCAGTCAGTGATGTTTGAATGGGCCGCCATGACCAAACAGCGCTGACTTCCGGTAGTGGAATAAGCAACGTTGAAGCAGCTGCGCTTCTAGTATTGAACCTATGAATACGGACATGTATTGTGATGTGTGCATTATAATTTATATAGATCTAGTTTAGTTGAGATGAAGCGCCAGAGACAGAAGGGGCTTTGTCGAATAGGCTAAATTTATAGAACATAATTCACCCAAAATTATAAAACAGTTTTCAATCTGTGTTCCCTTTTCCACGACCGGAAGTTGGGACCTGTTTGCCATCAAATCGGTGGCCGTGTTCGGTCTAGTTTTCTTTTAGGTCAATGGTTTTAAGAAACTAGGGTACGATTGGTAACACTGAAAGTTGAATGAATTAGGGATAGATCCCCTAATTCAATGGCCAGTGTTGATTCGGTCATTGTACATATGGCTATGTCACCCTTTCTAGAAGGACAGAGTAGTATACGAAGATACCATCTCACTATTTCAGAAACTAAGGAAGTTAGTTAATTATACTAGGTATGCTAAAATAATGAATTATCAGCTAAATTGTGATAATAGGTAGTTTAAGATGACGGTGATGATAATAACTATGGAGGTGATCATGATATTGATGATAATATTGATATTGGTTATGGCGATAACGATGATGTTCATGAGGCTGGTTATAGTAAATTGAATCTGTAACTTAATAGGAACAATTATGGCTTACTTTTACTGGCACCAATTTCTCCTATTAATAGAAGAAACTATTGAAAACACTAGATGTCCCACAACTTGAACAACATAATTCATAAGAATCACCCTATTTGAAACGTATACAATATAATTATCGTATTTTAGCAACCATACTAAAATAATCACAATATGTTATGACAATATTACGTAATGGACACAGTGATGGTTCTTGTCATTCGAGTAGTGTGAATGGTGGTCTATTTGGTGAGATAAGAAAACAAAATATAATCATTATTCTTTCTTCAGTGGTTGGAGAATATTTTATGTTTTTAAAATGTGGTAAATTATTCGCCATTTATCGCCTAGTTATTTTTTCTCTCACAAATTGGATGGGATCAATTAACACTTATCAGCTGTTGTTAAGAGAATTCTATCCAAACTAAGTTAGTGTACATTCTCACGTGATGAACAAACTGTAATGTTTGTTAACATGCAGAGGGTATATAACAGGACTAACTTTTCACTTAGGTTAGAGAAGAACTTCGACGCCAGACTAATCGGACGTGTACCGATATATATGGTTCATATAGGTAGGATTTATGTAGTCATTCTAACCCAGAATAAAGGTGAGGTCAGCATTTGAGGTGTCGAAATGTTTTATATACAGGTTTCCTTTGGACCACAGAAAATTACTGTTGAATGTAAACTGTGGTGTCAAGATAGTTTATGATATGTATGTGGTAAGTCACCAATGAACCACACGCACGTGTTATTTACTGCGAGTTGTGGTATCAAATGGTATTTTTTACGTGCCTTCCGCTTTTTGTACGTAGCCTGCATGTAGCCGCTTTCCTGTGGGCGTGACATATTTGTCGCGTACGAAAAGCGAATTAGCTGGTTCCCACAGGCTGATGAGTAGACCAGACACATGCTTAGGTATACGCACACATCTATCCATATGTGGAGGTATGGAATATTTTATTTTTAGATTAATGTATGTATAGTTGTATTTAGATTTATGGAGGTAGGTTTCGAAGGATGTTTAGATATGTTGATGCTCTGTGCCTGTTGCCTCTTACTATGTACCCTAAAACACACACACACACACACACACACGCGCGTGCGCACACACACACACACAAGTGTTCCTATATTCACGCAGAGAGTCATCGGTAGACAGACTCACCATTAGCCATGCAAACAGACATAGAGATAAATAAATAAGTATAACGATAGCCAGCTAGCTACATAGGTCAATGCTTGCCTTTAATATATCAGTACAATATTTTTCTCACTTGTTCCTAGTCTGGAAATAGAGGCAGAGCACTAAATTATGTCATATTAAGTTCACAAATGCCAGTGACTCAAACATTTTCACTACGTATAATTCTCCATAAAATTATTATCTACACATTTCCACAAAGTTGCATTGAATTTCTGTTGGCTGAATATTATGAATGTCATTCTACTGAACTCTCACTATAAAAAAAATAACACGAAGTGAAGTGTTAAGCTATGAGTAGCATGAAAATGCATCTGCTATTATGGATAAAAGGGATGTATCCAATTGTGCATCATGTTTGAGATATATAGTTCAAAATTAAAGTGATAAGGGGTCAATGAACTGCACTACAATTGATTTATGCGAAATAAGAATGATCATACAAGCCTATCATGTGTTACCGAATCATACAGAGTGATCATACATTTAGTTCATAAATAATTTCAGCATTAAATATGAGCTACACCACTAATTACATTCTGATTGGTTATTTAATATATGACTCTGTCACCAAAGAATAAGTTTCATTTATTGCCATATATAAATAATTTTGTCAATTTTTGCGTATATCAAATTACTAGATGTATGGTACAAGAACCAACGCTTTCAAATCATCGAAATAAATCAATTTCCTCTTTGCGTATTCATTTGGAGAAACTGTACTCCATTTTCGGTTTGAGTTAACTTGTTTATATTTATATGTCAATTAGGATTCTGTCACGTGTAGATTCATCTAAGTAAATCATATAAGCGAAAGCCGAAAACTCGGCATTTTATAGGCAACAACATTATATATCAATGGTACTTTCGCAAAGACTCGTGAATATATTAAAAAAAAATTAATACAGATATAAAAGGGTAGATTTTTTTCGAAATATGTTTTATCTCCACAATATAGTTATAAACATGCGTTAACACTGCTAAGTCCAATTGTTTACTATATCTACATATTATGGTTATTTTATGTTGCAATTGTCGAGTACCCGAGAATCATAACGATCAGAAAATATACATAGATATGTTAATGTGTTGTGACTATCATAACTTCAACTGAAGAGAGCTCCCTAAGTGCCAGTTTGTCTTGTATAAGTATGAAGTGATTCCCATTTATCTGTCTGCTTTGCAATCATACTACAATTGTAAACAGTATCCTGTTGTTTTGTTACACGTCTAAGCGAAGACTTCTCAGCAGGCTGAATATCACAGCTACATTTTGTTTTAAATGCAATTAGTTCTTTCAAACTTCATATTCCATAGTTTCCGAAATATAAACGATATATGCAGGACAAATATGATCAAATAGAACCATTGTATTTCATGACAGTGGATACAATTGTCCTAAATGAAATATAATGAAATTTCAGATATTTAGGTTATTTCGATAGGTCATAGAACAGACGTTTAGCGTCTCGCTGATTACATTATTGGAACCTAGTCTGATTTGGTAATGATAATAAATATTACACATGAATTGATTCTATTCGGCATACACACGCTTGGGACAAAGACATATAAATTATATGAATCTTAGCGTAAATTGATGAATGAATAAAATAACAGTGAACAGGCAACATACACATGAGAGGCATAGTCTTCATTATCTTAAAATATATTTTATATGTTACTAATTATGTATGCCAGTTTGCATAACACAACATGAATAATAAATATTTATATCCTAAAGGATTCCCACTTTATATCCTATATCAGGTGTTAGAAGTAAGCATTTCATGAATACAATCGAAGGGAAGACGACATAGTTAAGCTTAAACGTGTTTCAGAAATCCCAAAGCATATCAGTATTGGTTATTTGGTGGTACTTTATGGTAGGTTATTACACTTTCCCGATTTAAGCTCAAATTTGAACAAGGTTTAAAAGATGTTTAGATTAGCCTTCCCTAGCTTAGAAATAGGATACTTTACATGCCTATATAATCCCTTCCAAATACGATCATTCCCCGATCATAGCCTGCATGTAGCCCCGATCCCATATGGTTAATCCCAAGGGAGAAGAGAGAGAGAGAGAGAGAGAGAGAGAGAGAGAGAGAGAGAGAGAGAGAGAGAGAGAGAGAGAGAGAGAGAGAGAGAGAGAGAGAAACGACGATAATGATAATAATGATATATATATATATATATATATATATATATATATAGAGAGAGAGAGAGAGAGAGAGAGAGAGAGAGAGTGGGGAGAGATAATAGATATACAGATAGTTAGAGAGAGAGAGAGAGAGAGAGAGAGAGAGTGTGTACATAAATAGGTTTCGCCAAGCTTAAATCAGACTGGTCAGGGTTCATGTCGTATGCAGCATGGAACAAGGTATTATGCGAAAAATAATTGTTTGCTTCTCAAGCGATTATAGTAAATCGTTAATTATTTAGGATGTAATTTAATCGTTTAATTTAAGTAGTTAGTAATCTTAATGTAGAGCGATGTATGTCATCAACTACTGTCATGTTATCTATTTCTTATGCGATAATATCCTATCAGGGCTATTACGTGATGCTTTGTTTAGTGCAGCTCCACTAATTTCCTTATCGATGGCAGAGAGAGTTATTACTAATAGTTATTTATAATCTCTTAACTGATTAGTTTCCTGTTTGTCCAAAGCATTAAGCATCGATTTTCTACTCTAAAATGATTTCTTGCCGTTAATGAAGATATACGTGTCTCTCTTCTCTACCAAAGTCCCCTTTCGACGTATTTCCATCGTTCTATTTAGTTGACATTATCATTTGAGAAAAACACATTAATTTCTATGTTTACTCTTGTTTTGTTTGTTATGGAATCGTCGTTAATCTCTCGGATGTGAAAACAATTAAGATACACCAATATTCCGTCTAAAAGAAATACAGTGAAGCGTGGTAACAGACTCTTGGGGATATTAGAGGTAATCAATTGTCATGTATTGTTTCAATAAGTAATTGATTTGTTTCCAATACAGCGCTTGTATATAATCCTTATTATGAAGTGTGACGTGGCCTAAATATGCAAATAATCCTACGGTTATAGTTTACAACATGGATCACTATTATGCAGTACGGTATAAATCTAAGTACGGTTACATGTAAAAAAAACTTCGACCCCGCTGGTGATGTGAGATTACGATACTAGGTTAGAACTAAATATAACTGATCCGTGGACAGTTAAGGCAATTGTTTGCGATAAGACTTTTGATGTGTTCAACTTGTGTACTCTTCTTTAAGCTCAATTAGTTGGCTTAGTAGATCTCCTCTGAAAGTATAACTTAGATTTTAAAACTGTGTTATTAAGGGTATTATTATAATAGCAAAGGGAACATATTTCCGTTAATTTCCACTGTTGAGATAGTTGGTGAAAATCATTATTCTGTGTTGCTGCTATCAAGTCAATTTTAAACTTTCTTCTTTGGTGTAGATCATGTGAAGTCCCAATTATGTCGTATGAGATAAGTTGTTTATATACCGGAAACAAACTGAAATTCTACGAAGAGAAAAGAAATTACCTCTATAATATTATATTCGATATTGAAGTTCAAGTCTACATTTATTTGATAATTTTCCATTAATTTAACAATGAAAAAATTCAGCGAAGTATCCTTAAGCAATTATAATAAGGGGGTTAATCAAAAACTGACATTAAGAACACTAAGGGCCATATTTAAGAGTCAATTTTTAATATTTAATACTAAGATTTAATATTATAGATCTTTACGGCTTTAATAAAATTATATAATTCCTTGATATATTATTGATATAGGCATTATTAATATAGGCATTTATGTTGCCAAAAATTTATTCAGTATGAAAAATATCAACATAAATTATATATATATATATATATATATATATATATATATATATATATATATAAAAGGCAAAACGCTCCACTGAATTACTCAAACATCAATACCTATTACAGCGAAAACGTTATCTTAAATATGCCAGATATATTATGGTGTTATTAAATACATTCCTTATTGCTGTTCATTGGTTAGGCTAATACAAATACCAAGTAATTCCAGTATAAATCCATTATATGTCGGAGTAATTTGTTGAAAAATTAAGGTTTTGAGGTTTGAAAGATCTCGGTAGGCATTACAGCCCTGCACCGGTTGGAGAGCTCAACCCATACCCCACCCAACCCACAACTGCTCAACCCACACCCAATCCAAGCCCATGCATTTCAACCCTAACCCATACCAACATTATATTAAACCCGTGCCTAACCCAACCCACAATGCTATTATCCATACCCTACTCAACGCAACCCACAAGAATGGAGACCGAAACATAAACAAATAATGTTAATAAGATTATTTATTGAAAAACGAACTCAACTTTTCCATTGCAACTTATTCACATTTTTATATTAAAATACCGTAGTATCCTATAGTGACTATTTAGTTAGCTAGCCGTAAGCTTGCCAGCAGCCATGGTTATCACTAGCAATTGTTGAAATAAAATCACGTCTATTCAAAATATAAGAGTACCTTTAATCAGTTAAAAGACAATAAATGTCTTCAATAAAATACAATATCTACTAATATCCAATAGTAACAAATGTATCAGCAATGAAAGAATGCAGTGTGACTTAGTTTTTCCATATCTTATATAACAAGATATGCGTTGCTTGGTAGCACTTGAACACATTGATCAAGAGTACATGTAAATATGTATAAGCAGTCAAACTACTTACTAATTAACAGTTATACTAACACAACACCTCTCTGTAGAGTCCCAGACTAACTACCTACTGCTATTATAACATGTTCCTTTTGAACTGTTCAAACTGGAGATGGATTGTTAGCTGTATAAACACATACTGGACCAATTATGTGACGGGTGTTATGGTATATATATATATATATATATATATATATATATATATATATATATATATAATGTACGTTAATCTCACATTTATGTCAACTTTGGGATATGGTTGAAAGTTTGCGTTGTGGTGGTATTAGAGTGGGGCCTATTCGACTGTCAACCTTGTGGGTGGTTAATTACACGTGGCTTTTGATCCTTTGTTAACCCAACTATCATTTTATTTAATATATCGCTAATCGTACTATCATCACCGTCATGATAGCCACCTAATGACCTTGGCAGCTAGTCAATCAATTAAAAGATTACCAGAATCAATTCACGGTCAATGTGTGCCGGTAATCGCGGGGGTATTTATATGGCAATGTATGCATTCATATTGCGTAATAATTGGCGGTGGATGAATAACGCTAGACGTATGATATTATTTTGGGATTATGGCACCTACATAACTTACTATCAACATTAGCCAAACACGTCTTATATAAAGGCTGTCAGTATTTTTCTGTAGTAATAAATATATCTTCAATGAATGATAACACATATACATTAATTATTCATTCAAGTTTTCAAATTTATCTAGTTACCAGATAAGGGGCGGACCTCGATCGTTGAAGTGCAATTTATCAACCGCTACGTGGCTAGCAAGACAGATTACTATTTGCCATACACACCAACATAATCCGAACGATTTAAAGAGGTTTTAAGATATCGTTTGGTTAATCGTTCCAGATCTGTGTTTCTAGGAGGTATTGTTGCAAATCGTTTCTGATTTACGAGGACAAATTGAACTCTGCAGATGGGTTTGAAAAGTATACTATGCCGTTGTTATGTCATCCCGGACATATGCCAGGGGTGATGTTTCCTTCATCTCCCCAACATGGGTTTGCTTGCTTGTGTTTTGGGGATAATCCTCCGGCTGTCATTTAATCAGCACAGCCTCTATGTCGGAGTGCTTGAGAACAACCCCTCCCCCACTACTCACAGGGGAACAGTACGGAAATATGGAGCCGAAATCAGGGTGATCCAGACAAGTGACTTTACATGGTGAATGTATATAATTTAACACCCATGTGTTTTTTTGTGAGTAGGATATATATATATATATATATATATATATATATATATATATATATATATATATATATATATATATATATATATATATATATATATATGGGTCCTTCCATATAAAATAGACCAAATTCTTAAAAAGTTCCCATCTGACCACTTCAGATTTTATTAATTTTTTGTATATCATCGACCATATATATGATGAGGTCCGGAAAAACTTTTAGCTTTAACTACAAACCCTTTGTGGGGTCATATAATTTTGAGTGCCAGGGATGAAAGCTGTCTCACATCTCTTTCCAAATATTCAATGTTTTGGATAGGGCTAAAAGTAGTTAAAAGCTAAAAGTTGTCCCAGACTTCATCATATACATGGTAGTTGATATATACAAAATATTAGTACAAACTAAAGAGGTCAGGTGGAAATTTGTTTTATATTAATGACCTATATATATATATATATATATATATATATATATATATATATATATATATATATATATATATATATATATATATATATATATATATATATATTATAAAATTATCATCTATAGTATGCCAAAGCCACAATCAGGAGCCTCCCTCCCCCCCCAATGAGAATATAACCATAATTAAGAAAGTTATTGTTCGTTGTCTAGTTGGTTATTAGCCCTAATTAAGATTGTCACTTTGGTTATTAACCATAATTAAGATCCTCTCATAAGGCACTGACCAGTGATTTAGTAATTCGGGAGGGCTCCCCATTTATTGAAAATTAAAATAAATATGTTGGTTCATTGGCAGCAAGCTGCTTCAATATATCTACATATATTATTTCACATACAAAATGACCCTTAAATGACCAGCTTTGCTATTATTTAGTTATTATTACACAAGCTAATTTTCTGTTTTTATTTAATTATTATAATTACTTGTTTTCAGTTATATTTTATTGTTAGTTACATATCCTGCAACTATAATGGACAGTTAATCCACTGGATGCTGACGGAATTTGTTTTCCAAATTTATTTACAAGCAGGAAGTAGACATGACTTCATTTTTAAAGGAATTTAATTAAATATTTGGCAAATCTTAAATTCAAATCCAGTAAACTGCTTTGCCTGTTGCAGTAATTTAATAATGCTCGGTTGTGTAATTTTTATGGCAATCGGATTTTTGCCATCATTACATTATGTTTCCATGCATATCATGGATCATAGCATCTATGCCCCAGGTCTGTACACGGCGCTGCAGTGAGTTGTTTGTATGCGTTATGTTTCGACCAATTCGAATCAAATTACTTTCATATTTGACATGTCATGGTTATTAAAATAGTTATTGCCATGGAGCCGAGATGATGACTAAAAACAATATGGGTGTAGTTCTAAATGTCCCAAAACACCTCATGTGGCCATTTGGTCTCGGAAACAACGCTAATTTAATGAGACGATGCATGGGGCTCAAATAACTTTTATGTTTGGTTATTCTCATGATCTTTTAGGAGTTCCAAATGGAAGCATCACACGGAAAAATCAACCTTGAATACATTGCGGATAACGAAAAACGACGGAAGTGTGCTGTAAATCCGGGTTATGCATTATAATTTACTTCTGTTAACACACTACAGTACCTATAATTACCACCAAATATGTTTTACATCAAAAATTAGCATTTATTATATTAAGACTACTTAAGTTCCGTTCAGTTGGAAATGGTTGTGCCAAAAAGAAACAAATAAATATGAGGAAACCTGTACATATCCAAAATAGCGATTCTCACAAATTTAATAAACTACAATTCAATCATCTAATGTATCAGATAAAAATAAATTAGTGTAATAATCCTCATTTGCGAAATACTCGTTTCTCGCGTCCAAGGCTACAAAACTTCCTCACCACTTAATGATTTGTGAGGTCGCTTCTCTCCAGGGTGCAAGAGATATCCAGCTGTTCATAATTTAACACAGAAATAATCCAAAATCTCTTGATTGATGTTTTGAGCTGATCTCTGAATGTTCTGCTTCAGATAGTTTGACTTTTGGTGTGAAGGTTGCTTCTCAGCGTTTCGTCAGATTTTCATAGTTTGCTGAAGCTTCATGCCAAACATTTGGGTATGGAATAGCTGATAGCAAATGCTGGATTTGTTTGTTAATTTCTTCCAAACGGAAGCGGCACCCTCCCAGTGTACTGAGATCCACTGAGATTCAATGACATAGATTGTTTTTTAAATATTGCACTTCCTTTGGCGTTCGAATATAGCACAAAGTATCCGCCATTTCCAGTTCGTAATATAGAAGATGAACCCTTCCTAACCACAGCTTAGTAACCTTTGCTCTTGTTATGATATCTGCATTAAAACATTGCTGCCGCATCTGCACATGAATACGGCATCGAGTAATTCAATAACAAAGTCATTCATAAAAGCATACATTGGATATTTGGCACACATTGTGTATTTTATGAATGCAGTAACTGTGAATTGCGCATCCTCTTTGCCTAATTGGTCCCTAACAAATGGCACACTCAGCTCTGTATTTATGGAATGGCGAGGTATGCGACAGAATGTCCATCCTTTGTGATGATCAGTTACTATCTTTGCACATAACAGGGCTTTTCAGATCTGAATCGACTATCCCCATACCCTGGTTGCAGTAGTATCCAGTTAAACTCTAGATTTGCCGACACTTGATATGCATGCTCCTTATTACTATGAGTTGACAAAAGATCCATGCCATTGAAAGATTGTACACAAATATTACATATATGCGATGATAATATGTTCAATACTTCTAAGTAGTGTTGCTGTGGCATCGTATGAGTAAGGATGAACATAAACTGGCCCATTAAGTGAAACCGTTGCTGTCTGGCAAGCATTGCTGCAATCAAAGCTAGCATACATGTGTTCTTCATATCTTTCTTGATCTCCTTGTTTCTCATAGTTTATGGTATATACGTTCTCCTCAGCTTTCCTTGCAACTACAACCCCAATTTCTTTCGAGGTTTTGAGATGCATTTCAATGCCTTCAAGGGAAATACCCATTTGATCAATCCCTGTTGCACGAAGCTTTGACCTTATAACATTAGCCTTATATTGTGGAAATATATGTTTCTTTTGGGGAATTTTCATAAGATTACAGTTGTCTCATTTCTTATACATATTTGCATAACGTTAATTTTCAACATTGCTATCTAAATAATCCGGATAAGAATCACTAACTTTATTTTGTTCTGAAACAACCATATCAACCTCGTTTGAAGGTACCTGTGCAAATGTTCATATTGATGCTGTTTGACATTTTTGTCTTTGTCTATATATTCCACAAAGTTTTCTCAGTTTCCGTCAGGTTCCTGTTGAGCCACTCACCAGGTTCATGTAACGTATACTGGCATCTATCTTTGGCATTTGTGTTGAAGCACACACCAACTGTTACAACGTTGCAACGAACTTCATTATCCATCTTAACTCTCATTCTTCTTTGAATAATTTGGTTGTTATCAAATGATATTATGCTGTCACAACATGGTAATTATAGTGTGTCCAATGAGAGAGAGAGAGAGAGAGAGAGAGAGAGAGAGAGAGAGAGAGAGAGAGACAGAGAGAGAGAGAGAGAGAGAGAGAGTGTGTGTAGCCACGATTTGACTGTTTGGTATGTGCACCCGCAGATCATATGATATGTAAAGCCAATTTGCTACCAGTAATGGCATAACGTATGACATAAATGTATTGGTTGAAGTGCATAAGATGCACTTAGATTGAAAATGGATTCTACAATTTTAATTGTGTACATTTCCCAAACGGCAATGCCTGATCATTGGCGAGTTCTTGAGTGTGCTGTTCTTTTTCTCCTGCTGAAAGTTTGTACAGTCCCCGAAGGAAATATATCAGCACTTAGTTAGTTGCTTTTATTGTATCATACGAGTCAATTATTTGCAATGCATCACCTGATTTATCCCTGGCAGCTAACACAGCTCTAGATTTGATGCATTCACATTGATCCAGTCCCAAGGCATACGTTAACTTCGCTTTCTGATGTTCATTTAAATGCTCCATTTTAATCTCACCAAGGTCTATCACAACAGTGTCTGTTTGAATTTAATAATGTGTGGTCTTTGGCTTTGTAGCTGTCTCTTGCTTTGGTTTTTTTTAAGCTTGTGAATAATTATTGTTATGGTCACGGCTTCTTTTATTTGGAAGCTTTACAATTCTGGGTACAGTTCACGAACATTTTCTAAACAAGTTTTTATCATCTTCCCAGACAGCTGTACCAATTTATCTTGTATGCCTACATTCACTTGACGACTTGATAAAGAACAGTCATCGGGACAGTTCCATTCAGAATCCGGATGGCTGCTAACCCAACAGGCTTTGAAGAGCATGATGAAAAATGTCAATTCTGCAATTAATAAATACACAGGCTATGTCAAATTAATTAATTGTTGTTCAGTTCATTCTCAACTATCTCACTGGACAACTGCCGTTTCCAACCATTTTACTTTTATTTTATTGCTAATAAAGAATGAAAACCGGGTAATATTGGCCAATACTACTGTTCATCACTATTTATCTTGTGTAATTGATTAATAGAACATGAGTTTGGAAGTTTACCTATCACTTCCAACTTAGGTGATAAGTGTGCAACAGATTGTTTTGCTATCGACAAATTCTTGTAATCTGAGTAGTCGATATGCCCAGTTTCGGCACTTCGTTTTAAGGGCGCCAACGGGGTAGTCTCGTTCTAACTTAAGCTATTCATTTTGACAACATAGGATCCAAATATCAGAAAAAAAATTAATAGTAAAAGACATATTAATGTACCTAAATGTTCAGGGTATAAAATCGCGAGATGATATATGCCACAGCAAGGAGACTTCATGTCAATAATACAACGCATTCGGTCATCACAGAGCCCACATTTCGTTGGTAGCTGGAACATACCATATTTTTATTCATTCACTTGCTCTCGTTTTGACTCTATTAATCAAACAGTAACTCCGCTACCTTGACAAATCACAGAACCTGCTGCAAATGTGTATGGTGAAGTTCGTCTAACTTTGTCAATAGATGGCCAAGTTTATCCGATATCAAAACTATTATGTATAAACCCTGTCTAATAATCTTTATTGGATTAGGTCACGGTGATGGCATGATGGAAAAGGTTGTCATGGGTGAGTGATTGCTAATGGGTTCATATGACCGAAGGAGGTGTGCGGTTATGAGAGACGAACTCGTTTAGTACTAACTACAACTTGTG
>JAODUP010000980.1:130000-182500 GCA_025642065.1 Paralvinella palmiformis | reverse complement strand
TACATAGAGATCTTGTTACACTGTGTTCCCCTTACATAGAGATCGTGTTACACTGTGTTCCCCTTACATAGAGATCTTGTTACACTGTGTTCCTTTTACACAGAGATCTTGTTACACTGTGTTCCCCTTACATAGAGATCTTGTTACACTGTGTTCCCCTTACATAGAGATCGTGTTACACTGTGTTCCCCTTACATAGAGATCTTGTTACACTGTGTTCCCCTTACATAGAGATCTTGTTACACTGTGTTCCCCTTACATAGAGATCTTGTTACACTGTGTTCCCCTTACATAGAGATATTGTTACACGTTGTTCCTCTTACACAGATACATTGTTACACGTTGTTCCTCTTACACAGATACCTTGTTACACGGTGTGCCTCTTACACATAGATCCTGTTACACTGTATTCCTTTTACACAGAGATCCTGTTACACTGTATTCCTTTTACACAGAGATCTTGTTACACTGTATTCCTTTTACACAGGGATCCTGTTACACTGTATTCCTTTTACACAGAGATCCTGTTACAATGTATTCCTTTTACACAGAGATCCTGTTACACTGTATTCCTTTTACACAGAGATCTTGTTACACTGTATTCCTTTTACACAGAGATCCTGTTACACTGTATTCCTTTTACACAGAGATCCTGTTACACTGTATTCCTTTTACACAGAGATCCTGTTACAATGTATTCCTTTTACACAGAGATCCTGTTACACTGTATTCCTTTTACACAGAGATCCTGTTACACTGTATTCCTTTTACACAGATATCCTGTTACACTGAATTCCTTTTACACAGATATCCTGTTACACTGTATTCCTTTTACACAGATATCCTGTTACACTGTATTCCTTTTACACAGAGATCCTGTTACACGGTGTTCATTTTACACAATATTGTCGTCGTATCCTATTCTTACTACAAATTATTCCCTTTTCATAGAGTTCCTTTTGTGGTGTTTCCGCTAAAGTGTTCCCGTTACGGTGTTCCCCATCTTACTAGATACCAATTATTTTTCTAGACATCTGTGTTATTCTAGACATCTGTGTTATTCTAGACATCTGTGTTATTCTAGACATCTGTTTTATTCTAGACATCTGTGTTATTCTCGACACTGTCTTGAAATAATAATATTTACCAATCTTTAGAACGTTGTAATACTGACCTGTCCCTAGACAACAGACGTCTAACACTATTATACTGACCTATCCCTAGACAACAGACATCTAGCATTGTTATACTGACATGTCCTTAGACAATAGACATCTAACATTTTTATAATGACAAGTCTTTAGACAGTAGACGTCAAACATTGTCATACTGACCAGTCTTTAGACAGTAGACGTCAAACATTGTCATACTGACCAGTCTTTAGACAGTAGAAGTCAAACATTGTCATACTGACCAGTCTTTAGACAGTAGACGTCAAACATTGTTATACTGACCAGTCTTTAGACAGTAGACGTCAAATATTGTAATACTTACCAGTCTTTAGATAGTAGACGTCAAACATTGTAATACTGACCAGTCTTTAGACAGTAGACGTCAAACATTGTTATACTGACCTTTCTCTAGACAGTAGACGTCAAACATTGTTATACTGACCAGTCTTTAGACAGTAGACGTCAAACATTATTATACTGACCAGTCTTTAGACAGTAGACGTCAAACATTGTCATACTGACCAGTCTTTAGACAGTAGACGTCAAACATTGTTATACTGACCGGTCTCTAGACAGTAGACGTCAAACATTGTTATACTGACCAGTCTTTAGACAGTAGACGTCAAACATTGTTATACTGACCAGTCTTTAGACAGTAGACGTCAAACATTGTCATACTGACCAGTCTTTAGACAGTAGACGTCAAACATTGTTATACTGACCAGTCTTTAGACAGTAGACGTCAAACATTGTTACATTGACCACTCTTTAGACAGTAGACATCAAACATTGTTATACTGACCAGTCTTTAGACAGTAGACGTCAAACATTGTTATACTGACCAGTCTTTAGACAGTAGACGTCAAACATTGTTATACTGACCAGTCTTTAGAGAGTAGACGTCAAACTTTGTTATACTGACCAGTCTTTAGACAGTAGACGTCAAACATTGTTATACTGACCAGTCTTTAGACAGTAGATGTCAAACATTGTTATACTGAACTGCCGACGAACAAAATGCACATAAATACGTTATACTGAAGCGTCAATTGACAGTCGAATTAAACAGGGTTATACTGATATGCGTCCGGATAGCGACACTTAACAGTGTTATACTAACCCGCCTACAAACCGTTAGACACCAAGTGGTGGTATGCTGACCCGTCTACATACGATAGACGTGTTTTAGCACGAGTCTGTCCTGTCTATAGACAATTATTTACAGTACAAAACCTGAGACATGTCTAGTCACAGTAACCTTTAATCCGACGGAAATAATCTGTTTAATAGGAACTTTATAGTGTATGTGTGTGTGTGTGTCTGTCTGTCTGTCTGTCTGTCTGTCTCTCTCTCTCTCTCTTGTGTGTGTGTGTGTTGGGGCTTCACGCTAATGTTGACGTGCGTGTATCCAGGTACAGCCTTTACGGTATTAGGCCAATTAATAACATACCAAGTGAGGTATTATAATTAATATACCAGTAATATTTATGTTGCTAATTAACCTATAATTGGCGCTAATTCAAAGCTCAATATCCCCCTTTGTTAACAAACTATTATTCAATAATATTCCTATATATAACAACAACAACAATAACATCAACGATATGTAAAAAAGTGCTACACCGCAAATATTTTATAACACATTTTTTATATTAAGGGGCCGTCTCAAAATATATGCGGCAGCTAATATACCCCGGAGTTGGAAATTTCTACTCATGTCACTTGTGACACACGGATAGGTCAAGAGACGAAGTAAACTGTTAGGATGACACTTATTTATCGTCGGGATCACCTATCTACACCATCTGTCATAAAAAAAGGATGTGGCTATGTATGTCGGGTATTGTCATTTATCATTATATATATATATATATATATATATATATATATATATATATATTAAGGCTTTATTACAGAACTTTTCTCCATGTCCGGTTTTGGACCCTTCAACGATGTATTCGATGCATTTGTCTAGTGAGCACTGTGCCATTATTAGAACGTTGACGGGGTACTTAAGAACGATACTGACAGTTGATTCACCTTTCAATCAATCCCAATAACAACACAAACAAGTTGCACACGTTATGAGCCGAGGCGTCTATTATCTGTTGTGACCTTGTATTTATAAGTTCGGATATTAATTAAATATTCGACATTAGATAGGACCTCCGGAGTTAGACACCTCTTCTGAGGGTCAGGATGGCGGGGGAGGACCTGGCTGTGAGTGGATGGCAGGTGGAGGGTGGGTGGTGCTAGTGGGTGGACATTCCTGCCGTGTTTATCTATCTATGGGGCCAATTACTATGGCGCGAGTTGACGCGTTCGGATGACAATAGAACGAGAGAGAGAGAGAGCCTTGAATTAAAACATTTCTGTCGTAGTTCGTACATGTTTGTATTGATACTAATACAAATAATACAACTACGTGTTATTGAATGGTAATGTAAGTCTTGGTATAATCTATCATGTTAAAGTAATTATTTTAATTATGATGGTTGGGGGGGGGGATGGTGACGGTCATTTGCCAAAAAGGTCACTGCCCAGTCGGCCATTCGCGTAAATGTCGATGATGTGAAGGTCATTTGTGGTTCATTTAGACATAAACTATATGAAAAACCTACCCCCCTCTATCTTACAAATATAAGTTTTGTTCATCTTCAGTCACAGCGCGTTTCAGTTTCCCGTCGATTGTACATTTAAGGATAAATAATGGCTGAACATTGCGTGAATCACGACGTATTTGCTTTCCGGATCTCACAAAACACACAACAAACCCCGGAGTGTGCAATCCTATTATATAGAAATATCGGTTTTGGACCGGAGAAACGCCACTTCTGGAAAACAGAAACATCAATTCGGGAAAGCTCAAAATAAATCCTGCAAAAAAGCGAGCATCCATTCCTGAAAACGCAAACATCAATTCTGGATAACGTAGACACCAATTTTAAAAAGACAAACCTCAATTCTGGATAACGTAAACACCAATCTTGAAATAAACATTCGGCCTCGTATTACCCCAAAATAGGTGCGTATAATAATGACTTATTCTAACAACTGCCACGGGCCAATTCTACGGCTTTTAGGGCGAAGCTGCATTCATACAACAGGAAGATTATTTTTTTTTGAATACTAGAAAGTAAACTAGGAAATATTTCCTAAAGTTTCTATCATTTTTATTATTTTCATTTTGGTATTGACTTGTCAGGGATGTCCTTCTAGTGATCGACCGCTTGGGAGCGCCACTAAATTATTTCAGGAAGCAAATTAATGAAGAAGTAAAGGCCAGCCAGGATCGATTATAGAAAAATATCCGGGGGGGGGGGGAGTTGAAGTACATTACGCCGTTGACAAGGTTCTCTAATTGAATACCAGATGTCTTTGTTTCAATACATATATTAGACGTCAACTTGATGTATTGATTTTTAGCCCATTTCGATAAACGAACATTTACACAGTTGGCCGGCACCATACTAGCTTCTCCTCTCTCTCTCTATCTTCTCTCTCTCTAAACACACACTCGCGCACGCACGTACGCACACACACACAAACACACACACAAACACACACAAAGAGAGAGAGAGAGAGAGAGAGAGAGAGAGAGAGAGATTGTTCACTGTAGGACGATACATGGATGGGCCAATATGACATTGGCATTGTCATAAGCCATTGTCAACGAGGCATCAGACATACCACTGATGTACCAGTTACCTGTTGCTGATAAAGGTATTTGATGATTGGAAAAAGATGTATCGCTGATTCATCTTACGTAATACGAACACATTTATTATTGTTCGGGATAAGCAGTTAATCAAAACCTTAAATTTTCCTGTTAATAGTCGACTCCCGGATAATCCGTAATTTGGAATTGAGAATGGGATACAAGCCAATGAAAGGCTAATTCGACATTTATTGTAAGGTGGTACTTTCTCTTGTGACCACCATAATATGCTTCTCTCTCTCTCTCTCTCTCTCTCTCTCTCTCTCTCTGGGGGCGCCTCCGTGGTCTAGCGGTAGCGTGTTGGACTACAGATCACTACCACCCGTGTTCGAATCTCGGCGTGGGCATATCTGAAGGTTGTTTCGTCTTTGACTACGCCTCATTACCTTTAGAGGTCGCTCGGCCCATTTAGCCTACCTTGTGCACAAAAGTGGCCGTAAAACATCAATCATCATCATCATCTCTCGCTCTCTCTCTCTTTCGCTCTCTCTCTCTCCATATATTGATGGTATTCTATCTCGAGGTTTTTTGCCAGTTATTTACAAGCCAACCAGAGTGACCCACACGTCGGCTACCCTGATTGATAATATCCATTATAATCTGACCTGCAAAGACACACTATCAGGAATTATCTTAACTGATGTGGCGCATCACTTCGGTACATTCTATATTGTAAATGATTCAAACAGAAATACCGATAAACCTACATTCATTACTAAACAGAAATTTACTGAAACCAACATGACAAAATTTAAACAATTGCTATGTGATAGGGATTTTTCTGAAATAATAAATTATGATTGTCCTAACTCCGCTTATGACAAATTCATGTCAATCTATAAAACTATATTCAACGAAACATTTCCTTTGCTTAAAACACGGTTCAATAAGAAATACAGGAAACGTGACCCATGGGTCTCAACCGGATTCGACATGAGCCGAAATTGTGTCATATCGATATGATAACCATCTCTAGATAAGATCCAGTACTCAACTGGGCCGAACTTCCCAATTGCTAGCTCGGTCCCGGTATCTGCCGCAGAGTGGCGCTGCTCGATGAAACATCCCCGTGAACTATCATTAAGTGTCCTCGTTATAAACAAATCCGCTGAGTGGCGCTGCAACACAACCAGGTCATTCCTAAAATCCCGTTTTTTTAAGAAGATAGAATTACAACAAAATTAAATTTGATCCAGTTTGATGTATTTCGTGAGTTAGTCTCGGACACAGCGTAATTTACATAATTCTGTTAAATTGTTGTTACTAATTAACGATTCTAAATTATTGAATTATATTTGGACTTCGCTTTAAAGATTATCTTCAGGACATCGACACACAATTGATTTGACTTAATTTTGGTTATGTAATTTTGTGGTATTTAATTCTATATATACGTCTAACAAGTTTTATTATCTGGCACTTATTTCTATTATTCTGTCTAAAACGTTTATTCTGAACATTGTATTTATCGATATTTAAATGTGCTATTGGCCTTTGGTGTCAACACTTATAGTAACACTTATAATAACACGTGTCAACACTTATAATTATTATAACAAATAATCGACCATTTTAAGCCAATCAAGACAATGAGTAGCAAAACATATCTGGGTAAGAGCTAATTCAAATTAATAATTAATAATTTAGCGGTGAGGGGAAATTAAATTTGTTTTAAATTTTAATATCTAGATGTTTAGTTTAGGTGTATTTTAAAATCTTCTGTACTATAACCTAGTTATCTAGCGTTTCGCTGATTTTCGGCGTGCATTGTACTCGGCTAAGATGCCACGTGATAGTATTGTGCGCGTGACATCACACTCTACTATCGGGCTTCCCACTTCCGCTGACAACACGCTACGCTACTCTCTTCAAAACTTCTAGCCTACTTCTATGTTATACTTCAGCATTATATTACGCTTAGGGCTTGATTTTTATGTCAGCTCGTGTCAGAAGTACACGGCTAGATTAATAAAAATGGCCGCCAATTAATTGACAACAGCCGCTGGCCTTTTACTTACATCGATTCATAAGCTAGAGTGGCGCAGCGTGGTGAACGGCCAAGGAACTAGTGAAGATTAAACTTCTGCAATTCAATTTAAAAGACCCCAATGTAACCGATTTTTTTCTATATAGCGGTAATATATTTATTAATTGAAAACACCAACGCTTTTTTGCGATACGACTTTTTGGCTCAAACCATTGATCTGAAAGAAAACTAGACTAAGCACTCAGCGCTGACTTCCGGTAGTGACAAAAAGTTACGTTAAAGCGGCTGCGCTTCGAGGTTTGAACCTAAGAATACGGACATTTATTCTGATGTGTGCAATATAATTTTGTGTGTGCAGACAATCTGTATTATTCCTGTCCTATTATATGCCATGATATATGTAAATGTCGTTTTATGTAAGTCCGTAGATCTACTTTAGTTGGGGTCAAACGCCAGAGACAGAAGGGGGTTGTCGAATAGGCTAAATATAATAATAGTTAAGCTTAATTTCCCGCCAAAAAAACAAATGTGTTCCTTATACTTGCCGATGAAAAGATATTCCTTTTGTATTACTTTTACTCCCACGGTTTATGCAACCAACGACACAACAATAATTCACCATGATTATAAACTGGATTTTGCAGTCTGTGTTCCTTTTTGCCCCGACTGGAAGTTAGGACCTGTTTGCCATCAAATAGTCGGCCGTGTTCTGTCTAGTTTTCTTTCAGGTCAATGGCTCAAACCATAATCTCGACAAATAGGCTCCCACCAGGATATCGTCCAATCAACGCATGCGCACATAGGCTTGACCTACCGGATCCAGGATATTTTGGGTGGGGTGGGGCCCTAAACAAGGCTGAAGCCGTTATGGGAGTCACGAAGTGCCGAGAAGCTTGTGGAAAGAAAATTGAAAATCAGATAATACTTAGATGTCTTCTGAAGCACTAGAAAATCTCTATTTTTCAAGTATATACTCTGTATAAATACTGGGAACAGTAGACCTTCCTGTGGATATGATGATTGGTGTTTTACGGCCACTTTTGTGCACGTAGTAGGCTAAATGGGCCGAGCGACCTGTGGGTAGTGATCTGTGGTCCAACGCGCTACCGCTAGACCACGGAGGTGCCCCCTTCCTGTGAGAGAAAGACCGATGGTATGAGACTTGTAAATATACATCAGTTAGTCGAAAAGGCTGACCTTGAACAAACGTCTAGGCTGTTGTTTAATGAAACTATCTGCACACTTTTGGAAATCGATGTGTTTAGATCAAATGGCTTTTGATTAGCATCAACACAGAGAAACTATGCTCTACTGCTGCAGATGTGGCAGGCAGAGTACATCGTAATCCCAGTACAATTCTAATGTTCGGAAAGGAAACTAGATCTGCAGATGCTAAGGATTTCATCAAAATATCAGATGAATCGACCCTGTAAGACTGCCTGGACCACATATTGAACCATCTGGATAGCTCGTTATTTAATGACCTCGGAGTTGGCAGGTCGTCATGCCATGATTCAAAAGACTCAGCAAAACACTCACTGGCCGACAATTGTCTGCAAAGAAACGGTTCTGCAACTGCAGTAAGATATTTAAAAAAAGTGCCAATTGATCTCCCGAATAACAGAATAGGTGTGTCAGCAGGTGAATTCGACCTATTACACTGAAGCCTTGGAATCATTGGCATTCCCTCTTCAGTACCTATATATAGCCGCTGCTTTGCTTCGTCGTACCATCTCTGGAATTTCCTCACCAGTGTCAACCCTCAAACATTGAAACTCTCATCCGATGTTGTCAAACATCGTGTATGACTCAAAGTCGTCAATATCTCTTCTTTGTAGTGTAGCTACCAAACCTTTCAAATAATCCAAACTATTCTTCAATACTTTGAAGCCAACAATAACTCCAAAACTCTGCAGAGTACTTTACAAATCATGATCCGTAGTCGTGGTGTCGCTATCCCAATTCCAACGACTTTCATTCACCTCTGGATAAATATGTGGATTAACCATGGCACCAAGGCAAGTGATCTCGTGTTCATAAAGCTCACCAAATGTTTCCAAACAAGAATGTCTTTCAACCTAGTGTCTTTAAGTTTCTCATGTCGAGCACTGGGGGTAGTATTGTTTAAATGCAAGCTCCAGGAATTTGTTGCCTCTTGGAATTGTAAAAAATTGTACTTACTAATTTATTATTTAAGAGAAAAATCACAATTATACTTCATTTTATTTTAAGTAACTTAGTATAAAATGAAGTATAATTGTGATTTGTCTGTTAAATAATAATCCTATCAGACAGATATTATATAATAATCCTATCAGACAGATATTATATAATAATCCTATCAGACAGATATTATATAATAATCCTATCAGACAGATATTATATAATAATCCTATCAGACAGATATTATATAATAATCCTATCAGACAGATATTATATAATAATCCTATCAGACAGATATTATATAATAATCCTATCAGACAGATATTATATAATAATCCTATCAGACAGATATTATATAATAATCCTATCAGACAGATATTATATAATAATCCTATCAGACAGATATTATATAATAATCCTATCAGACAGATATTATATAATAATCCTATCAGACAGATATTATATAATAATCCTATCAGACAGATATTATATAATAATCCTATCAGACAGATATTATATAATAATCCTATCAGACAGATATTATATAATAATCCTATCAGACAGATATTATATAATAATCCTATCAGACAGATATTATATAATAATCCTATCAGACAGATATTATATAATAATCCTATCAGACAGATATTATATAATAATCCTATCAGACAGATATTATATAATAATCCTATCAGACAGATATTATATAATAATCCTATCAGACAGATATTATATAATAATCCTATCAGACAGATATTATATAATAATCCTATCAGACAGATATTATATAATAATCCTATCAGACAGATATTATATAATACTCAATGTGTTGTTATTTGAGAATGACAAATACCCAGTATTACTAGTAGTTATTATGTCGCCAAAAGATATATTGCATTTAAAGATGGAGGATCTCTACTAGAGGTGGGGGGCCCTGACCCCTGACCCTTCTCCCCCCCCCCGTAGGCCCGCCACTGCGTGGCTCGTTTACAATAAATCTTAAAGTTTTCACTGGATTTAACGAGCAGCCGAAAATTAACAGAAATATTGCCTGACCGACAATATTCGGACAAACCTTTGACATCCCGCCATGATTGGGTGTATCAATAACAGTCTACACAAGCTTTAAAAACAAAACAAATGAAACGTTTATTTTTATGTGTATAATTTAAGCTCTCGCGTAATCAATCTTAATATGATGTTGGAATTAAGAAGAAGAAAGATAAGGAATTTTCAGTTATTATAAAATCTCAGCTGAGACGGTGTCACGTGGACAGGCAGCTGAGATGGTGTCATGTGGACAGGGAGCTGAGATGGTGTCATGTGGACAGTCAGCTGAGATGGTGTCACGTGGACAGGGAGCTGGGATGGTGTCAATTTATAACCAAACAGAACGGACGGTTTATAACCAAACAGAACGGACAATTTATAACCAAACAGAATGGACAATTTATAACCAAACAGAATGGACAATTTATAACCAAACAGAATGGACAATTTATAACCAAACAGAATGGACAATTTATAACCAAACAGAATGGACAATTTATAACCAAACAGAATGGACGGTTTATAACCAAACAGAATGGACAATTTATAACCAAACAGAACGGTCAATTTATAACCAAACAGAATGGACAATTTATAACCAAACAGAACGGACGTTTTATAACCAAACAGAATGGACAATTTATAACCAAACAGAACGGACAATTTATAACCAAACAGAATGGACAATTTATAACCAAACAGAACGGACGGTTTATAACCAAACAGAATGGACAATTTATAACCAAACAGAATGGACAATTTATAACCAAACAGAATGGACAATTTATAACCAAACAGAACGGACGGTTTATAACCAAACAGAATGGACAGTTTATAACCAAACAGAACGGACGGTTTATAACCAAACAGAATGGACAATTTATAACCAAACAGAATGGACAATTTATAACCAAACAGAATGGACAATTTATAACCAAACAGAACGGACGGTTTATAACCAAACAGAATGGACAGTTTATAACCAAACAGAACGGACGGTTTATAACCAAACAGAATGGACAATTTATAACCAAACAGAATGGACAATTTATAACCAAACAGAATGGACAATTTATAACCAAACAGAACGGACGGTTTATAACCAAACAGAACGGACGGTTTATAACCAAACAGAATGGACAATTTATAACCAAACAGAATGGACAATTTATAACCAAACAGAACGGACAATTTATAACCAAACAGAATGGACAATTTATAACCAAACAGAACGGACGGTTTATAACCAAACAAAATGGACAATTTATAACCAAACAAAATGGAATGAACAATTTATAATGAAACAGGCTGACTTCATGCTATTTCCGTTGACTGGCATTTTAATGGTTTGAGACAGTTCATCGTGGTATTCGAAATATATAAACAAAATTGTGGATTTTGGGCAGACCTTTTCATTCGATTTAAAAGAGATTTTGGTTAAAACACGCACACAAACGCATGCACAAACCACCAATCGAATGCGGACACGACGCGCTCGCACTGTTTACTACGTTGACCTATCAAATAAGCCAACATAGTTAGGTTTAGTTCAGTTTATAACCCTTTGAAGAAACAATGTCGAAGAGTTTCGCTCAATTATCACAACCTCCAAATGATAACTACCAGACCACGTGACGCCGTCTGACGTCACTGAAACGTGACATCACTGTGGTCTGTTTAATATCAGCGATCTTTTAGTGTAAACTCTCTCTCTCTCTCTCTCTCTCTCTCTCTGTGTGCGTGTGTGTGTGTGTGTGTGTTAGTGGTGCGTGATGATGAACTGGACGTTTCGCCAGGGACTGAATCCTGATAGGTTAACTTTCATGCTCAACGTATAATGCCTCACTAATATCTTGTAAGGTATGGGTCAATTTCCGCGTGCCTGTGTATGTGTGACTGTATACGTATCTGTTTCCAACGATACATTTTCTCGTTGTCATAAACAAATTTCAAAATGAGGCCAGCCGATGTCACATTACCAACAGTATTCCATAAATTGTCAATTTATCATCTTCAATTATTACATTATATATTCTACAGACGAACTCATTATCCAGCATATTGACAGTCAATAAGCAAACGAGCCTCGTTCTGAATATGACCTACAGCTGACATCACTGGGCCACACAAGACATTTATACTCGGGACTTGTAATTTGTTTTATATATTTGCATGATTTGAAGAACTAGAATGGTCGATATGGCATCAATTTATAATAGAACCAGTGAAATGTTTATACGTCCACAAAATATGACAGACAGGATGTCACAAAATGTCAGAGATCATTATTTCAGTGTGAGCCCATCGGGTTATTAATGTCGATGATAGCCTAACGAAATTAATTTTTTTAATGGTAAAGTGCTTAGGTTATTTAAAAAAATGTGATTTATGAGGCAAATAACTAGAACTCTGTAATTTATATGTTGGAAGGGTTATTGAACACGCCCGGAATAGTGTACGCTTTTTGTTTGTTTATTTGTTTGTGTGTGTGTACAGTTGTCTGTGTGCATGTGTATGTAAAATTGTATACGAGTCCAAATGTTTGCATTTGATGGCCTGTATGTAAAACGTTGTTTGTGGAGATTTGCTTAGGTACGCATGTCTATTTTCGGATGCAGGTGAGTGCATGCAATCCTTGCAAGTGCATGGAAGTAATGGAGTGTAAACCGATTTATCAAGCAAAAAATATAATGTGTTACTGCTTGACGGCCACTTTTGTGCACAAAGTAGGCTAAATGGGCCGAGAGACCTGCAACGGTAATGAGGCGAAGTGATAGATGAAACAGCTTTCTGGTATAGCCCGGCCGGGGTTTGAACCCTGTGCTATAAATGTGGCCCACCGCGCTACCAGTTAGGCCACGAAGGCACCCAGATTTATCAAGTATTCTATATGGTAAATCAATCACAGTGGATGTCGGATGTAGATAATGTCTGGATCTTTGACCAAAGATTGCAAAGAACTCTGGACGTGGCTTAATAATAATGATGTTACGTGGATGTGTGACATTCATTCATTCGTCCATTCATCCATTGGCTTGCCCATTCAATCACTGAGTCAGTCCGTAAGTCAGTCAGTCAATCAGTCAGTCAGTCAGTCAGTCAGTCCTTCAATCAGTAAGTTATCTAGTCAATCAATCAGGCAGTCAGTCAGGCAGTTAGTTAGTCAGTCAGTCTATCATTCTTACTGTCGATCAATCAATCAGTCAGTCATTCAGTCAACCATTTAATCAGTCAATCATTCAGTCAATCAGTCAGTTATTCAGCCAGTCAGTCAGTCAGTCAGTCAGTTTAGTTAGTTAGTCAGCCAGTCGATCAGTCAGTCACTTCTGTAATTGTTATGTCCGTCAATCAATTAGCTAATCATTCAGTCATTCGAGCAGTCATTCAGTCAACTAGCTACTGAGTCAGTCAGTCAATCAATCAGTCAATCAATCAATCAATCAATCAATCAATCAATTAATGGTCCATTTATTCAGTCAGTTAGCCACCGAGTCAGTCAGTCAATCATTCAATCAGTTAGTCATGACTTTATCCTATTTATTTATTTTCTATTTAGCTTAAGTTGATTAGCCAAACTATCTGTCTGTCTGTCCGTCTGCTCGTTTGTACGTTTGTATGTCCGTCCGGCTGCCTATTAGTTAATTAGATTTGTTTGGATAATAATATTTCTATTTGATGAATCTTCAAATGATCAACATCTAAGATAGTTGTTTTTGGTTCAGATTAATTTGGAACTATCGCAGTTTTTTCTGATCCACCTCAACACACCTAGGCGCGTATTTCAAACTAGGTTGATCCATATAAATGTATATAAGTTGTCCGCACATCAGCTACGACTAGCTAACTACAGTGCGGCCAATTAACCTGCATTATCGCCCATGGTAACTTATCATGATGTTAATTAGTACAAACACCGAGAGAAAGGGGTGAGTTTATTGGGAATAGTCTTTAATCAATTTCGGCTTCAATCTATTATTAATAAAAACTGAAAACACACACACCACACACACACACACACACACAGAGAGAGAGAGAGAGGGGGGGAGAGATAGAGAGGGCTGTTCATTGTCCGTGATATAATATGTGTCTTGTCAATTGCTGACATCTGTTGAATCTACAGCCATTTATCAACGTGTGGGATTGTAGCTAAAACTGTGTCGATCCCCTTTCCCAACAATACCATAAAAACACCGAAACACTAAACACAGAAATATCCCGCACCCAAGTAGCTGACTGGCTTCGCGAGTGCTGAGGGGGAATACCCAAATGTCTTAATGCGGATTCCCCCGTTGACCTAATTAGGAAATGCGGCTATCGCGGGAGCGAGACTAGCCAGTCATCGAGCGTTCTGGACTATCCTCGGGCCGTGTAAGGGATTAGCATGGAGTATGGCAGAGTATCCCGGGGGGGGGCGGTGTGAAAGATTACCAACAACTGATGTTAATAGAATTCCGCCGCTATCAGTAGCCATGATAGAAAACACCTGATCACGTGACCTTCACTCGGGCACCTGATGTCTATGTTCGGCGTACGGCCAGCCAATTGTGATCTCATCCCTCATGACAATTGCTGTATAACTGTTATATTTGGCCTGAGCTCGGCCCGTTACTCTCCCTCGTGCCGACTGATGGCTAGATATCGCTCGCTCTGGCCTTGTCGCGATAACACGAAACTCTCCCGGGACGAATAATAAATAGGCCGATCGCAGCCGCGGCCGTCGTGTGTACGGTGCGAATCGGTTACGTTTTGAATTGCGACCGGTTCGTCTTTGGGCGCTCATAATGGAAGTGGTCTAACTATGCGACTTAGCATAAGGGGGAGAGGTTTTAAGGGTGGTGTATAGCAAGGAGTATAACTTGGGTCGTGTGGTGGGATTATAATATGGCGGTGTGTGATAATGGGGCATAACAGGATATATATATATATATATATATATATATATATATATATATATAGTATAACAGGGTAGTGTGAGAAAGAAATATAACAGGATGGTGTGATAATGGAGCATAACAGGGAGTTGATACCATAATGGAGTGTAATATAATGTCCACGATAATGGCATATAATTGGCTGTTAGTGGGCCAAGCACACAAATAATGGACATAATGGAGTTGTTATAATGGGGTAGCTGCAAATGTTTGAACTGAAAAGCAGACTACGTAAGCTCAGATAATGAACTACTACATAAACATACAAAGAACTATTATAAAATGTTTGTTAACTGATATAATAATAATAATAATAATAATAATAATAATAATAATAATAATAATAATAACAACAACAACAACAATAATAACAGCTACAATACTAATATTAACCTTCTTGTCAGATTCGTCTTTTATTAAGGCCAGACTAATATCGTAGATCACACACACACACACACACACACACACAGAGAGGGCGATATTCAAAGCACGTTTCGCCTCTCTACACACAGACTGACAGACAAATGTCCCGAATTATTGACCAGTAACTAGTAAGTTCTGATGACCCCGTGATGACCTTACTAAGTGACATTAACATACCATATACCCGGATGTACATTACTAGATAATAAACAACCGGAAGTTAGAACATTAGTTGTCATGGGAACTGGAGACGCCTTTTCGTCGCCGGACGAAATATACAATATGGCGACTAACCACGTGATGATAGTCGTAAAATTTCCATCGGTAGTTTGACGGACTGACAGACAGACAGACAGACATACGAGAAGACGGACGTGCAGAAAAAATAAATCGTCACACACACACACACACACACGCGCGAACGCACGAACGCACAGGCGCGCGCACATATACACCCTTCCCACCCTTCAAAAGACGACTAAAAACGACCGGATTAGACAGATGGCCCGATTACACAGTTCCTCAGTTCCCAGTGACTAGTATATTAGGAAACTGTAATCGTCATTATAAACGTCAAATATAGCATCAACTCTCTTACACAATGAGCAGGTCATTTATGACACAATGAGCAGGTCATTTATGACACAATGAGCAGTCATTTATGACACAATGAGCAGGTCATTTATGACACAATGAGCAGGTCATTTATGACACAATGAGCAGTCATTTATGACACAATGAGCAGGTCATTTATGACACAATGAGCAGGTCATTTATGACACAATGAGCAGGTCATTTATGACACAATGAGCAGTCATTTAGCAATGAGCAGTCATTTATGACACAATGAGCAGGTCATTTATGACACAATGAGCAGGTCATTTATGACACAATGAGCAGGTCATTTATGACACAATGAGCACGTCATTTATGACACAATGAGCAGGTCATTTATGACACAATGAGCAGGTCATTTATGACACAATGAGCAGGTCATTTATGACACAATGAGCAGGTCATTTATGACACAATGAGCAGGTCATTTATGACACAATGAGCAGGTCATTTATGACACAATGAGCAGGTCATTTATGACACAATGAGCAGGTCATTTATGACACATTGTCTGGTGATTTATGCGTTGTTTATTTGTATAAGATCTGGTAGACATGAAATGTGTTCTTCGATCGTTTGTTTTGAAATGTTGCTACTGCGGCGAATTGAAAGATGAAACATTCCCCAGACATAGCCAGGCCGGGGTCGCGTATGAGACAATTATTCGATTGATGTTGACCGCGGAAGATCATCTTCGGTTCATCTACTATAAACATACAAACATACATAACATACATATATAATATACATATATAACATACATATATAACATACATAAAATGCATGCATTACATACATAACGTACACAACATACATACAGAACATATTTACATAACATACATACATAACATACGTGCGTTACATACATAACACATATACATAACATACATATATAACATACATACATAACATACATAAAATACATGTATTACATACATAACGTACACAACATACATACATAACATATTTACATAACATACATACATAACATACGTGCGTTACATACATAACACATATACATAACATACATATATAACATACATACATAACATACATAAAATACATGTATTACATACATAACGTACACAACATACATACAGAACATATTTACATAACATACATACATAACATACGTGCGTTACATACATAACACATATGCATAACATACATATATAACATACATGCATAACATACATAAAATACATGTATTACATACATAACGTACACAACATACATACAGAACATATTTACATAACATACATACATAACATACGTGCGTTACATACATAACACATATACATAACATACATATATAACACACATACATAACATACATAAAATACATGTATTACATACATAACGTACACAACATACATACAGAATATATTTACATAACATACATACATAACACACGTGCGTTACATACATAACACATATACATAACATACATATATAACATACATACATAACATACATAAAATACATGCATTACATACATAACATACCTACACACATACATAACATACATTACATACATAACGTACATAGCATATATACATAACATACATGCGTTACATATATAACACATATACACAACACACATACATAACATACAAACATACATAACATACAAACATACATAACATACAAACATACATAACATACATTACATACATTACATACATTACATACATTACATACATACACAACATACACAACATACATAGTATACATACATACATAGCATATATAGTATACATAACATACATAACATACATAACATAAGGACTCAGAATGACCTAAATTGTGCCGATGTGTCGTTAAACAACATTCATCTATTCATCCATACACACATAACATACATAACATACATAACATACATAACATACATAACATATTACATAATATACATACATAACATATTTACATAACATACATACATAACGTATTTACATAACATATATATATAACATATTTACATAACATACATACATAACGTATTTACATAACATACATACATAAGGTACATGCATTACATACATGACCTACATACACAACATTCATATACAACATACATACACAACATACATACACAACATACATACACACATAACTTACATAATATACATACATACAAACATACATAACATATCATACATAACATACATCCCTACACAAACTCAAAGGGCGTTCCGATGGTGCGGCGGTTAGAACACTTCACTTCAAAACTCATGGTTATGGGTTCCGATCCGGCTCATGGCTGTGTTTCTGGGATATGTCTCCTTACTGAGTCATCACTCGGCCACACATCTCAGATGTAATCAAAACCAAGGTTAGACAACTCAAATTAACTGAACTCAACATACATACACACAAACAGACGTCATTTAATATATCAAATGTCTCATCCTTAATAAAGCCTAAATGGAGCGATAATATCAATTTGTCATCGAAATATAGAATATATCCCATTTTACGGGCACCGTTAGTAAGTAATTACTCGGCCATCTTGTATTTCAGGTTAATAACTCTTTATCTGCGGCAAATTGTTGACACCATCTCGGGAAATATTACCTGCCAGAAGCTAATAACTTCAGTAATGAACGGCGGCTATATTACGAGCGTTTTCCCCGCGATGGCCAACCATAGTGACCAGCAGTACATTACTGGTCCCCCATTATCCTGTTTACAATCGACCAAGTAGTGTTAAGTAATGGATGTGTTCAGCCATTATTAGATCACGTGGTCAGAAGTCGTTTCTATTTGGCTGTCTCCGTGCCATCATTGGTCTAATGGCACTGTCCGGAGGGGTGGGGGTGGGATATTTTATTATTACGAAATCATCCATCATCGTCGTCAAAATTATCATCAAAACCATCATCAAAATCATCATCAGCATCATCAACATCGTCTTAATCATCGTCAGCGATTACAGCAAAGAAATACAATGATGACGGTGATGATGATGATGATTATGATGAATATATCGATGGTCATAATGATTATCTTAATTACTAAATTATCACCATCATGATGCCCGATGTCATCATCATCATCATCATCATCATTTAGTATCATCATCACTATCATTATTAGTAACATAATAAATCATCAATCAGTCATCTTATTTTAACGCGTCTAAAAACATTCATTACTTACACCGGATATCACTGAGTGGGGGGCGGGGGAGGGGGAGGGGGGTAATGAAATATAAACGAAATAAATAGCCGATCATTTATTACAGACCGTGAGGACTCTCATGATAAATACTGGTCTATATCTCACACATATCTCGCAGTCTCAGTCTATCACATGACAGCTGCTGACCTCCAAAATTGATGACCGGTTAATGAGGTCATTAATTATTGCGTACATGTCGGCCAGTGGCGGGGTTATCTCGTGTATGTGTGTGTGTGTGTGTGTGTGTGTGTATATATATATATATATATATATATATATATGCTTGTTGTATTAATGGACAGAGAGATCAAGAGAGAGGGGGGTTGATGGTGGTGGTGGTGTGGGGGAGGTTGCGGGTGGTGTTTATTGTATTTTCTTATCGTATTTATTTAGATTTCCGATTCAGCTGTCAGCCGCGGAAGTTTATGGTTCGTTATTGATGACGTCAACAGTCATGACGTCAGACGTTTATGGCGGCGTAGGATTGTGCAGGAACAATAGTTATTTTCTGATTCGCTGAACACCGAGGATTTTATGGCATAGCCAGCCAGAAGGACAGACACACAAACAGACAGAGAGCAGACAGACATACAGAGGGCAGACAGACAGACAAGCGGACGGATTCACAGAGAAATAGACAATGACAGACAAGTGATAACCCAATGATGACACGGTGTTAATAGGATGATATCAAAGTTATGACATGGAAATAACTTGCGGTTGTTATCAAAACTGAAATACTACTACGGGTATAGATATAGGAGGATGGCAAAGGGGTGGTGATGGGTAGATAACAGATACAAAACATCAAAGGCCAGTAGATATAATAATTTGGGGTAATAGATAAAGATTGACACACCAGAATATCATATTGTTAACATATTGATGAAACTCGATCTTCGATCTGATAACAGATATTGGGTGATTTGTTTTGTGTTACCAACACCCCTCATGTATATGGGATACATGCATAAGAAACGATTCATTGTGGAAATGTATCCCTATCCCACAAAGAGATAATGGGGGGGGGGGGGTTGTTTTATATAGCCTCGGCACTGATCACAACTGAGGCATATGGTCGAGTAGCAACACCCCGGGGAAACATTTCCAACAAACACCGTGAGCTGCCGGATTCGACCCCACAATCATGATATTTGCAGCGCATCGCTCTAACCGCTGCACGACCGGAACGACGAGCCCAGCACTAGCACGGGTATACAGGCGAACCTGTGTAAGCCGGTCCCCGTAAACACCGACAACCTGATGAATCCGGCCATGCTTATTGGTTCCGATTTCTCCCTCGTCTAAATCAACGTTAAATGGTGTCGACAATCCGGCTACTGTATATTCCGAATACCGGCCGAATATCTCATCACAAACAGATGTTTTACACAACCAATTCAACGAATGTACCGATTTTCCATTAAGCGGAATCTCCGATACTAATAATCACACACCGATGTGATCGATATATCACACCTGATAGTGTCAATTGTTCTGTTGTGTGTGCGTTGTGCAAACAAAGACGTCACTAAATGCATTTTATGTACATCTGCTGTATGGCCTTGATATAAACTGATAAAACCGCATTAACTGATCAATATTCGAACAATCAATTGTCTATTGGACACGGAGATATATTTGGCTAATTAACTCCTCCCCCCCCACAATTGGCGTCGATAAAGATAGCGAGGTGTCGTGACAGTTTGTCGATTTTCATCGTAAATAATGATGTTGTTCTGTTGTAGTAGGGTGTGATAAAGGATGTCGTGGTGATTGGGGGGGTGGAGATGATGTGGAAGGGGTGATTACACAGTGATGACACAGTGATGACATCATTACATAAGATACGACGATAATAAGATTATTAACAATGCCGGGGGTGGTGCAGTAGTAACGTCGACTATAAGTGATAAGGATTCACCTTTTGGACATCACGTGGAAATTACATTCGGTTTTTAGGTCGGAGAAGATTTCTGTCGTAAATTAAACAGATTTGTCGGCAAAAGTAGAAACGAATTTACTTTAGTAAAAAGGCTCACTAATCTATTCGCTGAAATGTGTTTAGGCCGAAGAAGAAGACAGCCGAGATTTTCTTTTTATCGCAACCGCGCCAACTTAGGCAGATAAACGGATGCGCGCGCTTGTGCGCATGCGCGCGCTTCTGCGCACAAGAACAACAACACCAACATCATCATGATCATCACTATTTGTAGTTGTGGCAGCGGTAACATAAATAAGGCAAACATGGACGGACGCCAAAATGTACAGACACATTTGTAGATATACTGGGACCCATTACATGATGACGTCACAAACCAAAACAAACCAGGCGCGCCTTGCACTGAGCGATAATACCGTGAGAATCCCGCCATTTTAACCTTAAACGTCAACGTTCCGGATCTGTTATAATCATGCCAAAAACTAACTTCTGTGTACCGTTTAACTCTGCTTCGACACCGAAAAGCCGGCACTGTTGAAGTTGTATTCCAAAACTGAAAATCAGATTATAATTATATACTAATCGTCCGTCATTGCTACTTTATAAATGATAGTAAAGTGTGGTATTCAACATTGTAAACCATAGTACAATAATATTCACTGCACGTAACAAAGACTGTTAAAATGTGGTGTTCATAGTAAATCACACTAAAATTATATTTAACGAAAAGAAGAAGAATAGAGTCCAGTATATTGGTAAATTTAATTTATTATTTATGGATATAATAATATTGTAAATTGCACTTTATTTACCAATATTATTATCTATGATCTGATGGATAATAATATTGGTAAATTACACTTTATTTGCGCCTTTCACTGTTTCGGTCAATCCTTACACTGACATTAATTATACAAATTTGAATCGCAGATTGTCATTTCGAATTAAAACTACCCAACGCTTTCTCAGTGTTGCATCCCGCGGCCAACACATGCCAACTTAAATGTTTATATCGTTTACTAGTGGCATGACAATACGGTACGCGACTGGTTTGTTTTGCTAAAGCTAAAACGAAATCTCTTTTATGATAAAAATACCTTTGGCCACTCGTTTCGTCCATTTCAAAATGGGACTTCCCGGTGATCTCTTCGACACACACACACACACACACACACACACGTACGCGTGTGCTTTTTACACAAGTTTACTGTAGCAAGGAAAAAGTTATATTCATAAAGCTTACACGTTGTAACACGTTCTCTCTCTGTTCCAGTATTTCGTTGTCCAATAAATCTCCGATTTAGCTCCACAAATATATCTTCTCGGTGATTCATCAGTCTACAGATGTCTGGACGAAGTGAACACGTTTTCTCTGTTTAACTTAAATATCTTGATCAAAGGCAAGATATTGAGATACAACTTTCGAGAACTCCCCGCATCGAGAGGTGGTATTTCAAGGTAAGACTTACTGGTTCTGATCAAATTCGATTAACGATTTTAAGGAGGGGGGTTTGGTTTCCTTATGGCGATCCCGGTGAATCGTCCAGAAGTTGTATTCATAATCTAGGATTCTCTGTGCCAGCATATTTCACACACTAATAACCCCCCCCCCCCACACACACACCATCGGTTAATAAATGTCTATCCGACGCCTATTTTACTTTCTGATCAATGAGATTCGTTTTGTTCGATGTAAATCAGGAAAACAAGATATTATAATTTTTAAGATGATTATATCAGAATGATGATGATATAATGACAACAAGGAATGATAATAAAGATGATTAATAGTCTGATAACGGGTTAATGAAGACGTATATAGATAAAGGTAAATCAAATGTAAACAATAAAATAATTCACTTGGTGCGGATTTTCGTCGTAAGGTAAACAACTTTGGTAGTAAAAGTGGAAAAATACTTCTTCTCCAATAAAAAAAATCCCGGATGGACGTCGAGACTATTTTTATTATTAATATTATTAGCCAGCCTTTGTTTCCGGTTAAAAGTGTACTTTTTTACCTTTCACGTTTCGTAGCCCGTTCTCACTTTATTTCAGCGTTTCGTTGTCCTGTAAATCTCGGATCAATCCCCATAAATATTTCTTCTAGTTGATTCATCAGTCTACCGAGAAACGGCGAGGGCAGGAACTTATCACACATGTACTGCCGACATTAAATCAGATTGTCGTTGAAAAGATGTGGAATTTAAAGTCAGGACTTACTGATTATAGCTAAAGTGGGTTAACCAATTTAAGAAGGAGGTTTTTAGCAGTCGCATGACTGCTAAAAACTGCTCCCTGAAATTGGTTAACGCAGGTGGTACATTAATATAGATAGTAGCTAACGATAAATATCTATCATTTTACAGAAAAGGTCGAGAACATTCACTAAAACGTCCCCCCCTAATACAGTGGGGGGGGGGGGCTCCTGGTGGCTATATTATTAAACTATATTATTCAATGTTAACCAGTCGGTACTCGTCTCTCACCTGTGATGTGTGGTTGAGCAGCTACGCCTTGGTTAGGTGTAACGATCAGGCGAAATACATCACATCCCACACCCATAACACTGGGATTCGAACTCTGAATTGGAAGTCTAATTAACAGTACGGTACTGCCTGTACTACGGCAATAAACTGTCAATCATACACTCTAGCATTATAGCTGAAAAATAAGAACATGCCGATTTAAAACCATTGGAAACACACACACACACACATATATATATATATATATATATATATATATATGGCCAACATTTTTGGCACACTTCCTAAGCCATTTCCTTTACTTTAAGCTTGTATATTTTACGGATTATGTAGAAGTCTACTGGTAGTCTTGTCTTTCTATTAAAGACCGTATTAAGACCAATCCATCCCTGCCAGGAGTTGGGTCTTAACATAAGTATTCTACAGTATCATGTCAATGTGCACACACACACACTCCCTCATTTTATTTGCCTGTATGTCTGTCTGTTTGTCTGTCTATTTATCGTTTGGTCTATCTGTCTATCTTGGCTGTCTGTTCCAGTATCTGACTTTGATATGTCTGCCTGTCTGTCTCTGTGTTGGGCTTTTATAATTTAGCCTGTTCAGTTATCTGTGTGTCTAACGATCACGTAATACCCATGGTTATAAAGATAACGGGAACAATTTATGTCCAGGTAATGCCGACTTGGGAATAAACAGTTATTTAGAACTGAGGTAATATAGGAAACACGTTCTCATATAGGTAACGCATGTGCTTAAAGATAGCACACACACACACACACACATCATCATCATCATCATCTGTTAGTAAGTATCAATCCGACAACTAAGTGACTGGTGAGACATTACACGTCTCAGTCGCCACACTCTGGATTCAGTTCTCCGAAGAATCGTTCAGAATTTGAATTTCCGCTTCGAGATTCTCTGTGCCGGGGCCTTTGTCTACGTGGCTAAAACCCGCATCACGTGAGTGAATATGTTCATACGTCGACAATTCTATAGGCATACAATCTGGTTAAAGTCACTCTCAGATAAATACAATTGATAATTACTCGATGTGATAACTTGATACGCCAGGTGATGTGTTTATCAACATACTAATCATCGCGGAGTATCAAATAGATACCATTTACCTATTTATCAGCAGTTTACTCATCGAAAGGGATAAAATAAGAACGAACCGGAGTCTTTGTTCTAAGCGGCCATTCATCAACCTTGCACTTTGTAATCCGATAGGTGGAGCCACTATCAGTTCGACGACGAAGTTAATGGTTTGTAAAGGGAATGTTTTTCAACTTCAAAATAGCGGAATACATTATCGCAATAATGTAAACATGTGGCAATAAATCTTACTTTTTTCTTGTCGTTATCTTTTTGGGGAAAGATTGGTTTGCTGAGAGAGAAATACAGACATGGAAAATCTTAACCAGGCGTAGTAGCCGGTGAAAGGTGTGTGTGTGTCTGTGTGTGTGTGTGTGTGCATGTATGTTACCAGGATTTGTGTGGTCTTGTGGGATTTATAAATGAACACACATGAGCGTACGTGCGTGCAAGTTCAGAAATTGACTGAAACATATATCTGGATAGTCTTACTCCAACGACACCAAGTGCCGAGACATGAATGGCCGGAGTGAGGCCAGAGGTCAAAAGGTCGACCGAAGGCCGCCGACACACCGCCCGGAGCATAACACCGAGCATAGAGGGAGCCACCGATAACAATAAACGGCCGCCTTGACATTCCCATTCAAGTGGCCGACAATATTATATATGACTATCATACTTCTCGCTCCCTCATACGTCCTCCATATGTCGTGCTGGAGGTGAACACTCATTGCTAGACTATGGGCTAATATTACGTGTAAGTGAAGCACCCCGGCATTGATCCACGAATCTCAACAGAAACGCGACCACACCAAAATCACCCGATGACAGATGGAGCCACTGTTTGTTGTTGTTGTTGTTGTGATTGTTGTTGCAGGGCGGCGCAAATTATTGCCCTTCGGAAGTAGCAAGCAAGGGAACAAAATATGCACGAACATTTTGCTATGTCTCGCGGGAAATCTCCCCGAATCAGGAGTACATCGAAAGCCATTTGGCAAAAGGTTTACATCGTTTTAATTTAACCTCACCTCTGAACCCCCCCCCCCCACCCATTCACAGATGGATGTGTACAAAAGCGATTCATCTCTAGGAGTTTTGCATCTCACTCTATGAGATTAGAAACGGTGGAGTTTTCGGCGCTAACAGGATCCTCCCGAGGAGTATATTGGTATTTGTTGCCCGATGTGACCCTTCACGGTTCATCCTGGTATCTACGGGAGGGATGGTGGAACGACGAATAAGTGGGATTCTAGCCGAGATGCTTTCACATTCTAAACGTATTACCCCCCCCCCCCTCTTCTCTCTCTCTCAACTCAGTCTTTGGATGAAGCATAGCTGGTTAAAATGGAAGAAATGGCATTTTTGTGTAGTTTTTTTTTCAGGCAAAGGTTCAGAATTGTTTCGTGCCAAAAAATGAAATGGTGCTATTGTGCGGCCACTTTGTGCTCATGATAGGCTAAATACGCAGAGAATACGCTGATTGACCACGGCTAGGTTATAATGACACTGATTGCCCGCGGCTAGGCTAGAATGGCACCGATTGCCTGTTCATCGTTCAACCACACCTCCTGTAGACGCGTACGGGCAGGTTAGGATGTAACATCCCTCAGACATATAGTGTTCTCGGGATCCTAACACTAGTGTTAGAGATCCCTGATAACGAGACAAGTGTATCGGGGGGAGGGATGTCTACGATTCTGTAATTTTCTTCAATAACATGTAGGTTACTACCAGCTTGTATAATATTAATAACTATAATAATAATAATAATAATATCCGGATACACACAAGCCTTATCGGTTATAAGTCAAAACAGGATACAAGTTGGTTTTAGTATCCGAGTCCTACCTTCGTTGTCCTGGAGTTTAACAATTTAACATGGAGTGTATACACTAAAACCTCTTTCACAAACCCCCCCCCCCCTCTCCCTACCCCTGTACAAAAACGCCAAAACAGTCACTGACGCCCTACCTTACATAATCCGCCGTCAGCCGAACATCTGGCCAGAAACACACGATATTTACTAGATTATTGGCGTCGGATAAGATGTGTGGTATATCCAGATGCGATACTTCCGGATTACTGAAGGCAGGCAGCGCCATCTGGAGGGCGGCGATGACGGTGATGGTAGCATCATGCGGTTGTCGCTGTAGTGTCCATTTTGACCAATGACAAAACCAAATCCATTTACCGCGGGACTTACTAACCGGCGTGTCACGTGGCCGGAAGGAGGTGGTAACAAGATGGCTGTTGGCTGGCCAATAACGTCTCTCTCTCTCTCTCTGAGGCATACTTATACTGATTGTCTGTATCGCCGACTATAGGGAGACGGGTAATGGTGGACAGACAGGCAGACAGACAGACAGACAGACATATTGAGAGACAGACAGAAAGACAGACCGACATACATATATTCAAACAGACATGTATACAGACAGGCAGACAGCCAGTTAGATATATAGATAGATAGATAGAAAAATAGAAAAAAAGATAGACAGACAGACAGACAGGCAGGCAGACAGGCAGGTAGATAGATAGACATACAGACAAATAAAGAAACAGACAGACAGACAGGGAGTTATGAAATACAGACGGATGGACAGGCAGAGATACGGGTATAACAAACTTAAAGATATATAGATATTTAGACAGACAGACAGACAGAACGGCAAGACACTTGAAAAAACAGACAAATACGTACAAAAACAGATAGACAGACAGACAGACGAATGTATACAGGTACATACTTAATAATCATCTTTATATATATATATATATATATATATATATAGAGAGAGAGAGAGAGAGAGCCACACACACACACACACATGCATGCACGCACGCACACAAACACGGTTGCACACCTGTATGAATATTGTCACGCGCGCTCAATAAAATAAACACATTGGTAGATACACAGACAGACACACTGACAAACAAATAGAAGAATTATATATATAAAGTCAAATAAGAAAGGCGTTGATATATATATATATATATATATATATATATATATATATATACCGCATAAATCGTGGACAAATAATATAATTATTGTTGAACTTAGTAGAAAACAAACACAAACAAATCCATAACATAATGGTTAACTATTAGGAACCTAGAGATGTTTTGTTGCTGAGCCAGGAACTTTATTTTAAATGTTATCATGTTCTAACAGTCATAAGGAACCTAAATAAAGAAATGTATTTAGTCAGTCAGTAGTAATATATATATATATTTAAACAAATTGTAAGCACAATAAAGACGGATTTATTTTCACCTAAATCGATATTTTGTTTTAAACTAGACATAAGTATAATGTTGAATTAGATACAAAATGATCCCTAGATATATAAACTACACACATAATGTGTATATATAGGAGGTAACATATGAACTTTGACACAGATAAAGTGGATACAATATTGACAAATAACAAGATGAATGGATGAATCGATGGGTGTTTGGGTGTCTGGATTGATAGATTGATAGATTGATGGCTAGATGGATAGATACAGAATTATGAGCAGAGAAAGAGAGATAGATAAATGGTTAAACAGAGAGATAGAGGATAGATAGATAGATAGATAGATAGATAGATAGATAGACAGACAGACAGACAGACAGACAGACAGACAGAACTAAGCTACAAATAGTCAATTTGTTGTCGGTAATTAACTTAAAGCCAAAAGTAAAAATCAAACAAAAAATAAATAATTATATTATTGTCAATTAACTGTCAAATTGAACATCAAAAGACACTTCGCTATTTACAATCTGGCTGTGGACGATTGTCCGTGTGTGCATGTGTTTGTGTGTGTTTGTGCATGTGTGTTTGCGCGTGTGTGTGTGTGCGCGTGTGTTTATGTGTATTCGTGCGTATGTAGATGTTTGAGTGACGAGAGTAAAAGGACACTTTATTTTGCCACTGAAGTAGATGTTTCAAATCCATTTACAAATGTGAGCGGTACAGGGCTCGGAATTGTTCCGTCTAACCAGAGTATCATTGAGAAATACATTATAAAACTACGCGGTGTATACTCCTGTGTGATTTGAGTCGGTGTAGAAGTACAGACACCGACTTAAGAAGTGGTCATATATGTTGTTATGACCGACCAATGGCTGCTAATAGGTAAACTTTGTAGCCCCAGAAACACGCATACACGCACGCACGCAATACACAACTACTGATTGCATAATGGCCATTAGGTAAATATTCATGTAATCATTAAGTAAATGGTCTTGTAATCATTAAGTAAATGGTCTTGTAATCATTAGTTAAGTCACTGTGTAATCATTGTATGAATGGTTATGTAGTTATCAGGATAACAGCTGTGTAACTGTTATGTCAGTAATCACCTACCCATTAAGTAATTATATATAAAGACGTGTATGATCGCGTACATAAGATAAATGGTCTTATGACAGTTATATAAATGGTCTTAGATCAGTGGTCTTGTGACTATCGCCTTAAGTGATACTTGTAAATGTTATGTTAATAGGTCCTGTAACCATTGGAATCGTTATTATAGACTCACATAATTACCTATATGTTCTATGAACATCATAATAATCGCTGTGTAACTGTTAGTCTCATCTTTCTGCAACCGTGAGATTAGCAGTTCTGTGACCCTGAGATTATTGAATTAGTAACCACCACATCAGCTGTGCTGTAACCACTAGCCTATTGATTCAGTAACCGTCTCATTACAGATCCTGTAATCACCAGGTTATTGGTCCTGTAATCATCAAGTTAGTATTATTGAAGCCACGATCTTCCGTATTGTTATACAGTTGATGTTTAATGAGTTAATGTTTACATGAAGAAATGGCATGTTTAGGGTCATAATTGATTATTGGTACATAATTTAATATGTGAGGGATAGAGGGAATACATTATGACTGATAGGTGGATATGTGTCTTATGGAGGAGGTGGGGCGGGGGGGGGGAGGGTTGTGTCTGGTAGAGAAACAGGTTTATGGCTAATAAAGGGTTTGTGGTTTCTTGGGTGGGGGTGTAACTGACACACACACACACACACACACACACACACACACACACACACACACAACACACACACATGTGTATGAGGGTGTGTGTATGCCAGCGAGGTTATGTGAAGATGTGAATGAATCTAAGTGATTGATCGATTTGTTCTATCATTCTGTCCGTTGGTCCGTCTGTCTGTCTGTCTGTCTGTCTGTCTGTCTGCACATCCGTCTGTTCGTCCGTCTGTCCGTCTGTCTGTTCGTCTGTGTGTCCGTCTGTCTGTCTGCACATCCGTCTGTTCGTCTGTCTGTTCGTCTGTCTGTCCGTCTGTCTATCCTTCTTTCAAATTTCCACTATAGCAGCAACAGCCGAACAACAGCCGAACAACATGATCTACAGAAGATGACCTACTATCTAATGGCCAACATATCAACTATCAGCACGTGTATAGTAGAATCTATCACCACAACCTCCTGGCTAATGGGTTATCACCTCTCTGATGTACCAACAATCATTCCCGGGCACTTACTGCAACAGCTTGCGCCGGTGTTTAGCGATAACACCTAACCTAAAAGACCACCGCTACTTAATGATCACCTGATATGGTGCCAGACGTGAGTGAGTACGGGAGTGAGTGAGTGAGTAAGTGTATTGAGTCCACTTTTTTCCACACGGTAGACTAAATGGACCGAGCTACCTCTAAAGTTAATGAGGTGAGAAGAAAGATAATATACCTCTGAGACATCAATTGGAACACGGGTGGAAGAGATCAGTAATTGAGGGAGTGAGTGAGTGAGTGAGTGAGTGTGTGAGTGAGTGGTTTCTTCAGCCTCACCGGTGGTCACGCTATGGACGTATGGTCGTGAGGCAACTAATTGGGGGCAATAAAATGATCCGATGAAGCATCTCATAGACTAAGAACACTTGGGTATTCGAACTCCCCGATCTGTAGATATGTAGTGCAGTGCTCTACGCGCTGTGCCATCACGGAACAAAGCGTGGCAATATTTAATAATAATAATAATATTAATATTAATAATAATAATGCTATAATATCGTTTATGTTGTATCTGCATTGTCGTTACTGATATCAATACCCCCCCCCCCCCGAAGTTCAAAGCTATCCGGAGCTGGTTACCGCATTAGTCGAGGTTACAACGGACATGTACTAAGAGACACCTGCCTTTACTACCACCTGTCTTAAAACAACACCGCTTTTCGAATAAGCGCAAACTGACTTAAGGTTTGGGTTGTTTAAAGGTATCACCTGTCTTAAGGCACTACCTATCTAAAAGTGTCACCTGCCTCGGACGACCTTCTGTTTTTATGACCATGCTGATGTAAATCCACGAAAGTTCGCAAGCCAAGTTCCACTGTATATCATTTTCTAGAAATGTCTCTATAATACCATTATGAGTACCTGCATATTATATTAGATGCTATCAGTCATACATACAGGAGAAACTGCCTCATACAACCACCTTTTTAATTACAGCCATCTTTGGTGACGTAATCTACAATCCGTCATAAAGACTGAACCGTTTCAAAATCACTAGAATCCATCCGAAAAGACTTTCCGCTTTTTTTAGAATCACCTAAGCTGGTTCCGTTGGTAGTCGCTGAAGACAGTTTTCCCCTATATGTCAGTTTCACGACCACCTCACTCACCACGTTCCGGACACGTCCAGAGAATTGACGGCAAAATTCCACTGACGTCACTCCGCACACGTACTCCGAAAGTCTTAGGTTTTTGTCGTTATCAACATTGTTGTTGTTGTGCGGATTGTTGCCGTTGTTGTTACTGTAGCTGCTGTAGTTGTTGTGGTTGTTGTTGTGGCTGTTGTTGTGGCTGTTGCTGTTTATCAGCAGAGCGAAGTTTCTGCATTCTAGAGACGAAATCGCTGAGTGGACCACCAACCGGCCAACCAGCGTCTTAATGGTACCTGGTATTGGAGCTCAAGTTCTGGGTTACTCCGGGAATTATGCGCGTGTAAACTCTCTCCTTCCGTGTCTACCACTATCCTTCCCTCCCTACCCGCCTCTCGCTCACTCTCCCCGCTCTCTCCCCCTTTCGCGCTCTCTTTTATGTGTCATAAATCCAGGAGATATTTGGCATGCCCGGATCGTGCCGAGTCCGACGGCCCGTTCAGGAGAGTGATCCCGAATGAGAAGAACAAAACATCTACAATAGCGGAGATAACTCGGCAGCAGCTACTCTACTACAGACCCGAAACTTTCCCAACATTTTGCCAATCCCTACCACCGCTGAACCCCCCCCCCGCCACGACCCCACCTTCGTGGTTATATCACGAAATAGAAAAACACGAATTCATCAAAAAAAATAAAAATGGATTTCCTCCCCGGAAATTCGCGATGAGCAATTGCCACGTTGTTTATACTAGGTAACGGTGAATCGTGCGAAATGTTTCTTGTTTTTTTTTTTGGTGGTTGTTGCTAAAAATTATAATCGGTTGCCATGGTGATAGATGTTTACCGGTGATGATAGATTAAGTTGAACTGAGAATCTCGCAGTATGCCGGGATTAGCCCTTTTTTCGGGTTGTAATTAAAACAATAGAATTAATGATCTTCGTTTGATCGAAACCAGCGTTCAGAATGAGGTCATTCAGTGCATTAGCATTTTGTTGCTATGTGTCGTTTTATGACGGATGCCGTTATACGGAGACGTTCAAATTTATAAATGTAGCAACAATAGTTGCTGTATTCTGTTACTAAAGTGCTCGCCTTTGCATTAATTTTATGTAAATTGATTATTAAATGTGAATGTGTTTTGTTTTTAATCACGAATATTTTCACCCTTTTGTCTTGGAGGGATAAGTGCCCTGACGAATCAGCAATATGATTTAATAAACATACGTACGTACATACTTGCAGCTATATACAGTAATACCCCGCTATACGTCATTTCGGTTTACGTCAAATTAGCCTTTACGCTACCAATTTCAGTGAACGTCATTACGTCCGACGTTACCTCACTCACGCTACATCACCAACATATTATACCACCTGACATCACCCATAAATGATAAAATATTGTTGAGCTTATACATTACATACACTGAGCAGGAAGTATCAGAGAAAAGTTCTGTCGACCTGAAATATCGTGCACATACTGCTTAGGACCCCAAGTCTTGAAGTGTCTCGGGTGCAAACTCGGACCCATTGGTATCGTAGTTTGACGCACAGTAACACCTGACCTATCAAACACCACTGATGTTTGTTTGAACGCGTCCTAAGTATTAAACATTGAGACGGAACATCAACGAGAACGTTATGATCGAACATTTTTCAACAAATAATACTTTAGGTCAAGGTCGCAGTAACCGCATTTAAAGATATATATCGAGTTGACAGTTCGTTGACTCGTCTGTGTCATCACCGGGAGGCAGAGAAGATGATGATGATTGATGTTTTACGGCCACTTTCGTGCACATGATGGGTTAAATGTGCCAAACGACCTCCAAAGGTAATGAAGCGAAGTCATAGATGAAACACCCTTCACATATATCTATGCCGTGATTCGAACTCAGCTGATAATGATATCTGGTCCAACGCGCTATGAGTTAGACCACGGAGCAGAGAAGATATAAATGCAACACGTAATCATATATTAAAGTTGGATGTTTACTGGCTGTTTTCAGTGATTATCACGAGTGATAATGACCCCCCCCCCTTCAGAAATAAGTGATGAATGTGCTTTAGTTAATTACTCAATAATTACACTTTCTTCAAACTTTATTTTTTCACCTTCATAAATGTTTACTTATCATTTTCTGTATAAATAATTTAGTTGATCACTTCTTTTTCTTCGTATATTACTATTTACGTAATTGATTTAATAAAATGTATATACCATATTAATATATTAATTATTAATATTGAATATTTGACTACATTAATTATCATACTAGAAATAGAAAATAAGGCGAGTAACTTGCAAGCCATTTATTATTGGTTGTAGTGATATATATGTATATATATATATATATATATATATATATATATATATATATAATTTTCCGAAATCACGGAGCAATTGATAATCCTGGTGTGACCATCATCGAGACCAAACCACACCACTGGAGTTATGTCGGAATTATTAAAATTTATTGATATTAATTTTGGCTTAACGCATATAGATATGGTTATTATTATTGTTGATTGTTATTTCATGGATAGATTTGTGCTGTGCATGCTTCAGCCCCCCCCCCCTCTGTCGTGGTACTGACGATATTAGATGTAAATGAGCCAGACGAATGTTAAAATGCCGCGATTCGTATCACAACTGTGGCTGTTGATCAATTCAATAAACGTTTAGCGTTAGTTTAATTTAAACGAGCACGCACACACACACCCACACACTCACGTGTATGCACACACACACACACACACACACACACACACACACACACACACACACACACACACACACACACACACACACACACACACACACACACACAAATATAAACGGCATTTATATGTAAATAAATTACTTAAGAAACCTGTCCTCTTCTGGATTCTTTTAGAAATTTGTTTTTCGTTTCCATTTTTCTCTCCTAATTATATATGCAATTAACTATGTATTTAACCAGTTTGGAGTTATAATTGTCGTTTGAATAAAAGTATAACACCCGTCCCATGGCCTTAAATATCTTTATAACACATACACACACACACGCACGTGCGCGCGCATACACACACTCACGAATCAGCTGATGGTTGTCCGACTGGTTGATAGAAAGATAACGCTAAATTATCATCAATTTATAAACCTTCAAAATGTATAGTCATCATCAAACTAATTTCAATCGGTTCATCAGTTCAACCAATACTTATACCCAATGTTAACATGTAAACACATGTGTCAAAGGTCAAAGACAACAGAACCTCGCCATCTGGTGAGAACCAGACAAACTATACACACTCAGCTGAGTGAAAATACTATTATTTCTGGTATTAGAATTATTATCATAATATATATTATATGTACTGATATATGTTTTATTGCCAGTTATAGATGCGTTATATATGCATTAATATATATTTTTTTAAATTTAGGTAGCGGTTGTTTGGTAAACATCACGAAAACCTGAGCCCACGTCTTTATTATATGTAACATAAAACACACACACACACACACACACACCCGTGTTAACTAGCAACTCAATCTGTCTCCTCTTGCCGGTGAGAGTGCTGACAATTACAGTATATGAAATCCTACACACTGGAATCTTCCCGGTACGCCCCCTGGCGTCTGGAATAGAAGACGTACAAGAAATAGCGGTCAGAGTTCATATGATTGATGTTTTACGGCTATTTTTGTACACATGGTAGGCTAAATGACCGGCGCCTCCGTGGTTGACCGACGCGTCGGATCACAGATTACTACCACCCGAGTTCGAATATCCGCGTGGGCATATCCGAATGATGTTTCATCTTCGACTTCGCTTCATTACCTTTGGAAGTCGTTCGGCCCGTTTAGCCTACCGTGTGCACAAAAGTGGCAGAACCCTGATGCAATCTCTGTCATAACGCGCATTACTTAGAGAAAGGGATCTCACCGGCCACAAAAAGTTTTTGTCATAACGCCCATTTTCACTGGAGCCGAATTTTCTTTTTTCCCCTCAATGAAGAGACTGTGAGCGAAACCAGTGGTATGTTTACAACCTGGACGATGGTGACCCACTTACAGCGTTCATGGAGTGTCTTATCGCGGCGGTAGTTACGTTGCTGAGCTAAAGATACTAAGAGCCGGTCTCGGCGAGAGCAGTAAGTCGGACTCCGACCTTCTCGGCAGAAGTTCCGGAATTCAGGATCGAACGGCAGATTCTCTGTGTGTAGGTCGACGTCTGATGCCGTGTACTCTTGTTGTGTTGCTAAGTTTGAACGGGATGTTGGATCACACAATTCTCTACGTATAGATTCGATTCGGTCGCCGGAACTCCCACCCGTATAGACCCACACATCTGGCAAAAGGGACCGGAACTTTACAAATCCATTTTCAGATACAGAAACTCTACGGAGAAGGACTCCACCATAGAAGCTGTGCCAAACAAGCGACAGCCTGGGGATACTCCCCGAACTACTAGCAAGCTTCCACCCGCTAACTGAACTCTCTCCTAGCGGCGTGCTATCTGAAACTCTGATTGTCTGTGGATAAGTGGAACTTCGGCCCTCCAGGTTGTGTGTGTGTGTGTGTGTGTGCGTGGGAGGGGTGGGTGGATGTAGAGAAGGCACATTGCTGTTCGGAGGGCGATCCACACTGCCTGCGGAAGCGGAACGGGCGGGGGGTGTTATGACGGTAAAATGGAAAATAGAGGTGCGCGGCTGCCCGCGGAAAATAGCTGCGAAGCTTAATCCTGTGAAATAAGGCCGTCCCGGAACCGACCTTGTCCATACTTCTAGTCTTTTTTTTTCTGGGAGAATCCTCAGGCTGTCGTTTGATCAGCACATCCTCTATGTTGGAGTGGTTGAGAACCTTTCCCTCCCCCACCACTCACAGTATTGAACGATGGAGCCGAAATACCCTGAGGGTGGTCACTGCCAGAGTGTTTTTACGTCCATAAGGTTTTTTTAACGTCCCCCTTTATTTTAAATAATTCAGTGGAGACGGCAGTGCCATTTAAAGTGGTCCTCCACCCTCGATGTTGTGAGCCGAGAAATTAATCTCTGGAAACGTTTCGACCTGTGTCACTACTGCTAGCCGATTTGTATTAAATATGACGAGCCATCTGATGACGTTAAAGGTATGGTTCGCGATGCTCCGGTTATTATCGATAACGGACTATGTGGTAGTGTTTCCGAACAGAAATGTATTGGTCATGTGACTCCTGTTTGATATTCATTCCATCCTGTATTAATAGGGTAGTCAGACTTAGCGCCAGACTGTACGGCTTTATGCCAGACTGTACGGCTTTATGCCGGACTGTACGGCTTTATGCCAGACTGTATAGCTTTTGAGCCAGTCATCCGGCGCCAGCTTCAGCCGGATATGTTTTGACCTTCACATATTGTAACAGGACCCTAATTTCTCAGAAGAATCTCCAACCATGTACAGAAAACTCTTAGTCAACAGAAAACTCCTGGAGATGACAAGTAAGGGACAAGGGACAAGAAATAAACAGTTGAAATAAGAGAACTTTTAGCACAGCTACTCCAATTGGGGTAAAATTAAATATCCATATTCAATTATTTTACTTCTGTGTAATAATAAAAGGTGTTTATGCGCGCAGCTGTGTGCGCATGTGTGTGGTAAGTTGGTAGCCTATGACCGCGTTCTCCTTTTGGGAACACCATGTCCTCCTTTTTAGAAAATTAGAAATGGCCACCCTACTTGTATAGCTGGACCCACAAAAGCTGGAGGAATTACCATTCTCTGTCGTGAATCTTTGGAGTATACAACCCATTTGCGCTTATCAGCTGACTTTTATATGGAAGGTGTGGGGGTGTTATTATATTATACACAACTAAGAAATATTGATCTGAAAGTTGTTCAAGAGTTCTTCAATAACATTTCAGCAATTTGATTGGTGGCTATTTTTAGCTCGGAAAACCCGTTTTCTATTTTTAGCCTAGCCTTTTCCTATTAACACAGAATGGCACAAAAGTCTAATTGTGTTAACATTGTGTTAAAAGTTCGGACATACGGTGGCCTTTAAGTAAATGGGAGGGAGTGTGCGAAAACTACAATATGACATCTGAGGGCACATAGGCAATATTTTGTTACTGAAATTTGATTTTCGTGTGTGTGTATTCTGAGCAAATCTCAAGGAATGCTTTTTATTATTCAGCTTATGGACAATCTTGTTATCCATACTAACGTGCCACCTAGAGACCTTCATGCATAGTATAATTATTAACTTTCGTATAATGCAATTATAACAATTCGTGTGTGTGTGTGTGTGTATATATATATATATATATATATATATATAGAGAGAGAGAGAGAGAGAGGGATAAGGGAGATAGGTGGCATGTATATAGGTATGAATGGGCATGGGTTCGAATTCTAGTGTTAAATGTGTCTCTGGGATGTTTCATCCAATTATCTGATTTTCCTCACTCACTCACTCACTCACTCACTCACTCACTCACTCACTCACTCACTCACTCACTCACTCACTCACTCACTACCACTCACTCACTCACTCACTCACTCACTCACTCACTCACTCATCCAAACTCACTCACTCTTTCACTCACAGGACACGACACGACACGACGCGACATGGTCAGTTCATTCAATTTTCACGTTGTCTAAGGATGTTATTAATAATCTTTGAGTAAACAATAACCTTTAGCATCAATATTTATATATCAGGGATTTGATTTTGTTTTATCAGACTGGTGTAGCATCTTCTATGTTATGCCAACTGCTGTAGCATTATCTATTTAGGGTGAAGGTTTAATATATATATATATAATTTATTTCGTACTTTATACATGGTATGCAATAATAACTTGTAATGTAAATATGAACAATGTCCACAAAATGGTACAATACATAAAGACACGGACATCAAGAACAATTTATAATTAGTTCTGCAAATCAAATTTTGCGTGGCGTTGCCTATGGCAATAGAATTAACATTATCAATACTAACTGGGTGACCGAGATGAGTTGCCACCCTCTGAATATGTAGAGTTTCCCCGTTCAAACATAGCGGTACCATCTTCTGGTACTTCCTTCTCTCTTCATAGATTATAAGATGAACCTTACTTGAATTAAACACAACGTCATATTCTTTACGAAAATCTTCACAATTTTAAGCATAATACTCATTGAACCTCTATTTGGAGACAACAAACATAAGTCGTCAGCATACCCAAAACCCCCAAGAAACACATTGCCAATATAACGTCCCACATTTGATACTTTAAGCTTGACCAATAATTCATCCATATAAATACAGAATAATATTGGTCCCTCCCTGTTTCAGACCATTTGAAATATTAAAACTATAACTGTAGCATCCATTCCAGTTAACCATCAAAGACTAATTATTGTATAAATAAGCCAAGAAACGTACAATTAGTGAACATAAAGCGCGTTTGATAAGTAATCTAAATAATTTAATATATTGGACTCTATCGAATGCACGTGATGCGTCCGAAAACTGACGAGTCATCATTATGTGTGTAATAGTCAATTACTTCATGAAGAACAAAGGCACAATGAAAGGTAGAGTGTTTAGCTTTGAAGCCACTCTGAAGATCAGATGTCAACACATATTTATGATTCTCAAGTGTAATATTATCAATTACTTTGCAAACTAAGCTATCCAAGGCAATTGACTTTTTTTTCCAATTTTTCGGTATTGGCACCAACGATGATAACAACATATTATTTCGGGAGATACCATGAAGTATCATAACATTAAACAACAAGATCAGATGTACATATAATTCAAAACATCCATTGATTAATGCATCAGAAGAGACATTTCCAATTCCATCGGCTTTATGAGGTTTTAACCTCAGAACAGTATTTGTGACGTCATTGCATAAGTCTTACAGAAGATGGCAATATTGTTCTCCAACTCATTGTGTACCACATTCATATCGGTGACATCATATGATACACTATTATACAAGTGTTTATACTTATTGGTAAATGTGTTGGTAATATCTTTATCACATTGGGCATCATCAACAACATTTGGTAAACTGGAATGATTATTATTTATACGTTTCATTTCACATCAGAAATTGTTTTTATCTTGTCTCTGTAGATTAGTTGTCATTTTTGCAGCCCTCAGATCGGATTGGTTCCGTTTAACTAATTTTACAGCCTGTTTATATTTAGCGTGGGATTTACGCTTGGTATCAGAAATTAAACCATGATGCGGACATCTAATGTGAAGCCAAATACGATGCCAAAAAAACGATTGATCCTTGAAATACCTTACATGATCATGCCATCCTGCTATTTTAGGCTTACTGGTGGTTGGGATACATCTAGATGTAGCCTTTATACATGAAGCTATTATAGCACTATAATAATGATCAATATCATCCACCTGTTCTTTACAGAACATATTTTTACAGTGTACTGCACATAACGGTATGTTAATCTTATTAAGTAGTTTAAACACATGTTTATACGCTAGAATATCAAAATCATCGGCTTTTTTCCATGACATTTTCTTAGTAAATAGCCTTTCTTCAGACATGGAATATTGCATATTTAATATAATATTCATGACAATAGGATTATGATCCGACAAATTACCATCTTCGTGTATCGCGAAATAACCACTAACATTTCCAGTGAGACTCTCAGATACAATAAACATATCGAGTTTTGACCTGCTGCCAGTGAAACTATTTTAGTATATATACATAACGTTATCTCCAACATACTCATGACATAATAAAATACCCTCATTGGGGGGTAAATAATCCATGAGAGAGATAGTTTGTAAGGAATTAATACGAGTCAAATAGGTATTAAAATCACCTCCCATGATAATGTTACATATGTCCGGGTAATTATTACGAATATGCCTAATTCTAATTAGTACATCGAGATATAATTGAGTGTTTTCCTGTTCATGTTCTGTGTCACATGACATATATACATTAAATAATAATAGTTTGGTCAGATCGGGAAATTCCATAATAACAGCGCAACATCTGCTACTACCAACATCAACTGGTGTAAGTTTACATTTCAGATGTTTACTATACAGGATGGCACATCTGTCATATGGTCGACCATACAACAAGTTATTAGGATCCATACCAGATGTCCTATATAGGTGTATATCATCCATGGAATGAACCAAGGAATTGAGATCATTCTCATAATACCAAATGTTCTTGTATGATTCATACATCAACATTCTAAGTTATATTACATATTATTTGTACAGCGTCTTTGAATGGCTCCTGATAGTGAGGGCTCTTTATTAAATATACATTATTATTATTATTATTAACATTCTGCAGAAGTTTGATCATATCATCAATACGGCTATCCCCTTTTGTTTGGGTTTTTCCCATCTCAGTTATTAAGTGTTATTACTATGATTAGCAGTGTGCCTAGACTCACTTGGCACATACACCCGCGGGCCAGAATTCTGGATCTAGTACTTTAGATAAATCAGATACATTAATTTCAACTCTAAAACTGTCAAATTTGGCATTTTCACTCGATACACGTTCAACTGACCTTACTTCGATACCATATGTGACAATATAGACTTTGATGACATCATCTGGGATGTCATTCTCGACTCGGTATACCAATATATCGCTGCTAGCTGCAGGTGCTCCTTTGAATCCTCCCCCTCCCCGAACACGGTGAGAATTCCGGTAACTAGCTTAGGACGTGTTTTCTTACGTTGTTTGCCCTGGTAACGGAATCCTTCGTTGTATCCGCTCGGTTTGCTTGATGTATTGGAGACAAGTGATGTACTTCACTCACCACGCCTGTTAAAGCCTTTAGTCGCACCTATAACTGGGTGTTGTCCTGCCATGTTAATTGCAGCACTAGATGCTGCACCTCTCTATGTCGCTATCTGATGGCCGAGATAGTCCAGAGACATGATGTAGGTTTCGTCTGACAGGAGCCTTCATTGTTATGTTTCTGGTAGTAAGACTGGCGTAGGTTGTTGGCGCGTTTACCTTCTCTATCAGGTTAATAATTCTGGTTACATTGGCCGATAGCTCTATCTCTACACTATGGAGTTTGTAATCGAGAAGTCTCACTCTTTCACATATACTGACAGATAGTGAATCTGCTGGTTTGATCTTTGGCATTCGATTAAGCTCGAGTGAGTCTACTGCCATAAGGGACAGCTTATTTACTACATCTAGACCAGTTAAACCATCTATCGTGTCTTCTATCACTTTATCACAACATCTTCGCTGGTAGAACTGTCTGTTCATCAATCTGCTATAATAGACTCTTAGCCTGGACTGCAGATTTGTTAATGGAGTTTACCACATATACTAACACCGAATTAAAAACTACAGATACATAGTTATCATCACCTTTGTGGTTAGTTGTTTCTCTTTCATTGTCTACAGCCTCATTCTTGGCTAAGTCATTAGATTCCCAGGAAGCACTGATCATCTCAATATTAAAATCCTTCAAAGCTATCCCATTATCAGGATCATCAATATACACTCGAATGTCAGACTTCAACATCAATGAATGGGTCAACAAATACTTGACGTAATTAGACACATCAGGGATTTTTTTTATATACGGGTTTCCTGAACATTCATTAACCTGATTATGACAAAACGTCCAATCGACGTAAATACCACATTGCATTCCTTTGTGTCCTACATTTACTTGGTGAGCAAGTGTCCGGTAAGCAACTGTCTGTAGGTAGACATGTGAAGACTGACGCATGGTGCTCAAAAGATATGTTTATTGTTTTGAGAAAGCATATCGCGGACAAACTACATGCTATGTCGGGGTTGGTTACCCCAATCAGGAATGAATGATTGCTTTATTAAAGATGGCCACGCCTGAGACTATGCGTGCAGAAGGAACACCGCAAACGTAAGTGAATCGGGGATTCTACCTCTGACTCGGAGGGCAGTTATTACCAAACTAATGTGCCGAGCACAGCGAGAAATATAAACGATTAATTCTAAACATATTTACACTTCAGAACAAATTATCTATTTGGTAGAAAAAACATCGTCATTTTCGTGGTTTGTAAACAGAAATTCGCTTTTCAATAACACGGTTGTTGGTATTAGGAGAGATGACCATGAACAGATCTATTTAGTAATGACATCCCTCGCAACTCAACCGGTGTGACCTCCCTGTATTTCGGTAATTAGGCCGGTCAGGAGCGACCCTTTACTACTTGAAGTAGAGCACATGGCGTCGGTATTGTGACGCCTATAATCTAATCTTTGTTTTCGTACGGTTTAGACGTTCGCGTTGGTACGTTACGCTCTCTGATGTTAGCCAAACTTAAACTTGACCCAGTTACTAGTAACCCCGAATCAGGTCACGTCCGTAAACCGGTTCTTAAAATGTCGGACCTAACTCAGTCGGCCACCGACATACATATATTTGTTTACTAAGCCTCGTTACCTGGACACTTCGTATCATGGCGAACTTTGACTACTCGATTACCTTGTTAGATCTATAGTGCAACGTTCATCTCACATAGATTAGATGTCCAAATTACCACTCACTATACCCAAGTCTCACTTGGTGGTGGAGTACGCACAGTTTGCCAGGGATAGAAGACTCGGCAATCAGAAATGAATGTGAACTCGTGTAAAGTGTTCACGGCAGAACGGGGCTTTACTGGGGACAGTCTGGCTGTGTTAGAGGATGAGAAAGTAACTGGCAGGTCGTATGGTAAACCTTATTGTAGATGGCCAGTAATTCTGTCAATAAGTGCCGCGGTACTGCTGGCTGTCATGATTGTGGTGTTAACTGTGCTCTATGCCGGAGGCTGGATGTTTTGTGCAGGACAAGGTATGTATTCACATACACTTTCACTTACATACACGCAATCACGCGCGCACACACACACACACACACACACGAACGTACGTGCATACTGGTGAGACATTACACATGTATCAGCAAGAAAAGTCGCCACTCTGGATTCAGTCCGCTGAAAAATCGCCAAGAATTTGAATTCACGTTTCTAGATTCTCTGCGCCAGTGCCTTATTCTATATGGCTAAACACACACACACACACACACAGAGTAATTTGACGGCTATTTGGGTCTCTATCTAACCTGGGCTTAAAATGTCAGTTCTCTATAGAATGGTAACAGCTTCATTAATTAGTGTTTTTCAGTGCAGCATAATTAGTTTACCTTCAGCAGTAAGCGATATGTAAAACTCAAGTTCCACATGTTCATCAATTTGAAACGTTAGGCTTCCACTTATGTTCGTGCTGACATCTGGTGAATTTAAGAGCAACTACTACGTATTAATACGAAACATTTATAAGAATAGACGCGAGATGTTTTAATTGATAGATTCTTTTACGTGGTAAGCCTTGTTTGTTTTATTCCGGGTCGTGAATTGCTGCCTATTATAGTGTTTCTATCTATAAAGACACAAAAGCCACTTTCGTATTTCAACACGACAGTCTGTATTTGTTGAATGGATGAACATAGATTGGACAACCGCATTAAAATAACTGCCGGATCAATATACATACGGATGTTTAATATAATGCATACGGACGCCATATTAGGCTGTTCACCTGACATTATTTCTTACATAGGTATATGGTTATTACAACGTCTCAACAAAACAAAACCAAGTAAAGTTAATTTTATCATTCCAAAGTCAGGTCCTATATCCTATGGGAATATTTGTCAGGATCTATGCCAAACCTGTCAAGTGCTTCGTACGCATACCTACTCACACACACACACGAGCGCGCGCTCATGTGCCCACACTCATACCTGATGGTATTGACTCTGGGCACCAAGATAGAACACCTATAAAACCAAAGCTCCCCAGTTAGGTAGTTTTCCCAACTGTTCGCTAGGTGCAGCACCGTTTTCGCCATATCCGGTGAGGCTTTGAAAACAACATACAAATCTGACGATTTAGATTTAGTACGGAATATATAGGCAGATATCTACCATTTTTTTCTCACCAGACTGTCTCAACATATACATGATATAGGGAATAATATGAGTCTGAAAACCGGAGTTTTACTAAGAATATTCCCACGGCCCTGTTTAAAATGGAAAGTATATACGGGAGATCTCGGAGATGGTGGACAACTGTGTTTGTTTACAATTATTAATTGCCTCTTAACACCAATGACATTCACTTAAAACGAAAAAAGGAAATACATCTTCTATTAGCTTAAATGGTATTCCACCCAAAAACAATAATCAATCGTTTTGATATTTGGGAGTAACTGGCGGTGTTCAGTGTTGTTGATCCATCAGCCTGTCAAACCACATGCCACTCGGGGCAGGGGGGGAGGGCTGTCAGAGGCAGTTTAGCAAGGGGTCGTACACAAATTTATAGTTAGACCTAATTTTTATTTGTACTGGTATGTTTTCCTTCCTGGTCAACATTGAGCAGCGAAGATGACAAACATGATCCTACATACATGTTGTTCTGCCAACTTCATTTATCACGACTCATCTCAGTGAATGATGGTTGGTCCAAGTCATTTATCTTATCTTGTTTACATGCCTTTATAACTTAACTTTTTGGTGTTTTAAGATTTTTTACTGATACAATGTAATGCGTATCAGGTTGATATCTGTTTTGGAAAAGGGCTGTGTTTTTTCTACATGTACGTATCAGTGTCTGGATAGTGGGGCACCAGTGATTGACCTCCTCGGAAGTCGGGCCATAATTAGTACGGCCCTGTATACATTCAAATATACTTATATATATATATATATATATATATATATATATATATATATATATAAAATATATATATAAAATATAATTAAAAATTTTTTTTTTTTTATATTATTAAAATTTATTATATATATATATATATATATATATATATATATATATATATATATATATATATATATATATATATAAAAAAAAAAAAAAAAATATATATTTTATAAAATATAAAAATTTTTATTTAAAATCTTGTTTACATGCCTTTATAACTTAAATTTTTGTATTAAGATTTTTTACTATACAATGTAATCGTATCATTGATATCTGTTTTGGAAAATATGTTTTTCTACATATAGTATCAAAAGTGATCTAATGACAGTAATAACCTTAGTATATCAATTTTATATACCATTATGTATATATAAATTAATATATAATACATATATATATATATATATTATATATAATACATATATAACATTTTATATATATACATTATCACTTATTGTATTAAAATTTGTAATAACAATTGTAGTATATAACAATTATAGTTATGAAAAATTACTAGTATATATATATATATATATATATATATATATATATATATATATATATATATATATAAAAGAGAGAGAGAGAGAGAAGTATTATTCTACATTAGTAAAACAAAATGGTTATAAAATAGTATTAACAATAAATGTATTATTTAAACATTTGTACTTCTTCCTCAGAGTAGCTTAGTTTGTAGAAGATATAACAACATATACTACAAATAAAATATCATACGATTGTCATATCATCAAATACATCGAAAATAATGTTAGTACAAGTTTATTAAAGATCAAAGAAAGTTTATCTAACAATGAAATAATAACAAAACAATTATAGTATATAACACAATTATTGTATATAACACAATTACAGCATATAACACAATTACAGTATATAACACAATATCGTATATAACACAATTACAGTATATAACACAATTATTTTATATAACACAATTATTGTATATAACACAATTACAGTATATAACACAATTACAGTATATAACACAATTATAGTATATAACACAATTATAGTATATAACACAATTATAGTATGTAACACAATTATAGTATATAACACAATTACAGCACAATTTTATAACACAATTACAGTATATAACACAATTACAGTATATAACACAATTACAGTATATAACACAATTATAGTATATAACACAATTACAGTATATAACACAATTATAGTATATAACACAATTATAGTATATAACACAATTATAGTATATAACACAATTATAGTATATAACACAATTATAGTATATAACACAATTATAGTATATAACACAATTACAGTATATAACACAATTACAGTATATAACACAATTACAGTATATAACACAATTACAGTATATAACACAATTATAGTATATAACACAATTACAGTATATAACACAATTACAGTATATAACACAATTATAGTATAACGCAGTGAAAGCAAAAAAAACCCCAACATTTATTGTATATAAGACACACACGCGGGCGCGCGTGCGCCCACAGTCACGCACACTCGTATATATATATATATATATATATATAGACACACATGCGCGCGCACAGTCACGCACGCACGCACACGTATTTTATCTACACCAAGTTGATAACAAATTTAACCCTTTCTCCCACATTCAAAGTGAGAGAGAGTGAGTGAGTGATGGAATGAGAGATGCACGTACCCACACCGCACACACGTACAGAAGTGATCATTTCCATAATTTCAGATCCCGTAAATGGACTAAATATAAACGAGGTCACTCAACAAACGCCATTCTCATTTGAAGATATCTTTAACAGTAGTCTCATGCCACGTGGGTATAGTTCGGACTTCGTTGGGGGTAAGTACACGTGATATCATATTAGCATAAACATGGAGAGAAGGATGAACTATTTATAGAGATACAATAAATTAATTATTATTACTGTGTATTATCAGATTTTGACCTATTTGATTAGGCCATATTGACTTATCAGAGTGTGATAAATGGTAGGCCTACAATCTTATATATATATATGTGTGTGTGTGTGTGTTTGTGTGTTTGTGTGTGTTTTAGGGTACATATAAAGAGGCAACAGGCACAGAGCATCAACATATCTAAACATCCTTCGAAACCTACCTCCATAAATCTAAATACAACTATACATACATTAATCTAAAAATAAAATGTTCCATACCTCCACATATTGATAGATGTGTGCGTATACCTAAGCATGTGTCTGGTCTACTCATCAGCCTGTGGGAACCAGCTAATTCGCTTTTCGTACGCGACAAATATGTCACGCCCACAGGAAAGCGGCTACATGCAGGCTACGTACAAAAAGCGGAAGCACGTAAAAACATACCATTTGATACCACAGCTCGCAACAAACAACACGTGCGTGTGGTTCAATGGTGACTTGCTACATACATATCATAAACTATTTTGACACCACAGTTTACATTCAACAGTAATTTTCTGTGGTCCAAAAGAAACATGTATATAAAGCATTTCGACACCTCAGATGCTGACCTCAGCTTTATTCTGGGTTCGAATAACTGAATAAATCCTACCTATATGAACCATGTATCAATACACGTCCGACTGGTTTGGCGTCGAAGTTCTTCTCTAACCTAAGTGAAAATTCAAGCCCTATATATAGCCTCAGCGTGTTAACAACATTACAGTTTGTTCATAACAAAGAGAATGTACACTAACTCAGTATGGACTCACTAAAGCGATTAAACTAAAATAAAAACAAAGTAGCAATACCGCACAGTGGATTATTACTGGACTAGAACGAAATATCGCCTCAAACCTGAGTAAATACTATTATTTACTCGAACCTAACAGCTAACCCTCATATGTTTCCGTTCATCACAAAGGGAACGTTCATTCACGCTTAATTTAGCGTCCCTAAGTATATGCAGTTAGGTGTGGCGGGATCTAAATTAAAGCGCCCATCCACTTGATCTATTCGACCCATGGTCGAGAATAGCGGATTTCAGGCAGATCTCCGATACTGCGAATGACACGTCGGGATTATAATAGCTATACATTTAACAAATTTCCTATATCAGTGTAATCTAATTACTCATAATATGGGAAAAAACTCTGTCCGCAGCTTAATACCCATGGAGATGCCTGCCGGAGTAACAAACGACTCCAGGAGTATAAATCCATCAAGCAGCATTGTATGAATTAATAGGTCGTTTCGCCAGACCACATAAGAGGACAACAATATGGATTCTACATTATACATAACAAAGCTAATAAACTCAAACATGTTGCAACAACGACATAACTTTCTTACATTGGTGTAATAAGGAATCTGGATGGAAATAGATAAGATGTCTGGCACGGGCAATGTGCGTTTTAGGGTACATATAAAGAGGCAACAGGCACAGAGCATCAACATATCTAAACATCCTTCGAAACCTACCTCCATAAATCTAAATACAACTATACATACATTAATCTAAAAATAAAATGTTCCATACCTCCACATATTGATAAATGTGTGCGTATACCTAAGCATGTGTCTGGTCTACTCATCAGCCTGTGGGAACCAGCTAATTCGCTTTTCGTACGCGACAAATATGTCACGCCCACAGGAAAGCGGCTACATGCAGGCTACGTACAAAAAGCGGAAGCACGTAAAAACATACCATTTGATACCACAGCTCGCAACAAACAACACGTGCGTGTGGTTCAATGGTGACTTGCTACATACATATCATAAACTATTTTGACACCACAGTTTACATTCAACAGTAATTTTCTGTGGTCCAAAAGAAACATGTATATAAAGCATTTCGACACCTCAGATGCTGACCTCAGCTTTATTCTGGGTTCGAATAACTGAATAAATCCTACCTATATAGTTCTATAATATGATTGTATTATGTCAATAAGTAGGCTATGATCATTAAAGTTATGTTACATTGCTGATATAAAGTGATGCGCAAATAAACGTTTACTTCATATTTACCTTGATACACAGACATACATGCAGACACACACACAGGCACACACAGGCACACACACAGGCACACACACACACACACACACACACACACACACACACACACACACACACACACACACACAAAATAAATTTAAAACCCTTTCAATATATTAAAAGGTTTTATTAATATATTATATATTATGGTGTATCACTAGATCATAATCACTCACTCACTCACTCACTCACTCACTCACTCACTCACTCACTCACTCACTCACTCACTCACTCACTCACTCACTCACTCACTCACTCACTCACTCAACCCCACTCATATAAAAATATATATATATATATATATATATATATGTATATATATACACGAGTTTTTATTGTATAAAACAGAAGATTCCAAAATGGTATATCGAGATGACTCTGGTAGTTTGATTGAGTATGACCCATCTACGGGAGAGAAAGATGTTATCATGGACAACTCTACGTTTGTTAGTTGTTTTATTGTTAACAAATAGTTTATCATTTCTAATATCTGTCTTAATTAGAATATTTATATATATATGTGTGTGTGTATGTGTGTATTTTCTCCCTCCTCCCCCAAATAAAAAACCCCAAACGAAACAACATAATTATTGTCATTATGTAATACTTGCTACTAATTTTTTAACAATATGTAAACTGTAAATGAAAGTTTGTGTAAAAACTGGAAGTGTCTCTCATTTGTTTGTGAACGAATGTGTGTATTTAAAAAAAGAATTATTTGTGTGTGTTTATGTCTGAGATATTCTATAACCATATATATATATATATATATATATATTACGACAGATTAGCCTTGGAACGAGTACTTATTTCGTTTCCTGGGACCTTCAGTGGGTGTTACTGGCTTATTCTCAAAAGCAAGTAAGTAAACAGTGTTTAACAGTGTATGATGAAGTGATGATGATGATGATGATGACGACGATATGAATAATGATGATGAAGACTACGACGATGATGATGATTATGATGAGATATTCTGTTCTAAAATATGTCCTCCAAACGATGATAGGCTTTTCATTGAAGTTCTATTAAACGCACGCCACATACAATGGCTTCAGCTTAATTGGTTAATACTGACTGAAGCCAAAATTATACTGACAAAAGCCATATTTAGACTGACTGAAGCCATATTCATACTGACTGAAGCCATAGTTCTCGTCATGACGTCACTTGATGCCATTTTAACAGATCGAAAGGTATGTAAAGAGACATACGTACATACAGGCAGACAAACAAGCAGACAGACATATAGTTAGACATACAGATAGGGAGGCAGGCAGGCTGGAGGGCGTAATATAAAATACATCTACACGAGTCAGGGTTCAAGTTTGAGCTTGATCTCAGCCAGAAATCGCTGACAACTTTCACTTTATTTTTCAGATTTGGAGACATTCGTATACTGCTCGATATAAAATATATGAACGTGCTACAGGGTTTGTAGATATAAACGTACATCCATATATTACACACACACACACACACACACACACACACACACACACACACACACACACACACACACACACACACACACACACACACACACACACACACACACACATACATACATACATACATGCATAAATACATACATACTACATACACAACACACACACATACGTACATACACACATACATACATACATACCTACATACATACACAGGCACATACACATACATACATACATACATACATACATACATACATATATACACACATACATCCATCCATACACACGTACACACATACATACAAAATGCTCTATGATGTTACTAATCAATATTTGTTTTCTATTCCAGACAATTATATCACTTTCCAAATCATGACACATTACAGAACCAATCATTACAATTATGTAGATTTGCCGATAAGACGAACCAGCTGGTGTGTAATATAGTTTGTTTATTTCTTCCCTTCCCACGGGATAATACCGTAATATTCCCGCCATTTTAACCTTAAACGTCAATGTTCCGGATCTGTTATAATCATGCCAAAAACTAACTTCTGTGTACCGTTTAACTCTGCTTCGACACCGAAAAGCCGGCACTGTTGAAAAGTTGTATTCCAAAACTGAAAATCAGATTATAATTATATGCTAATCGTCCGTCATTGCTACTTTATAAATGATAGTAAAGTGTGGTATTCAACATTGTAAACCATAGTACAATAATATTCACTGCACGTAACAAAGACTGTTAAAATGTGGTGTTCATAGTAAATCACACTAAAATTATATTTAACGAAAAGAAGAAGAATAGAGTCCAGTATATTGGTAAATTTAATTTATTATTTATGGATATAATAATATTGGTAAATTACACTTTATTTGCGCCTTTCACTGTTTCAGTCAATCCTTACACTGACATTAATTATAAAAATTTGACTCGCAGATTGTCATTTCGAATTAAAACTACCCAACGCCTTTCTCAGTGTTGCATCCCGCGGCCAACACATGCCAACTTAAATGTTTATATCGCTTACTAGTGGCATGACAATTCGGTACGCAGGAGTTAGTTTTTGGAATGATTATAACAGATCCGGAACATTGACGTTTAAGGTTAAAATGGCGGGATTATCACGATATTATCGCTCAGCGGACCCCCTATAAATCCAACAATGCAAGGCGCGCCTGGTTTGTTTTGGTTTTTGACGTCATCATGCAATGGGTCTATTGACCTCTAAAGTTGATTCCGAAATCGATCCATGAATATTTGGTTTCTAAGATCGAATCTTCAATTCGACCGAAACACTGTTACCTGTAACGATCCAGGATTATGTGGAAGACTTCATTGCACTGACTTCAGTAATTATTGATTAATGTTCGTTTCTTACCTGCCCAAATCTAATTAAAGCACAGCCTCTCCATAGACCAACATATTGATATTTACAATGAATTAGAAGCAATTTCTCGCATCATTTTCAAATTCTATACCATTCCCTATCAAACTCTGGAGAACCTTCGTCTATATTTCACATGCTTTCTTTACCACCCAACCCCAGAGAAATCCGTTGATCTGGATTTCACTTGTTGTCTCTTCCCAGAGTTAAAACTCTTACTGGTACTCGTGTCTTTTTCAGTAGCTGTCCCTACACTTTGGAATTCATTCTCTGACCATGTTAAGTCATTAAATAGCGTTAAGTATTCGCTTATCCTTCCTAAGTTCCCACTCCATTTGATCATTTCTTGATGAACTTTGCATTGTACCTGAACTATGAGTTTGCTCAACTCCTGTACTAGGTGTGCCACTGAGGTCTAATCTTTTCGTGGATATTGGTTCTATAGAAGTTTGTAATTATTATTATTATTATTATTATATTGGATAGC